>JAUJYN010000030.1:1566056-1944091 GCA_030737835.1 Acorus gramineus | reverse complement strand
GCAAGGCAGGCGCGCAGTCGGGCGAGCTGGCTCGTGTGCGCGGGCGTGCGTGCGGGTGCTGCGCAGGGGGCGCAGTGCGCGCGGGGCGAGCGAGCGTGCGCGTGGGGGTATTGCGCTGGGGCGCAGTGCGTGCGGGTGTGCGTGCGAGGCACTGCGCTGGGTCGAAGTGCGCGCAAGTGCACCCGGGGCTGGACGCGCGGTGGGCGCGAGCACGCGCGAGCGTACGCGCGGTGGCGCGAGCACGCGAGAGCGTGCGCGCGAGCGTGTGGCGTGTCTGGGCGTGCGGGCTGGGGCGCGGCAGTGCTCCCGGGGCGCGGGTGTGCGTGCGTGCGTGCGCGTGCGGGTGGCCGTGCGCATGGCTGCCCGGGGGTGCGGGAGTGTGTCGGGGCACTCGGACTCGCGTGCGTACGGGCCGTATGCATGCTTGTTCGAGTGTTGGGTATTTCTAGCGTATTTTTGTATGTATTTAGTATGTATTTGTGTATTTTACTAACCATGTTGAGTGCCCTGTCTTGCAGATCTTGACGGACGGTCACGCGACGACCCGGGTATTGGTGAGTGGGACAATCCAACCCAGTAGGGAGGCGTTCTATACACTTAGGAGTGTATTGCCCTCCCCTGGGGCACCATAGTTGCATATTAACCTGTATTAAGTATACTATGCATGCATGATTATTATAGAGTATCCATGCCACCCTAGACCCTGTATGTTAGGGATACTTGCCCCTTATGATATGTATAAAGGCCCATGCATCCTGATACTATGTTTTCATGCTAGGAAAGCCTCGACCTACGCATGTGTCCCATTTAGTTTAATTTATTTAAATCAAATGCGAGTTATTGATAATTAGCATGCTTAGTGAATATTATAACCTTGTGGTTATAATATAGGCTTCCCCACATCTTAGTTATGCGCCCTGGAGGAATTCTAAAGAATTCATGACATTTATAGAGTTGAGACCGGTGTCGGCGGATCCAAGTGGATCGTATCCGTGTGGGTAGGCTGTTTCTCTTCCCTTCGTTGGATCCGTGTAGGGACTTCTCAGCGTTAGACAGGCCGTCCTGACAGAGGGCTCCCATCAGTAGGCACCTCCTGATTTGGTTTCGGACTGTGCTGAATCGTGGGAGTAGACCAAGCGAGCTACGGTGTGGAGGAGAGGCTATCGGTGGACCAAGGGTGATTAACAGCCTAGTCAGTTCCAAAAGACCATGTCACCAGTTTGAGGGTGAGGGTGAGGGTGTAGTGGGTTGGCGATGAGCGACCCACTGGTTTGTGTAGTTGTTGCCACTTAGAGGCTATAAATGATTTGAGGTTAATATGAATTGTGATGCATGGGTTGTGCTATTCACTGAGCGTGTGGCTCACCTCGCATATATTTTCTCCAGTGATATCTGAGCCGGATTAGCAGGAGGAGCTCCCCGAGGCACGTCAGCAGTAGCGGACCATCGTCACGTTCTACTGTGAGACGCCATTCAGCATCCCCCTTTGCTTGTATGTATTGTATTCCGTGCTTGAGCACGCGTTTGTATTATATTTGGATGTCGTGTATATATTGGCTCTCACAGGACAGTTGATTATGTATCGAGTCTGTAATATGTCTTTGAATTACAGATTCAGTCTTTTAGCTTCCACTATTTGTGTATATATCATGTCAGCCTCTTTGTTGTCTGTGTTGTCATTGTTGATATTGTTTGAGTATATTATTGACCTCTTGTATAGACTGCTGATATTATAAATACTTGCCACGTCCCGGGGACGGCCGCCCTGGGGCGTGACATAGGTAGTATTGTAATACTACTCCCACCATATTAATTGGAATATCGAACATGAATAAGTCTTGGTTAATAACGGGCACCTGCCTAATATTCCCTTGCGATAAGACTCGAGGGCATGGTGTAGTTGTTGCGCCCATGCTAATGGGGCAAAGCTATGACCAGCTTCATGAGATGATGATCTCCCCCGCCCTCTCCCTCTGAACGAACTGAGTAAGTAGATGCGATTTCCTACTCGACTCAGGCTCGTTTTGAATATTCGCATGCACCTGTTAGTGCGCGAGATCGCGCTTACCCCTTTCTTTTAAGTTGGCGATATCCAACAGATTAGAGTACATTTTGTATGTTTATGTGATTAATGACCATGTATGCATGTTGTATGAATTATTATGTAAATCCATGTTAGGGAGTGTCCCTATAATTATTAGATGATTGTGCATATGGTTCATGCACATAGCTGATATAAAATTCTCCTGGATATATTTATATGCGCATGTTAAAAGCTGATTAGGCCTATCTGGAATAGGCGTGGGTATGACCCGCTGTCGGGTTGTACCTTATTAGTTAGAGCGCTAGCGATGTAATCACCCCGTGCATCCGAGCGATGCACTCGTTTGGAATTCAGGAGAATTCATTATCTTATCAGATTGTTAAGCCGGTAGTTGGGGCGTGACACCCCCTATGTCCGAGCGACGCAACCGTGTGGGAGTACAATAGTGTTCGCTATCATCGATATGTGATTATCGAGTGTAGTGTTTTTCCATTGGGTTCGCTTTGTGAACATGGAATGTTTACTCCCAATGTCGTCTGTGTTGAAGAGGCCCGGGTTGTAGCTGTCCTGACAGAGGGCTCCCATCTGTAGGTACCACCGATGCATTCGGGAGCGTACTGATCGTGGGAGTGTACCAGGTAGAGGCTACCCGGGAGAGGGCTAATGAATGATATTGCGAGCGTGGAATCGTTCTCCCCTTCGTTGGATCCGATGTAGGAACTCCCCGGCGTTGGAAAAGCTGTCCTGACAGAGGGCTCCCATCCGTAGGTACCACCGATGCGTTCAGAAGGTACTGATCGTGGGAGTATACCAGGTAGAGGCTATGCGGGGGAAAGGGCTACTGGTGGACCAAGGGTGTAGAGCAGTTTAAGTCTCTTCCAAAAGTCCCAAGAGTCTCCCTCCGGGAGTGAGGGTGAGGATGAGGTGAAGACATGTCGCCTCGTGACCCATTCGTTGTTCGTCCGTTCCCATAGTTGTTGGGTCCGGTCTCGTATCGATGTTCAAAGACATCGTTGGGTAGTTACCTCGATGTAGATGATCCAGTAGTGTTGCGTAGACCAGTAATCCCGGGTCTCCTCGACCAACGGTATGGTTTCCCTGTGGCGTGGTCTTATGGGCGTGGAGCGTTCTTCCGGCGGGTGCCGAGTGCAAGGCTGTCAGCATTCCTAGAGTCATTGTACGTATTGTAAATCGTGCATGTGGCACAGGTTGTATTTTCTTTGGTCTAGACTTGGCTCTCACAGGACAGTGATTGTGTATTCGAGTATGTAATAATGTTTTTGGTTTACAGACATTGTTTATATATTATGCTTCCGCTTTTCAGATAGTTATCATTATTATTGCTTGCCACCTTGTGTGTTGTTGTTGGAGTCTTCATTGACCTCAGGTATTGATAGCTGATATTTTATTATTGTCACGTCTCGGGGACGGCCGTCCTGGGGCGTGACAACTTTGCTCTGCGAGATGTGTTGGCCTATTTTGTTTCTTGGAAAGCCTCTCATGTTCTTTGAGAGGGTAACCAGGTTGCTGACCATCTAGCAGCCTGGAGAGATTACCCTGGATGCTCAGTTTTTGCCCCTCATCAGGTATGGGAAGAATTGAAGTCATTAATTGCTAAAGATACGATAGGGACTATATATACTTGGGTGCGCACCAAGTGACTGAACAAGCTGCTGGGTTCTATTGGTTGGCATCTTCAGCTCAGCAGGTCTCTGTTCGGATGTAGACTCAATTTGAATTAACAGTTGGTCCATATGCTGATTTTGGTGCTTCTTGGTTGGACTTTTTGCTAAGAGATTGATTCTGTTAATGGTTAATCTTCTGTTACTTGTAAATGGTCTTTAGCTTGTAATTCTTTTTTGTATATCTTTTTTGTGTTGATAGTGTGTAACTACTCTCTATTTCAATGAAATATTTTTTTTACCCATAAAGAAGAAAAAAAAGCGACACTGTAGTTGGCAAAATAAAGGGCGGCTATCGCTTACACGTTGTCCACAAGGTTGAAGCCACGCTAATAAATGTGGGACCCGCCAATACTAAATTGTTGTCCAGAGCCTTGAATCGCTACAAACTTAATCGCCATGTGAAAGGGTAGCTCGCCATGTGAAAGGACACTTAACAATGCATTCAACATTGACTTAACAATCCGTCCCCCATTGGATAAACAGCCTTTTGAAATACCTAACACAGCATATTTATATATTTAAAATTGAAACACTAGAAAATTCTAAGGTCCCCCACATATGATAAGCCTATCCTCTATATATGCAGAATACCCCCCTCTGGTACTAAGACAGCAGAGACCTTCATTTACTTCCAACAAGTTTCTTTTGTTTTCGAGGAGAGTTAGGGAGAGATGGCCGTAAAGCTGTTGGGAGGATGGCCGAGTCCGTTCGTGATGAGGCCTAGGATCGCTTTGAACATCAAATCGGTGGATTACGAGTTCTTGGAAGAGACGCCCGGGACCAAGAGCGAGCTGCTTCTGAAATCAAACCCTGTTTACAAGAAGATCCCGGTGCTGCTTCACGATGACAAGCCAATCTGTGAGTCGATGATCATCGTGCAGTACATCGACGAGGTCTGGACCGATGGCCCTTCACTTCTGCCGACGGATCCTTACGACCGCGCTATCGCACGATTCTGGGCCGTCTACATCGATGACAAGGTATGGTTCGATGCCTCTGTTTTTTATGAGAATTAATACAGTGGCGAATTCAATTGTTAGAGATCTAAAGTATCAAATCATCCCACTTTGTTTCCATAAAATTTGTTATCAGTTATTTAACAAGATAGATTTCTATGTTCGCTTGGTTTTTGGCTCGTGTGCAATGGAGGACTTTATTGCTTGTTAATAATTAGTATACCAATACAATAGTTTTAAAATATATGAAATTGTGGAAAAATTAACTCCCCCCCCCCCCCCCCTATATCCGTTTGGATACGTAATAGGTCACGGAATAATCTGGAATAAAACAGAATAAATAAATTTTGGTATTTGAATGCTATGAATAACCTGGGATAACCTATGTTAGAATAAACCGATAGAAAATGATATATGGATTTTAGCTAACCATTGAAATTAAATTTATTCATGTTTTTTTACCCAAAGAATATGTGGGTCCACTGTCAAATTAATTATCATCACCTTTTATAAATCACATGTCAAATCAACTATCATTATTTTTGTTACCTTTTATAAATATTTATCCACACTTTATTCATATTTTATCCAAACAACAAAAAACTTTATTATTACATTTTCTAAGAAAAATAATTCAAAATTCAATCAAACACAAAAATAATTTATTACACTTCTATACCTACTTATGCTGATATATCTGTATACCCCATAATAAGTCTTATTCTATATTCAAACATGGGTTTAATGTAGCCTTGCGCTGATCAATATTATCTCAAAAAGCCTATTTGAGCCTTTTCTTTTGTTTTTTTTTTTTGGTAAAATTCTAATTGAGCCTATTTGAAGGTACACTTTTAGATTTCCTTGCTGATTATTCCATTAGACACCTTTTTAATGTCGTTTGATTATTATTTCTTTTTGTGTAACTTATTATATTTGTGAGTCACAATTCAACGATGACATTGCATTATTCTAGTGGTTTCCCTCTCTGGTGGGGATCCTCAAAGCCCAGACTGATGAGGCCAAGGAAGAGGCGATTGGGCAAGTTCTAGCGGGTGTGAAGCTGTTGGAGGTGGCCTTTGAGAAATGTAGCAAGGGCAAGGAATTCTTCAATGGAGAGACGATTGGGTACCTCGATATTGCCTTCGGATGCTACTTGGGATGGCTTAGGGTAGTCCAGATAATGGGAGGAGGGCTCAGTCTCCTCGACGAGGAGAAGACGCCAAAATTGGCGGCTTGGGCCAGTAAGCTATGCTCCAATGAAGTCGTGAAGGATGTTATGCCTGAGACCGAGAAGCTGCTTGAGTTCGCTAAGATGCTCCAGGCAAAGTGGGCACAACCAGCCCAGTAATTAAACCACATAATTAGTTAATAAAATATTTGTTTATGCTGAGATTTTCTTTGTTGTGTTTGGTGGCCCTATGGGCAGTGAATAACGGTTCACCAAAAAGCTTTATTGTTGGTTCTCTTTCATAATGTAGTTTTGAGTTTATTGGCATTACAATATTGTGTTAGAAATATTTTTTTTGAGTAATGATTTTGTTTTCAGAAAAAAAATAGTAGACAACTACAAATGGAAACAGGTTTGTACAAACATCAAAATGATAACTAGATTTTTTTTTTTTTGATATACAAAGGCGAACAGGGCGACAGTTCTGATTACATAATAGACTACTACTACTATTACACAAATATAACCCAATAAAGGCCCAGAGAACAGTGGGTTAAAAGCCTATTGAGGAGGATAATTTCCCCTATAGTTAAATTTGTAGAAGTAGGATTAAAACTTGGATTGGACTTTTTGTGGAAAAAAAAATTAATTTGATAGTTTGAATCTGTTTTTTTTTTTTTTTTTTGGGGGTCTCAATGACTGACTGGGCCTTTAGAGTGCTATCACGCGACCTCTTTATAGGCTGCCTACGTACCCTTTGAGGATCAAGCCACACGTAGTTCCTTAATGACTGACTGGGCCTTTAGAGTGCTATCGCACGACCTCTTTATAGGCTGCCTACGTACCCTTTAGAGATCAAGCCACAGGTAGTTCCTTAATAACCTTTGTAACTATCTTGCCACTAAGTGTTTAGTGGGCTTTTTTTCAGGGAAATGTTCCCCATGTTTACGCTCCATGTCGGACCCTTGATTACTCACGTTTCGTAGGTAGTGGGCCTTAATTGTCGACTTGGCAGTTACAGGCGTTAGTGGTCTTCTGACCGTTTCTCCAATCTGCTCGAGGCCTCTTGGCCTACTCGTTTATCTCTTATGTCTTTCGAGTGCATTTGCGAGGTGGGAAATCGCCCGATCAAACCTCTTTTGCTTGGTCATGTCTTCTTGCTCGTATGCAAGGAGTAAGGTCGTCCAACCAAACCCTTAGTCTGGTCGCGCCTTAACTACTCAAGGTGGTATTCTTTTGCGAGATGCTTTGAGTCCGATTAGACCGTGGATCTAGTCGTGCCAACGCATTTTGGGAATGTCATCATTAAGAATCCGGACTCAGATTCACGGGTCCCATGCATGGTCCGTATCTGTCTTGCTATGACACGTCAGTCCTAGCTTGATATGTGTCGTTGTACGGATTTTTACCTCCATAGATGCCCTCTCTCCTGTTCTTTTGAATTGCCGAGAGAGCAAGACATCAGAAAGAATCATCTCGCCTCTGCCATTTAGGAGGTCAAAGATCTGCTCGCCTGTTTTCTTGGGATTTTCTGATCCATTCAGGATTTGACGGCTAATTTGTTGTGTGAGAATTAATGGCGCGTGGCCTCCTCTGGTGATTGGAACATCCAAACATCAGCACCTCTTTGGATTTTGTGAAACCCATTTTGTTGGCATTGATTGCTCCTTGATATCTATAGCGAATAAGTGCCGCCATCTTTTTCGAATTAGTAGGGCTGGTTGCAGCAGGTTTGGCAGTTTTGTTTGGTTGAGTGTCAAGGAGTAGTTTGCATGTGTCTTGTGTGATAATATGAAAGTATCAGGGGTTAGGGTCTTCATGAAGTAGGCTTATATGTGTGATAGGAGGTTCCATAATTTAATTATGGATCATTGGTTGTGTTTTGCAGATCTTGTAGACCGGATGCGCGGCGATCCGGGTATCAGTGAGTGGTTTGATCCAACCCTTTGGGAAGCGTTGGATGCACGTAGTCGTGCGTCGCGCATCCGTTGGGCACCCTGACTATACTACTTAATTAGATAAGTAGTATGGTCATCTCTAACTCATAATATGTTAGATATCTTGCATGCTAGGCTTATATACATGTATTGTATTCATGTATGAATGATTGTGTTACATGCGCCCCTCTAGTATGGGCATGTATTTTTGTAATGTGTATGGATGTATAGAATATGGCATGCCTTAGGTAGTATTGTAATACTACTCCCACCATATAAATTGGAAATATCCAACATGATTAAGTCTGGGTTAATAACGGGCACCTGCCTAATATTCCCTTGCGATAAGACTCGAGGGCGTGGTGTAGTTGTTGCGCCCATGCTAATGAGGCAAAGCTATGACCAACTTCATGAGATGATGATCTCTCTCGCCCTCTCCCTCTGCACGAACTGAGTAAGTAGAGGCGATTTCCTACTCAACTCGGGTTCGTTTGGAATATTAGCATTCACCTGTTAGTGCGCGAGATTGGGCTTGACCCTTTCTTTTAAGTTGGCGATATCCAACGCATGTTAGTGTATATTTTGGATGTTTATACGATTAGTGCCCTAATATGCATGTGTAGTTAGGCCTTGCCTTGTATGTATGTTGCATGATGTGTTGTTTATGCCATATACTCATGTTAGGGAGAAACCCTATAGTTAAGCATATGTTATTGTGCATGTGGATCAAGTTCCTTCAGTGATAGAATTCTCCTGTAATAATTATGCGCATATTAAAACTGATTAGGCCTATCTGAAATAGGCGTGGGTACGACCCGTTGTCGGGTTGTACCTTATTAGTTAGAACGCTAGCGATGTAATCGCCCCGTGCATCCGAGCGATGCACTCGTTTGGAATTCAGGAGAATTCATTATCTTATCAGTTTTGTTAAGCCGGTAGTTGTGGCATTAAGCTAGGCCTACCCGTGCTAGACGAGTATATGAACCGCCTGTTGGGTTATGTGCCTTGGGATTATTTCTGCGTGAGAGCAGAGGCAACCCCCTTGTGTCCGAGCGACGCAACCGTGTGGGAGTACAATAGTATTTGATATTATCGATATGTGATTATCGAGAGTAGTTGTTTTTCCATTGGGTTCGCTTTGTGAACATGGAGTGTTTCCTCCCAATGTCGTCCGTGTTGAAGCGGCCCGGGTTGTAGCTGTCCTGACAGAGGGCCCCCACCTGTAGGTACTATCGATGCATGCGGCAAGATGTACTGATCATGGGGGGTATACCAGGTAGAGGCTACCCGGGAGAGGGCTAACGAATGATATTGCGAGCGTGGAATCGTTCTCCCCTTTGTTGGATCCGTGTAGGAACTCCCCGGCGTTAGAAAAGCTTTCCTGACAGAGGGCTCCAATCAGTAGGTACTACCGATGCGTTCGAAAGCGTACTGATCGTGGGAGTATACAAGGTAGAGACTACCCAGGGAAAGGGCTACCGGTGGACCAAGGGTGTAGAGCAGTCTAAGTCTCTTCCAAAAGTCTTATATCACCTCTAAAGGGTGAGGGTGAGGATGAGGTGAAGACACGACGCCGTGTGACCCGTTTGTTGTTCGTCCGTTCCCATAGTTGTTGGGTCCGGTTGCGTATCGATGTTCAAAGACATCGTTGGGCAGTTATCCCGATGTAGATGATCCAGTAGCGTTGTGTAGACCAATAATTTCGGGTCTCTTCGACCAACGGTATGGTCTCTCCCCAAGAGACCCAAGAGTCTCCCTCCGGGAGTGAGGGTGAGGGTGAGGTTGGTGATTCAGTAGTGTTGTGTGGACCAGTAATTCCGCGTCTCTTCGACCAACGATGTGGTCTCTCCCCAGCAGACCCAAGAGTCTTCCTCCGGAAGTGAGGGTGAGGGTGAGGTTGGTCGCGCCGCCGCGTGACCCTGTTATCCATGGGTTTCCACCCATGTTTTCCTTGAAAGGAAATTGCTTTAGTATTGAACTGTTGTATGGTGATTGGTTTTCAGCCACTCACTGAGCTTGTAGCTCACCCCTCGCATACTGTTTCTTTTCAGGGGCAGTGTTGGGCGTGGAGCTGGAGCTTTCCTGTGGCGTGGTCTTATGGGCGTGGAGCGTTCTTCCGGCGGGTGGCGAGTGTGAGGCTGTCAGCAGTCCTAGAGTCATTTTATGTATTGTAAATCGTGCATGTGGCACAGGTTGTATTTTATTTGGACTAGGCTTGGCTCTCACAGGACAGTGATTGTGTATTCGAGTCTATAATAATGTTTTTGGTTTACAGACATTGTTGATATCTTATGCTTTCGCTTTTTAGTCAGTTATCATTATCATTGCTTTGCCACCTTGTGTGTTGTTGTTGGAGTCTTTGTTGACCTCAGGTATTGATAGCTGATATTTCATTATTGCCACGTCTCGGGGACGGCTGCCCTGGGGCGTGACAAAAGTTGGTATCAGAGCCTGGTCCTGTCAGAGCCTAAGTCTAGTCGTATAGATGATGAGTCGTAGGATTGCCATCCGAGTACTCTTGTTTTAGAAGTATATCTTAGGTTGCTGACATGCCTCCTCGCATCCGTTGACGTGGACGTGACCCCCCTGGACCCACCCTTAAGTTGTTGACTGGGTCGACTGAATAGGGTCAGTTGTTGGATCCCTTGTGGTGGGATTAAGGCTTGGGTAGGAGATTCTAGCCTAGTAGTGTTATAATGATGAATTGGTTGCAATTTCTAAGGTATGGATTGCGTCTCGAAAATGGAGCTTCTTTCCTGTGCATCGGTATTGCTGGAAACCATGGAGTTCGCGTGCAGCGCCAGTTTCAAGTTTTGAGGATGTAGCATATTGCTCATTAAGGGGTGATGTCTTCTTCTAGCCTTCCTACTCAGGATTAAGGGGCCTTGCGGGGTCATCGTTGAGACCCGGGCTAGGGTACTCCGTGTTCCTTGTTTGGTTGTCGGGATATCCTATATCGGGACCTCATGGTGCCCTCCCAAGGTTCTTTTCCCAGTCAAGGAATACCTTTGAAGCATCTATTAGATGATTGATTTTTCCTCCCACTTGGAAGGTGTTGTAGCGAGTGGTGATGCGTACGATCGGGATTGGGTACATCCTATTGCAGCTTGGTGGGCGATTGCTTGAGGACTGGGTTCCATAGTGGCATCTGGAGTCGCTTTGACATATCATTGTGCGTTGTAGCTGCCCGGTTGAGGCTAGAGCCCTGTGAGGTGCTCCCAGATACTATGCTTGTTGGTGCGCCCATATGGCAGAGATAGTGGGCTTGGGAGGCTACCAGGTAGAGGCCACACCGGGAGAGTGCTACTGGATGATGTCAAGAGCGTGGACTCCCTGTGATGAATCTGCCCATTGAGTGCATGATGCTGGAGTTCCAATGGTTGTAGTCGGGTGACCTGTCGGTGGTGACATGTGAAGCACAGTTCTCGATACTGTCGCGTTTTGCCCTCCACGTGGGTCGTAAATGAGGAGACGCGATGCTAGCGTTCGTGATGGGACTCAACCGCCCTATCAGATAGATGACGTCGCATAGGCATTGTTGAGGTTCGACGACCCCTTATTGCGTGTCTTGTGGATTAAGTGCGGTTGAGCGGCTTACCAAGCATGTAAGTGTCATCATGAGCGCCAACCATGCTCGAGGAGCAGAATCTGGACTTAATTGTTCGAGGTGTTGTTTTGATCTTCCCGTGAGGGTTGAAGATCAGGTACCCCTTGCTGTGAATTGATGATCTGTTTGACCAGCTCTGGGAGCGGGTGTCTGCTGTTAGATCGATCTTCGCACAAGGGTACCACAAGTTGGAGATCCGGGAGTTGGACATCCTGTAGATGGCCTTTCGTGACCGTTTCAGGCACTACGAGTTTTAAGTACTGCTGTCAGGGTTGACGAATGCGCCGGATGCCTTCGTGGATCTCAAAAGTTTTATTGGTCCTCCGTGGACTACTTTGAGGTAGTCTTCATTCAGATTGCTAGTGGTGCGATGAAAAGGTGATATGGGTGACCTTGTTTCCCTAGGTTGGCATGCCCTCAGGCAAAGTTCGAGAATCATCATCGCGTTGGAAAGCGTCAGTCCATGGAGATTCCTCAGTGGAGTGGGAGTGGGTTATCACGGATTGTTGCGGACTCGCTAATGTCACATTCGGGTCACGACGCAATCTAGGTGATCATTGACCGACTGACTAAGTCCGCGCTTCCCTCCCTAATCCGACTGATTGAGTCTCTGGACGCCTTGACGTTGGTTTTCACCATCTCTGGATCGTGGACATAGCGCCTCGGTCATGAGACAAGGATGACGTCGTGGGCATGAGCCAGCTGTGGGGAAAAGGCTACATGATAAGCCACCTCCCCAATCCACTCAATGACGAGAAACGGTCCCATTAAAGAGCCAACTCAGCTTGCCCCGAACGTCGAAACAGAGGGTGCCCTTAAACCAGGACACCTTCTTGAAAATATGATCGCCAAACCCAAAGGTAAGCTCTTGGCGACGATGACCTGCGTAGCCCTTCTGTCGGTTCTGGGAGGTGCAGATGCACACATGAACCAACCTGGCCACTGCAAGGTCAAACAACTGACTTATGGCCCCTCCAACTGGCGCTCGTCAACCGTCCCAACACAAGGGAGGTATAAAACTGCACCCGTAGAGTGCCTTTCACAGATCCATTTGGGTGCTCAAATGGCAGTCGTCTTGCAGGCATACCCCAACAAATGGGTGGTGCCTCACCCAACTGCCCTCATCATCGAGCACGCAGGCACTTAGCATGTCCTCCAAGGTCTGAATCGTCCTCTTTGTCTGGCTGTCCATCGGCGATGAAACGCTATACTTAAATGGAGGCTCGCGCCACAACCTCAAAGTAACCCTCGCGTCTCAATTGAAAATAGCGCCGACCGGAGTGCCATGAAGATGAACAATTGCGAAGGTGAAAACCCACGTCAAGGCATCCAGAGACTCAATCAGTCGGATTAGGGAGGGAAGTGCGGACTTAGTCAGTTGGTCAATGATCACTTAGATGGCGTCGTGACCCAAACGTGACATTAGTGAGTCCACAACATTTCCTGATAATCCACTCCCACGTCCACTGAGGAATCTCGATGGACTGACGCTTTCCACTCAATGATGATTCTCGAACTTTGCCTGAGGGCATGCCAACCTGGGGAAACAAGGTCACCCATATCGCCTTTTCATCGCACCACTAGCAATCTCAATGAAGACTACCTCAAAGTAGTCCACGAAAGCCCAATAAAACTTTTGAGATCCATGAAGGCATCCGACGCATTCGTCAACCCCGACGGCAGTACTTAAAACTCGTAGTGCCCGAAACGGTCACAAAAGGCCATCTGCAGGATGTCCAACTCCCGGATCTCTGACTTGTGGTATCCTTGTGCGAAGAACGATCTAAGAGAAGACACTCGCTCCCAGAGCTGGTCAAATAGATCATCGATTCGCGACAAAGGTAATTGATCTTCAACCTCCACGGGGAGATCAAAACAACACCTCGAACAATTAAGTCCAGATTCTGCTCCTCGAGCATGGCTGGCGCTCATGATGACACTTACACGCTTGGTAAGCCGCTCAACCGCACTTAACCCACAAGACACGCAATAAGGGGTCGTCGGACCTCGACAATGCCTATGCGACGTCATCTATCCGATAGGGCGGTTGAGTCCCATCACGAACGCTAGCATCGTGTCTCCTTATTTGCGACCAGCGTGGGGCAAAACGCAACAGTATCCACAACTGTGATTCACATGCCGCCAGAGGTAGGTCGCTCATCTATAACCATTGGAACTCCAGCATCCTGCACTCTATGGGCAGATTCATCACGGGGAGTCCACGCTCTCGACATCATCTAGTAGCACTCTCCCGGTGTGGCCTCTACCTGGTAGCTTCCTAGGCCCACTATCTCTGCCATATGGGCGCACCAACAAGCATAGCATCTGGGAGCACCTCATAGGGCTCTGGCCTCAACCGGGCAGCTACAACGCACAATGATATATCGAAGCGACTCCAGATGCCACTATGGAACCCAGTCCACAAGCAATCGCCCACAAAGCTGCAATAGGATGCACCCAATCCTGATCGTACGCATCACCACTCGCTATAGCACCTTCCAAGTGAGAGGAAAAATCCTTCATCTTATAGATGCTTCAATGGTATTCCTTGACTAGGAAAAGAACCTTGGCAGGGCACCATGAGGTCCCGATATAGGATATCCCGACAACCAAACAAGGAACACGGAGTACCCTAGCCCGGGTCTCAGCGCTGACCCTGCAAGGCCCCTTAATCCTGAGTAGGAACGCTAGAAGAAGACATCATCCCTTAATGAGCAATACACCATATCCTCAACACTTAAAACTGGCGCCGCGCGCGAACTCCATGGTTACCAGCGATACCGATGCTCGGGAAAGAAGCACCATTATCGAGATGCAATCCATACCTTAGAAATTGCGACCAATTCATCACTATCATACTACTGGCTGGAATCTCCTACCCAAGCCACTCACTGAGCTTGTAGCTCACCCCTCGCATACTGTTTCTTTTTAGGGGCAGTGTTGGGCGTGGAGCTAAAGCTTTCCTGTGGCGTGGTCTTATGTGCGTGGAGCGTTCTGCCGACGGGTGGCGAGTGTGAGGCTGTCAGCATTCCTAGAGTCATTTTATGCTTTGTAAATCGTGCATGTGGCACAGGTTGTATTTTCTTTGGTCTAGACTTGGCTTTCACAGGACATTGATTGTGTATTCGGGTCTGTAATAATGTTTTTGATTTACAGACATTGTTATATATTATGCTTCCGCTTTTCAGTCAGTTATCTTTATCTTGCTTTGTCGCCTTGTGTATTGTTGTTGGTGTCCTTATTGATCTCAGGTATTGATAGCTGATATTATATTTTATTTTGCCACGTCTCGGGGACGCCTGGGGCGTGACAAAAAAGATGGTATCAGAGCCTGGTCCTGTCAGAGCCTAAGTCTAGTCGTATAGATGATGAGTCATAGGATTGTCATCTGAGTACTCTTGTTTTAGAAGTTATCTTAGGTTGCTGACATGCCTCCTCTCATCCGTTGACGTGGACGTGACCCCCTGGACCCACCCTTAAGTTGTCGACTGGGTCGACTGGTTAGGGTCAGTTGTTAGATCTCTTGTGCGGGATTAAGGTTTGGGTTGGAGATTTATGCCCAGTAGTGTGATAGTGATGAATTGGTTGCAATTTCTAAGGTATGGATTGCGTCTCGATGATGGAGCTCTTTCCCGTGTATCGGTATCGCTAGTAACCATGGAGTTCGCGTGCGGCGCCTGTGTAAAGTGTTGAGGATGTGGCGTATTGCTCATTAAGGGATGATGTCTTCTTCTAGCCTTTCTACTCAGGATTAAGGGGCCTTGCAGGGTCAGCGTTGAGACCCGGGCTAGGGTACCAGTAGAGGCCACACCGGGAGAGTGTTGCTAAATGATGTCGAGAGCGTGGACTCCTCATGATGAATCTACCCATGGAGTGCAGGATGCTGGAGTTCCAATGGTTATTGATGAGCGACCTATCTCTGGCGGCATGTGAAGCAAAGTTATGGATACTGTCGCGTTTTGCCCCACATTGGTCGCGAATAAGGAGACGCGATGCTAGCGTTCGTGAGGGACTCAACTGCCATATCAGATTGATGACGCCGCATAGGCATTGTCGAGGTCCGACGACCCCTTATTTCGTGTCTTGTGGATTAAGTGCGGTTGAGCGGCTTACCAAGCGTGTAAGTGTCATCATGAGCGCCAGCCATGCTCGAGGAGCAGAATCTGGACTTAATTGTTCGAGGTGTTGTTTTGATCTCCCCGTGGAGGTCGAAGATCAATTACCTCTTGCTGTGAATTGATGATCTATTTTGACCAGCTTTGGGAGCGAGTGTCTGCTGTTAGATCGATCTTCGCACAAGAGTACCACAAGTTAGAGATCCGAGAGTTGGACATCCCGTAGATGGCCTTTCGTGACCGTTCAGGCACTACGAGTTTTAAGTACTGCCGTTGGGGTTGACGAATGCGCTGGATGCCTTCGTGGATCTCAAAAGTTTTTTTTATGGGCCTCCGTGGACTACTTTGAGGAAGTCTTCATCAGATTGCTGTGTGGTGTGAAAAAAGTGGATGTTGTGCCCCAGGTTTGCTGCCCTCAGGCAAAGTTCGAGAATCGTCATTGAGTGGAAAGCATCAGACCATGGAGATTCCTCCGTAGACATGGGAGTGGGTTATCAAGGATTGTTGGGGGCTCGCTAATGTCACGTTCGGGTCACGACGCCGTCTAGGTGATCATTGACCGACTGACTAAGTCCGCGCTTCCCTCCCTAACCCGATTGATTGAGTCTCTGGACGCCTTGACGTGGATTTTCACCTTCGCGATTGTTCGTCTTCATGGCACTCCAGTCGGCGCTATTTTCGGTTGAGACGCAAGGGTTACTTTGAGGTTGTGGCACAGCCTTTGGCGTGAGCCTCTTTTTTAAGTTTAGCGTTTCATCCCTGATGGACAGCCAGGCAAAGAGGACGATTCAGACCTTGGAGGACGTGCTAAGTGCATGCGTGCTCGATGATGAGGGCAGTTTGGTGAGGCACCACCCATTTGTTGGGGTATGCCTGCAAGACGACTGCCATTCGAGCACCCAGATTGTTATATATGTGTCACTTTTATCTTTCTAGTAACCGTTGGAGCATTCTGGCAGTTTTTCAACTTTTTCTTTTTTCAATCGAAATCGGTAAAATTCTGGACTTTTACTATCATCTTAAGCTTGAGGACTCCGATTAAAATCTAACTGCATATTATGTGTCCTGGTGCCATTTCAAGCCACTCACGAAAATTTCATCGAATTCCGGTAACGTTTCAGAATTTCACAGTTCCGAATCGTATCCGGGTTTTGACCAAGCGAAAAGTCATTGGGAGACTTGACTTGGTCAATGTTGACCCTTGACTTGGCCAATTGGGTTTGTTTTCTAGTGTGGTTGGGTTGACTAAGGTCAAAGCTCACTTAAACCTAACCTAACCTAGCTTAACCTAATTTTTTTTTTTCTAAGTGTGAGTGGTGAGTGTGTGAGTGTGTGTGTGGTGTGTGTGTGTGCTTAAGTGATGTCCACGCCCAAGAATAGTTGCACTATTCATCATCTTCTCCATTTCAAGCTCTCTCTCTCTCTCTCCCTCTTTATTTCCTCCATGTGATCTAGCTAGGGTGGTTAAAAAGAAAAGCCATAAAGGAGAAAAGGAAAGGTATGGACCCGATCTATCGTTCCATGGTCTCGGATCTCCATTTCCCCTTGGTTTTCCTCCTCTCTTACCTCCTTTTCTCCCCTGTTTTTCATCCCTTCTTTGGCTGAGAAGAAGGCTTGGTGGTGGTGGTCTTGGAGGTGGCGAATCGGTGGGCGAAGAGCACCCGATTTCCTCCCCTTCCCTTCCTCTCCTTGGGTGAGCTTTCTTTCCTTCCTTTTCTTGTGTAGAAGCTTGATTAGGATGTGTTTTTGAGTATGCATGGCATGCATGGTGGTTGGGGTGTTAGAGGGCGGGGGGCTGTTGGGGGCTGTGGGGGTGGTGGAGTGGCTTGGGTGAGCATGCGGGATCATCCCTGCGCGTGTGCGCGGGCCTGTGCGCGCAGGTAAGAGCAGGCAAGGCAAGCGCGCAGTAGCAGAGCAGCGTCATGTTCTTCGTGTGAGAGGCCATTTAGCTTCCCCCTTTGCTTGTATGTATTGTATTCCATGCTTGAGCACGCGTTTGGATTAGTCGTTCGTGGAGCAGTGGATCGAGGTCAGAGACCAGCATGAGAAGAGGCTCCACGCTAAGACCGTTCCTTTGATTATAGTGTGTTGGTAGCACCAGTCCGGTGCGAAGACCACTTGGGAGCAAAAGGTCTATGCATGATACTTTCGGTCTTCCCTTTTGGGTTTCCTTAAATTTCGAGGAATAAATTTCCTAAGGGGGGAAAAATGTTGTGCCTGTGTCATTTGGAGCGCTCTGTTTGAAAATTTGGGTACATAATTTTTTCCTCGAACTTATGTATTCCTGATTTGGTGTTTGGATTTGATTTTGTTAAAATCCAATATGAAGAGGTTTAAATATGATTTTATTATGAGATGTCCAGTTTTGAGTTAGCTTTCGTACAGAAGTGGAATTAGATCAACTGGATTCTTGTAGTAAAAGTTATGGGTATTTTTCCAAGTATAGCCCGGGGATGGAAATTCTGGCAGCAGCCCTGTTCTATGTTTAGCTCTAATTTCATAATAGATGGAGAGATTATTTGATCTTGGCATGAACATTAAAGTTGTAGATAATCTTCTTGGCTTTCCAACGGACTACCCCTTGCCGCGGATTGATGATCTGTTTGACCAGCTCCAGGGAGCATGTGTCTTTTCTAAGATTGATCTCCATTCGGGCTACTATCAGCTGAAGATCTGGGAGTCAGATATTCTGAAGACGGCCTTTCGCACCTGTTATGGGCACTACGAGTTCAGAGTACTGCCGTTTGGGTTGACGAATGCGCCGGTGGCCTTCATGGATCTGATGAACCGGGTGTTTCGGCCCTTCCTCGACTCCTTCATAGTAGTATTCATCGATGATATTCTGGTGTACTCGAGGAGTCTTGAGGAGCACGCTCACCATCTCCGCACTGTCTTGGAGACTTTGGCCCGACATCAGTTGTTTGCCAAGTTCAGTAAGTGCGAGTTTTGGTTGGTGCGTATGGCCTTTTTGGGCCACGGGATTTCCGGTGAGGGCATATCTGTGGACCTGGACAAGACGCTCGCCGTGTCGAATTGGCGTCGACCGTCGAACCCCACAGAGATTCGAAGCTTCCTGGGCTTGGCGGGTTATTGCTGGAGGTTTGTCGAGGGTTTCTCGAAGATAGATGTACCTCTTACCCGCCTCACTCGGAAGGATGTCCGGTTCGAGTGGTCCTCGTCTTGTGAGGAGAGCTTCCAGGAGTTGAAGCAAAGGCTCACCTCAGCGCCAGTTCTTACCCTTCCGTCTGGGAGTGGTGGGTTCGCAGTTTACTCCGATGCATCGCGGTTGGGTGTGGGTTGTGTCCTGATGCAGCACGGTAAGGTTGTGGCTTACGCGCCGCGTCAGTTGAAGCCCCATGAGCAGAATTACCCCACCCACGACTTAGAGTTGGCAGCGATCATCTTTGCGCTGAAGATGTGGAGGCACTACCTCTATGGCGAGGAGTTCGAGCTCTTTACTGATCATAAAGCTTGACATATTTGCAGTCCCAACCGGAGCTCAACATGCGTCAGAGACGTTGGGTCGAGTTCCTGAAGGACTATGATTGTGACATCGCTTACCATCCGGGTAAGGCGAATGTCGTGGCAGATGCTCTCAGCAAGCAGCCCTTGGGCATGGCCGCCCACATGGCTGTACGTCGTTGGAGGCTTCTGGAGGAGGCCGCTTGCTATATCAGCGTTCGAGAGACTCCTGCGGGTGGATATTTGGCCAGGCTAGTGGTGCAGCCCGTTCTTCTCGACGAGATCCGCACGGCTCAGGGGCAGGATCCTCACTTTCTAGTCCTCTCTGAAGGCGTCGCCCGGGGCGAGCGTCCGGACTACCAGATTCGCGGGGACGGGATCCTGCGGTTCAGAGGTCGAGTATGCATTCCTGACGACGCAGAGCTGAAGCAGAAGATCTTGGACGAGGCCCACTGTTCGAGGTACACAGTGCATACTGGTGGCGCGGGATGAAGACGGACATCACCCGTTTCGTTGCCCGTTGCTTGATATGCCAGCAGGTGAAGTCGGAGCATCAGCGTCCTGCGGGGAAGCTGCAGTCCATTGAGATTCCTCAGTGGAAGTGGGAGCAGATCACCATGGACTTTGTTTCGGGTTTGCCGAGGTCACGTTCGGGTCGCGATGCCATCTGGGTAATCGTCGACCGACTGACGAAGTCCGCTCATTTCCTCCCCATCCGACTCACCGATTCTCTGGACACCCTGGCGCAGTTGTTTGTCTCTGAGATTGTTCGTCTCCATGGCACTCCCGTCAGCATCATTTCTGATCGAGACGCGCAATTTACTTCGAGGTTCTGGTGTAGCCTTCAGCACGCCCTTGGTACGAACCTCCACTTCAGTTTAGCGTTTCATCTGCAGACGAACGGCCAGTCGGAGAGGACGATTCAGACCCTGGAGGACATGCTGCGAGCATGCGTTCTCGATTTTGGGGGCAGTTGGGAGAGGCATCTTCCGTTGGTGGAGTTTGCCTACAACAACAGCTACCACTCGAGTATCAGGATGGCTCCATATGAGGCGCTCTATGGCCGCAGCTGCAGGTCCCCCTTGTGTTGGGACGAGGTCAGAGAGCGCCAGTTGGAGGGACCAGAGATCATCCACCAGACCTCAAAGATGGTCAAGACGATTCGCGAGCGTATCCGAGTCGCTCAGAGCTGTCAGAAGAGCTACGCAGATCGTCGTCTCCGTGAGCTCGTTTTCGAGGTTGGTGAACATGTCTTCCTGAAGGTGTCCCCGATGAAGGGCATCTTCCGTTTCGGCGTGCGGGGCAAGCTGAGTCCACGTTTCATTGGGCCGTTCCTCATCCTCGAGCGAGTTGGGGAGGTGGCCTATCGCATAGCTCTGCCCCCACAGTTGGCTCAGGCCCATGACGTCTTCCATGTCTCGCAGCTGAGGCGTTACGTCCATGATCCTGCTCACGTCATCCCGTTCGAGCCACTCGTCTTTGAGCCGGACTTGTCATTCGTCGAGCAGTCGATCGAGATCCTGGACTATCGCGAGAAGAGGCTCCGCACGAAGACCATCCAGTTGGTCAAAGTGCGATGGCAGCACCGTTCCGTTGCCGAGGCCACTTGGGAGCTCGAGGATGCCATGCGTGACGCGTATCCGCATCTTTTCCCTTCCTAGATGTTTTTGTATTTATTTTGAGGACAAAATTTCCTAAGGGGGGAAGAATGTTATATATGTGTCACTTTTAGCCTTCTGGTCACCATTGGAGCATTCTGGTAGTTTTTGAACTTTTTCTTTTTTCGATCGGAACCGCTAAAATTTTGAACTTTTACTATCATCCTGAGCCTAAGGTCTCCGATTGAAAATCTAACTGCATATTATGTGTCCTGGTGCCATTTTAAGCCACTCACGAAAATTTCATCGAATTCCGGTAACGTTTCAGAATTTCACAGTTCCGAATCGTATCCGAGTTTTGACCAAGCGAAAAGTCATTGGGAGACTTGACCGAGTCAAAGCTGACTTTGACCAAGTCAAGTTTGACCCTTGACTTGCTCAAAATCTTTTGTTTGGTAGTGTGGTTGGGTTGACTAGGGTCAAAGTTCACCTAACCTAGCTTAGCCTAATTAATTATAAGTGTGTGAGTGTGTGAGTTTGTGTGGTGTGTGTGTGTGTGTGGTGACTTAAGGTCCACGCCCACAACTAGTGCCCCTCCCTATTCATCTTCTTCTCCATCTCTCTCAAGCTCTCTCATCTCCTCTCTTTATTTCCACTTTTTGATCTAGTTAGAGTGGAAGAAAAGAAAAACCCTAGAAGAAGGAAAGGAAGGTGAGGACTCGATCTATCTTCCTATGGTCTCGGTTTCGATTTCCCTCATGTGTGACCCCCTCTCATGGTCCCTTTTCTCCTCTGTTTTCAGCCACTTTTAGGGCTGAAGGAGGGCTTGGTGGTGGTGGCCTTGGTGGTGGCAAATCGGTGCGCGAAGAACACCCGAAGATCCCTCCTTTCCTTTCCTCCCTTGGGTAAGCTTCCCCCCCCCCCTATTTCTTGTGTAGATGCATGTTTAGGATGTGTTTTTGAATGTGCAAGGGTTGCATAAGTGTATGGGGTGGGGGAGGGCTGAGGGAGGTGGTGAGGTTGGCTCGGGCGCGCGTGCGTGGGTCATCCGGCAGAGCAGGCGCGCAGTTGGGGGCGCTGGGCGAGTGCGCGCGGAGCGCTGCGCAGGGGCGCAGTGCGTGCGGTGCTCGCGGGGATACGCGCGGGGTGCTGCGCAGGGGCGCAGTATGTGTGGGTAGGCGCGGGGCTGGACGCGCGGTGCGCGCGGGACCTCGGGAGCCTGCGCGCGCGCGGCAGCGTGTCTGGGCGTGCGAGCAGGGGCGCGGCAGCGTGCCTGGGAGAGCGGGCTAGGGCGCGGGGCTGCGTGCGTGCGTGTGCACCCGTGCATGCGCTTGCGGGTGGCCGTGCGTAGGGCTGCCCTGGGGTTCGGGAGTGTGTCGGGGAACTCGGACTCGCGTGCGTACGGGCCCGTATGCGTGCTTGTCCGAGTGTTGGGTATTTCTATCATTTTTCTTGCGTATCTGTGTATTTTACTCACCATTTTGATTCCCATGTCTTGCAGATCTCGACGGGCGATCACGCGACGACCCCGGTATTGGTGAATGGGACAATCCAACCCAGTAGGGAGGTGTTCGATGCACGTAGTCGTGCATTGCCCTCCCGTGGGGCACCATAATTGGGTATTAATTTGTAATAAGTGTAATCTGTGCTATGCATGATCATTTTGTTGTATCCATGCCACCTTAGGCTTTGCATGCTAGGAATATGCACCCTTATGTTGTCGATAGAGGCCTATACACCCTGATACCATGTTTTCATGCTAGGAAATCCTCGACCTACGCATGCTTCCGATTTAGTTTAATTTATTTAAATCAAATGCGAGTTTATGATTAGTAGCATGCCTTAGAGAATATTATAACCTCGTGGTTATAATACGTGTCGCCCCGCATCTTAGTTATGCGCCCTGGAGGAATTCTGAAGAATTCATGACATTCGTAGAGTTGATATCGGTGTCGGCGGATCCAAGTGGATCGTATCCGTGTGGGTAGGCTGTTTCTCTTCCCTTCGTTGGATCCCTGTAGGGACTCCTCAGCGTTAGACAGGCCGTCCTGACAGAGGGCTCCCATCAGTAGGTACCTCCTGATTGTGTTTCGGACTGTGCTGAATCGTGGGAGTAGACCAGGCGAGCTACGGAGTGGAGGAGAGGCTATCGGTGGACCAAGGGTGATTAACAGCCTAGTCAGTCCCAAAAGACCATGTCACCCCCTAAAGGGTGAGGGTGAGGGTGTGGTGGGTCGGCGATGTAGCGACCCATTGGATTGTGTAGTTGTTGCCACTTAGAGGCTATAAATGATTTGAGGTTAATATGAATTGTGATGCATGGGTTGTGCTATTCACTGAGCGTGTGGCTCACCCCTCGCATGTATTTTTCTCCAGTGATATCTGAGTCGGATCTGAAGGAGGAGCTCCCCGAGGCACATCAGCGGTAGCGGAGCAGTGTCACGTTCTGCGTGTGAGAGGCCGTCAGCATCCCCCTTTGATTTGTATGTATTGTACTCCGTGCTTAGGCACACGCTTGTATTACTTTTGGATGTCATTGTATATATATTGGCTCTCACAGGACAGTTGATTATGTATCGGGTCTGTAATATGTCTTTTGAATTACAGACTCAGTCTTTTAGCTTCCACTATTTGTGTATATATTATGTCAGCCTCATTGTTGTCTGTGTTGTCATTGTTGATATTCTGTTGAGTATATAGTTGACCTCTTGTATAGACTGCTGATATCATATATACCATTGCCGCGTCCCAGGGACGGCCGCCCTGGGGCACGACACCACCCACCGGCAGAACGCTCCACGCCCATAAGACCACGCCACAGGAAAGCTCCAGCTCCACACCCAACACTACCCCTGAAAAGAAACAGTATGCGAGGGGTGAGCTACAAGCTCAGTGAGTGGCTAGAAACCAATCACCATACTACAGTTCAATACATAATCAATTTCCTTTCAAGGAAAACATGGGTGGAAACCCATGGATAACTGGGTCACGCGGCGGCGCGACCAACCTCACCCCCACCCTCACTCCCGGAGGGAGTCTTTTGGGACTTTTGGGGAGAGACCATACCATCGGTCGAAGAGACCCGGATTTACTGGTCTACACAACACTACTGGATCATCTACATCTAGATAATTTCTCAAACGATGCCTTTAAACATCGACACAGGACCGGACCCAACAACTATGGGAACGGTCGAACAACGAATGGGTCACGCGGCGATATTCTTCACCTCATCCTTACCCTCACTCCTGGAGGGAGACTTTTGGGACTTTTGGAAGAGATTTAGACTGCTCTACACCCCTGGTCCACCCGGTAGCCTCTCCCACACAACGCCGGGGAGTCCCTACTCGGATCCAACCAAAAGGGAGAACGATTCCCACGCCCGTAACATCATTCGTTAACCCTCTCCCGGGTAGTATCTACAACCCGATCTCCTCAACTCACCGCTCTACACCCTTGGTCCGCCAGTAGCCCTTTCCTCGGGTAGCCTCTACCTGGTATACTCCCACGATCAGTACTCTTCCGAATGCATCGGTGGTACCTACAGATGGGAGCCCTCTATCAGGACAGCTAAACCCGAGAAGTTCCTACATCGGATCCAACGAAGGAGAGAACGATCCCATGTTCGCAAAGAGAACCCAATGGAAAACAACTACTCTCGATACTCACTTATCGAGATATCAAAACAAAGGCATAACAACAATCAACACACTCATATTAACCTTAAAGTAGTCATAGTCTCTATATGGGAGTAACTACACAAGTTAGAGGGTCGTAACATCGCTGATCCACCCCACGCTCACACTTTGGGGTGTCATGGGCCTTTTGGGACAGACTAGACCGCTCTCCACCCCTGGTCCACCCGATAGCCTCTCCCACACTCCGTAGCCTCTACCTGGTATACTCCCACTATCAGTACTGTCCGACGCATCGGAGGTACCTACGGACGGGAGCCCTCTGTCAGGTCAGCTTTCCAACGCCGGGGAGCCCCTACATCGGATCCAACCAAAAGGAGAAGACAGCCTACTCACGCGCGTACGATCCTGTTGGATCCGTCGACAATGATTTCTAACACTACTAATGTCATGAATTCTCAAGAATTCCTCGAGGGCGCATAACTAAGATGCGGGGAAACATATATTATAACAACAAGGTTATAATATTCTCTAAGGCATGCTTATCACAATATGCTCACATTTGATTTAAATAAATTAAACTAAATGGGACCTCGCGCATCCCATCCGATGAGATCTGCAAGGTAGGGGCATCGAATTTGGTGAGTAACAACACAATTTACACATAGAAATCATTAGAAATACCAAATACTCGGACAAGCATGCATACGGACTCGCACGCATGCGAGCACGCACGTACGCACGCGAGTCCGAGTGCCTCGACACCTACCCGAACCCTCGGGCAGCCACACGCATGGCCCCCCGCACGCGCACGCACGCATACGCACGCACGCACGCACCCCAGCACCCTCGGCGCACTGCCGCGCGCCTGCCCGCACTCCCAGACGCGCTGCTGCGCGCGCGCGCACGGTCGCGCGCACCGCGCGTCCAGCCTAGCGCGTACCCGCGCGCACTACGCCACCGCGCAGCACCCTGCGCGCACGCTGCAGCAGGCGCACATCACGCGCGCGCGCGCACTGGTCCCCAGCCCCCCGCCCAGGCGCATGCCCAGGCGCACTGCTCCGCGCGCGCACACGCTCGCGCACGCCAGCGCGCACTTGCGCGCACTGCCCCGCGCACCCCTGCTCGCGCTAGCACCCGCGCGCCCACTCCGCGCGCACCCGCGCACTCGCGCGCACCAGCCTGCGCGCGTTTGAGCGCCCGACTGCGCCTGCCAGCGCCCGCCTATCCCAACCCCTTTTTAACCCTCCCCAACCCCTCACACACACCCTAACACATCTACCCAACATGCATGACCTTCCCAACCATCCCTCAGCCATAAAAAACAAAGAAAAGAAGGGGAAAGGCTCACCTTGGGAGGGGAAAAGAAAGGGGGAGGTTCGGGGGCCCTCGACGCACCCGCGACCACCTCAACCGCCACCACCAACACCACCACCTTCAGCCTCTCCTCAGCCTTCTTCTTGGCTGCAAATCAGGGGGGGAGGGTCATGGAAAGGAACTTGAGAGAGAGGAGATCAACAACATAACAACACTTACACAAACCTTCTTCACCTTCTCCTTCACTTCTCATTGGGGAATTTTCACAAACACATGGGGGGGGGGGAGGAATTGAAGGAGGGGAAGAGAGAGAGGGAGAGATGTTTTGTTTGCACACAAATATCTAAAAAGGGATGAAAATGACCATTTCATCCCTGACTTAGAAATTCTGCGCATGCTTCACTAGAACAGCCATAACTTCCTCAATATAGCTCCGACTTGCACAATTCCAATTCCGTTGGAAAACTAAGACGATTGTCTACAACTTTAATGTTTATGCTAAGATCAAATAATCGCTCCAGCTATTCCGAAATTAGAGCTAAACATAAAACAGGGCTGCTGCCAGAATTTTCCCTCCCCAGGGTATACTTGGTAAAACACCCATAACTTTTACTACAGGAATCCAGTTGACCTAATTCCACCTTTGAGCGGAAGCTAACTCAAAACTGGACATCTCATAATAAAATCATATTTAAATCTCTTCATCTTGGGTTTTAACAAAATCAAATCCAAATACCAAATTGGAAATACATAACTTCGAGGAAAAAAATTATGTAACCAAATTTTCAATCAGAGCGCTCCAAATGACACAGGCACAACATTCTTCCCCCCTTAGAAAATTTAGTCCTCGAAATTTAAGGAAACCCAAAGGGAAGTCCGAATATAGCAAGTATCACGCATTGACCTTTTGCTCCGAAGTGGTCTTTGCACCGGACTAGAGCTACCAACACACTATAATCAAAGGAACGGTCTTAGCGTGGAGCCTCTTCTCATGCTGGTCTCTGACCTCGATCCACTGCTCCATGAACGACAAATCCAACTCGAGAATGAGACAGTCGAACTGAATGACTGAGCAGGATCGTGGACATAACGCCTCGGCCATGAGACAAGGACGACGTCGTGGGCATGAGCCAGCTGTGGGGAAAAGGCTGCATGATAAACACTTCCCCAATCCACTCAATGACGAGAAATGGTCCCATTAAAGAGCAAACTCAGCTTGCCCCGAACGTCGAAACAGAGGGTGCCCTTAAACCAGGACACCTTCTTGAAAATATGATCGCCAGACCCAAAGGTATGCCCCTGGCGACGATGACCTGGGTAGCCCTTCTATCGGTTCTGGGAGGTGCAGATGTACACACGAACCAACCTGGCCACCGCAAGGTCAAACAACTAACTTATGGCCCCTCCAACTGGCGCTCCTCAACCGTCCCAACACAAGGGAGGTATAAAACTGCGCCTGTAGAGTGCCTTTCACAGATCCATCTGGGTGCTCGAATGGCAGTCGTCTTGCAGGCATACCCCAACAAATGGGTGGTGCCTCACCCAACTACCCTCATCATCGAGCACGCAGGCACTTAGCATGTCCTCCAAGGTCTGAATCGTCCTCTTTGTCTGGCTGTCCATCGACGATGAAACGCTATACTTAAATGAAGGCTCGTGCCAAAGGCTGCGCCACAACCTCAAAGTAACCCTCGCGTCTCAACCGAAAATAGCGCCGACTAGAGTGCCATGAAGATGAACAATCGCGAAGGTGAAAACCCACGTCAAGGCGTCCAGAGACTCCATCAGTTGGGTTAGGAGGGAAGAGCGGACTTAGTCAGTCGGTCAATGATCACCTAGATGGCGTCGTGACCTGAACGTGACATTAACGAGTCTGCAACAATCCCTGATAACCCACTCCCACGTCCACTGAGGAATCTCGATGGACTAACGCTTTCCACTCAATGATGATTCTCAAACTTTGCCTGAGGGCATGCCAACCTGGGGAAACAAGGTCACCCATATCACCTTTTCATCGCACTACTAGCAATCTCCATGAAGACTACCTCAAAGTAGTCCACAGAGGCCCAATAAAACTTTTGAGATCCACGAAGGCATCCGGCGCATTCGTCAACCCCGACGGCAGTACTTAAAACTCGTAGTGCCTGAACGGTCACGAAAGGCCATCTACGGGATGTCCAACTCTCGGATCTCTAACTTGTGGTACCCTTGTGCGAAGATCGATCTAACAGCAGACACTCGCTCCCAGAACTGGTCAAATAGATCATCGATTCGCGGCAAAGGTAATTGATCTTCAACCTCCACGGGGAGATCAAAACAACACCACGAACAATTAAGTCCAGATTCTGCTCCTCGAGCATGGCTGGCGCTCATGATGACACTTACATGCTTGGTAAGCCGCTCAACCGCACTTAATCCACAAGACACGCAATAAGGGGTCGTCAGACCTCGACAATTCCTATGCGACGTCATCTATCTGATAGGGCGGTTGAGTCCCATCACGAACGCTAGCATCGCGTCTCCTTATTTGCGACCAATGTGGGGCAAAACACGACAGTATCCACAACTGTGCTTCACATGCCGCCAGAGATAGGTCGCTCATCTACAACCATTGGAACTCCAGTATCCTACACTCCATGGGCAGATTCATCACGGGGAGTCCACGCTCTCGACATCATTTAGCAGCACTCTCCCGATGTGGCCTCTACCTGGTAGCCTCCCAAGCCCGCTATCTCTACCATATGGGCGCACCAACAAGCATAGCATCTGGGAGCACCTCACAGGGCTCTGGCCTCAACCGGGCAGCTACAACGCACAATGATATATCGAAGCGACTCCAGATGCCACTATGGAACCCAGTCCACAAGCAATCGCCCACCAAGCTGCAATAGGATGCACCCAATCCCGATCGTACGCATCACCACTCGCTACAGCACCTTCCAAGTGAGAGGGAAAAATCCACCATCAATTTGATGCTTCAAAGGTATTCCTTGACTGGGAAAAGAAACCTTGGGAGGGCACCATGAGGTCCCGATATAGGATATCCCGACAACCAAACAAGGAACACGGAGTACCCTAGCCCGGGTCTCAACGCTGACCCTGCAAGGCCCCTTAATCCTGAGTAGGAAGACTAGAAGAAGACATCACCCCTTAATGAGCAATACCCCATATCCTCAACACTTGAAACTGGCGCCGCACGCGAACTCCATGGTTACTAGCGATACCGATGCACGGGGAAGAAGCTCCATTATCGAGACGCAATCCATACCTTAGAAATTGTGACCAATTCATCACTATCACACTACTGGGCTGGAATCTCCTACCCAAACCTTAATCCCGCACAAGAGATCTAACAACTGACCCTAACCAGTCAACCCAGTCGACAACTTAAGGGTGGGTCCAGGGGGTCACGTCCACGTCAACGGATGCGAGGAGGCATGTCAGCAACCTAAGATAACTTCTAAAACAAGAGTACTCGGATGACAATCCTATGACTCATCATCTATACGACTAGACTTAGGCTCTAACAAGACCAGGCTCTGATACCAACTTTTTGTCACGCCCCAGGCGTCCCCGAGACGTGGCAAAATAATAAAATATCAGCTATCAATACATGAGGTCAATAAATACACCAACAACAATACACAAGGAGGCAAAGCAAGATAATGATAACTGACTGAAAAGCGGAAGCATAATATATAAACAATGTCTGTAAATCAAAAACATTATTACAGACTCGAATACACAATCAATGTCCTGTGAAAGCCAAGTCTAGACCAAAGAAATACGACCTGTGCCACATGCACGATTTACAAAGCATAAAATGACTCTAGGACTGCTGACAGCCTCGCACTCGCCACCCATCGGAAGAACGCTCCATGCCCATAAGACTACGCCACAGGGAAGCTCCAGCTCCACGCCCAACACTGCCCCTTAAAAGAAATAGTATGCGAGGGGTGAGCTACAAGCTCAGTGAGTGGCTGGAAACCAATCACCATACTACAGTTCAATACATAATCAATTTCCTTTCAAGGAAAACATGGGTGGAAACCCATGGATAACTGGGTCACGCGGCGGCGCGACCAACCTCACCCCACCCTCACTCCCGGAGGGAGTCTTTTGGGACTTTTGGGGAGAGACCATACCGTCGGTCGAAGAGACCCGGATTTACTGGTCTACACAACACTACTGGATCATCTACATCTAGATAATTGCTCAAACGATGCCTTTAAACATCGACACAGGACCGGACCCAACAACTATGGGAACGGTCGAACAACGAATGGGTCACGCGGCGATATTCTTCACCTCATCCTTACCCTCACTCCTAGAGGGAGACTTTTGGGACTTTTGGAAGAGATTTAGACTGCTCTACACCCCTGGTCCACCCGGTAGCCTCTCCCACACAACGCCGGGGAGTCCCTACTCAGATCCAACCAAAAGGGAGAACGATTCCCACGCCCGTAACATCATTCGTTAACCCTCTCCCGGGTAGTATCTACAACCCGATCTCCTCAACTCACCGCTCTACACCCTTGGTCCGCCAGTAGCCCTTTCCTCGGTAGCCTCTACCTGGTATACTCCCACGATCAGTACTCTTTTGAATGCATCGGTGGTACCTACGGATGGGAGCCCTCTGTCAGGACAGCTAAACCCGAGAAGTTCCTACATCGGATCCAATGAAGGGGAGAACGATCCCATGTTCGCAAAGCGAACCCAATGGAAAACAACTACTCTCGATACTCACTTATCGAGATATCAAAACACAGGCATAACAACAATCAACACACTCATATTAACCTTAAAGTAGTCATAGTACCTATACGAGAGTAACTACACAAGTTAGAGGGTCGTAACATCGCCGACCCACCCCATGCTCACACTTTAGGGGTGACATGGGCCCTTTGGGAAAGACTAGACTGCTCTCCACCCCTGGTCCACCCGGTAGCCTCTCCCACACTCCGTAGCCACTACCTGGTTTACTCCCACGATCAGCCCTATTCGACGCATCGGAGGTACCTACAGATGGGATCCCTCTGTCGGGTCAGCTTTCCAACGCCGGGGAGTCCCTACTCGGATCCAACCAAAAGGAGAACAAAACCCTACTCACGCGCGTATACGATCCTCTTGGATCCGTCGACAATGATTTCTAACACTACTAATGTCATGAATTCTCAAGAATTCTTCCAGGGTGCATAACTAAGATGCGGGGAAACATATATTATAACAAAAAGGTTATAATATTCTCTAATGCATGCTTATAGCAATATAATCTCATTTTGATTTAACTAAATTAAACTAAATGGGAACATGCATAGATCGGGGCTTTCCAATCAAGGGACATGGTGTCTAGGCATGTATGGGCCTCTATACATGATATATGAGTGCATATCCCTAGCATACAAGGTCTAATGTGGCATGGTTACATCATATTAATCATGCATTACATGGTATCTACATATTATAGCTTAAGCATGGCCATACTACTTATCTGCACAAGTAGTATAACCAAGGGAACCCCGTCGATGCGTGACGCGCGTCTACGCGTGTCGAGCGCATCCCTAGAGAGGGGGGGGGGGGATTGGAATCGAACCACTCACCATACGACCCGGGACCTCACGCATCCCATCCGACGAGATCTGCAAGGTAGGGGCATCGAATTTGGTGAGTAACAACACAATTTACACATAGAAATCATTAGAAATACCCAATACTCGGACAAGCATGCATACGGACTCGCACGCATGCGAGCACACACGTACGCACGCGAGTCCGAGTGCCCCGACACCTACCCGAACCCTCGAGCAGCCACACGCATGGCCCCCCGCACGCGCACGCACGAATGCGCACGCACGCACGCGTCCTAGCACCCTTGGCGCACTACCGCGCGCTTGCCCGCGGGCCCTGACGCGCAGCCGCGCGCATGCGCACGCTCGTGCGCGCCCGCGCGCACCGCGCGTCCAGCCCAGCGCGTACCCGCGCGCCCTGCGCCCCCGCGCAGCACCCTTCGCGCATGCCCCAGCACGCGCACGCACGCGTGCGCGCGCACTTGTCTCCAGCCCAGCACCCAGGCGCATGCCCAGGCGCACTGCTCCGCGCGCGCGCACGCTCGCGCACATGCCCCCGCGCACCCCCGCTCGCGCCAGCACCCGTGCGCACCCGCACGCCCACTCCGCGCACACCCGCGCACTAGCGCGCACGCGCCCCCGCGCGCCTGCCTGCATCTGCCTACGCGCGCACGCGCGCAGACAACCCCAAACTCGCGCCCAGCCAACCCTTACCCCTTTTAACCCTCCCCAACCCCTCACACACACTCTAACCCATCTACCTAGCATGCATGACCTCCCTAACCATCCCAACAGCCCTTAAGCCATGAAAAACCAAGAAAAGAAGGGGGAGTGCTCACCTTTGGAGGGGGAATGAAAGGGGGAGACTCGGGGGCCCTCGATGCACCCGCGACCGCCTCCACCACCACCACCACTACCACCACCTCCTCGGCCTCTCCTCAGCCCTTCTTGGCTGCAAATCAGGGCGGGGGGAGAACAAGATATGAGTGGGGGCTTGAGAGAAGAGAAGATCAACAACAACAACAACACATGAACAAACCCTCACCATTTCTTCCTTCACCTTCTCCTTCTCTTTGAGAAATTTTTACAAACCCTTGGGGGGGGGGCTTTGAAAGAGAGAAGGATAACCAATAAGTTGACGTGGGGATTGGGAGGGGATGAGAGAGAGAGAGAAACATATTTATTTGCACATAAATATCTAAAGAGGGATGGAAATGACCAAATCATCATTTGACTTGAAATTCTGTACAAGCTTCACTAGAACAGCCATAACTTCCTCGATATAGCTCCGAATTGCACAATTCTAATCCCGTTGGAAAGCCAAGAAGATTACCTACAATTTTCATGTTCATGCCAAGATCAAATAATCTCTCCAGCTATTCCGAAATTAGAGCTAAACATAGAATAGGGCTGCTGCCAGAATTTTCATCCCCGGGGTATACTTGGAAAAATACCCATAACTTTTACTACAGGAATCCAGTTGATCTAATTCCACTTCTGTACGAAAGCTAACTCAAAACTGGACATCTCATAATAAAATCATATTTAAACCTCTTCATCTTGGATTTTAACAAAATCAAATCCAAATACCAAATTGGAAATACATAACTTCGAGAAAAAAAATTATGTCCAAAATTTTTCAATCAGAGCGCTCCAAATGACACAGGCACAACATTCTTCCCCCCTTAGGAAATTTAGTCCTCAAAATTTAAGGAAACCCAAAGGGAAGACCGAAAGTATCATGCATAGACCTTTTGCTCCCAAGTGGTCTTTGCACCGGACTGGCGCTACCAACACACTATAATCAAAGGAACGGTCTTATCATGGAGCCTCTTCTCATGCTGGTCTCTGACCTCGATCCACTGCTCCATGAACAACAAATCCAGCTCGAGAATGAGACAGTCGAACTGAATGACTGAGCAGGATCGTGGACATAACGCCTCGGTCATGAGACAAGGACGACGTCGTGGGCATGAGCCAGCTGTGGGGAAAAGGCTACATGATAAGCCACCTCCCCAATCCACTCAATGACGAGAAATGGTCCCATTAAAGAGCAAACTCAGCTTGCCCCGAACGTCGAAATAGAGGGTGCCCTTAAACCAGGACACCTTCTTCGAGCATGGTTGGCGCTCATGATGACACTTACACGCTTGTTAAGCCGCTCAACCGCGCTTAATCCACAAGACACGCAATAAGGGGTCGTCGAACCTCGACAATGCCTATGCGACGTCATCTATCTGATAGGGCGATTGAGTCCCATCACAAACGCTAGCATCGCGTCTCCTTATTTGTGACCAATGTGGGGAAAAACGCAACAGTATCCACAATTGTGCTTCACATGCCGCCAGAGATAGGTCGCTCAACTATAACCATTGGAACTCCAGCGTCCTGAACTCCATGGGCAGATTCATCACGGGGAGTCCACGCTCTCGACATCATGTAGCAGCACTCTCCCGGTATGGCCTCTACCTGGTAGCCTCCCAAGCCCGCTATCTCTACCATATGGGCGCACCAACAAGCATAGCATCTGGGAGCACCTCACAGGGCTCTGGCCTCAACCGGGCAGCTACAACGCACAATGATATATCGAAGCGACTCCAGATGCCACTATGGAACCCAGTCCACAAGCAATCGCCCACCAAGCTGCAATAGGATGCACCCAATCCTGATCGTACGCATCACCACTCGCCACAGCACCTTCCAAGTGAGAGGAAAAATCCATCATCAATTTGATGCTTCTAAGGTATTCCATGACTGGGAAAAGAAACATTGGGAGGGCACCATGAGGTCCCGATATAGGATATCCCGACAACCAAACAAGGAACACGGAGTACCCTAGCCCGGGTCTCAACACTGACCCTGCAAGGCCCCTTAATCCTGAGTAGGAAGACTAGAAGAAGACATCACCCCTTAATGAGCAATACCCCATATCCTCAACACTTGAAACTGGCGCCGCACGTGAACTCCATGGTTACCAGCAATACTGATACACGGGAAAGAGCTCCATTATCAAGACGCAATCCATACCTTAGAAATTGTAACCAATTCATCACTATCACACTGCTGGGCTGGAATCTCCTACCCAAACCTTAATCCCGCACAAGAGATCTAACAACTGACCCTAACCAGTCGACCCAGTCGACAACTTCAGGGTGGGTCCAGGGGGTCATGTCCACGTCAACGGATGCGAGGAGACATGTCAGCAACCTAAGATAACTTCTAAAACAAGAGTACTCGGATGACAATCCTATGACTCATCATCTATACGACTAGACTTAGGCTCTGACAGGACCAGGCTTTGATACCAACTTTTTTGTCACGCCCCAGGCGTCCCCGAGACGTGACAATAATAAAATATCAGCTATCAATACCTGAGGTCAATAAAGACACCAACAACAATACACAAGGCGACAAAACAAGATAATGATAACTGACTGAAAAGCGGAAGCATAATATATAAACAATGTCTGTAAATCAAAAACATTATTACAGACTCGAATACACAATCATTGTCTTGTGAGAGCCAAGTCTAGACCAAAGAAAATACAACCTGTGCCACATGCACGATTTACAAAGCATAAAATGACTCTAGGAATGCTGACAGCCTCGCACTCGCCACCCGCCGGTAGAACGCTCCACACCCATAAGACCACGCCACAGGAAAGCTCCAGCTCCACGCCCAACACTGCCCCTGAAAAGAAACAGTATGCGAGGGGTGAGCTACAAGCTCAGTGAGTGGCTGGAAACCAATCACCATACTACAGTTCAATACATAATCAATTTCCTTTCAAGGAAAACATGGGTGGAAACCCATGGATAACTGGGTCACGCGGCGGCGCGACCAACCTCACCCCCACCCTCACTCCCGGAGGGAGTCTTTTGGGACTTTTGGGGAGAGACCATATCGTCGGTCAAAGAGACCCGGATTTACTGGTCTACACAACACTACTGGATCATCTACATCTAGATAATTGCTCAAACGATGCCTTTAAACATCGATTCAAGACCGGACCCAACAACTATGGGAACGGTCGAACAACGAATGGGTCACGCGGCGATATTCTTCACCTCATCCTTACCCTCACTCCTGGAGGGAGACTTTTGGGACTTTTGGAAGAGATTTAGACTGCTCTACACCCTTGGTCCACCCGGTAGCCTCTCCCACACTCCGTAGCCTCTACCTGGTATACTCCCACGATCAGCACTGTCCGACGCATCGGAGGTACCTACAGATGGGAGCCCTCTGTCAGGACAGCTTTCCAACGCCGGGGAGTCCCTACTCGGATCCAACCAAAAGGGAGAACGATTCCCATGCCCGCAACATCATTCGTTAACCCTCTCCCGGGTAGTATCTACAACCCGATCTCCTCAACTCACCGCTCTACACCCTTGGTCCGCCAGTAGCCCTTTCCCTGGGTAGCTTCTACATGGTATACTCCCACGATCAGTACTCTTCCGAATGCATCGGTGGTACCTACGGATGGGAGCCCTCTGTCAGGACAACTAAACCCGAGAAGTTCCTACATCGGATCCAACGAAGGGGAGAACGATCCCATGTTCGCAAAGCGAACCCAATGGAAAACAACTACTCTCGATACTCACTTATCAAGATATCAAAACACAGGCATAACAACAATCTATTCAACACACTCATATTAACCTTAAAATAGTCATAGTCCCTATATGGGAGTAACTACACAAGTTAGTGGGTCGTAACATCGCCGACCCACCCCACCCTCACCCCCACCCTTTAAGGGGTGACATGGGCCTTTTGGGATAGACTAGACTGCTCTCCACCCTTGGTCCACCCGGTAGCCTCTCCCACACTCCGAAGCCTCTACCTGGTATACTCCCACGATCAGCACATTCCGACGCATCGGAGGTACCTACAGATGGGAGCCCTCTGTCAGGACAGCTTTCCAACGCCGGGGAGTCCCTACTCGGATCCAACGAAGGAGAGAAAACAGCCTACTCACGCGTATACGATCCTCTTGGATCCGTCGACAACGATTCCTAACATTTCTAATGTCATGAATTCTCAAGAATTCCTCCAGAGCGCATAACTAAGATGCAGGGAAACATATATTATAACAACAAGGTTATAATATTCTCTAAGGCATGCTTATAACAATATATTCACATTTTGAATTAAATAAATTAAACTAAATGGTAATCATGCGTAGGTCAAGGCTTTCCTAGCATGGGACATGGTGTCTAGGCATGTATGGGCCTCTATACATGGTATATGGATGTATATCCCTAGCATACAAGGTCTAATATGGCATGGTTACATCATATTAAAACATGCATTACATAGTATCTACATATTATAGCTAGGGGGCCCCATCGATGCGCGACGCGCGTCTATGCGGGTCGAGCGCATCCCTAGAGAGGGGGGGGGATTGGAATCGAACTACTCACCTTACAACCCGGGAGCCCGCGCATCCCATCCGACGAGATCTGCCAGGTAGGGCATCCAACTTGGTGAGTAACAACACAATTTACACATAGAAATCATTAGAAATACAAAATACTCGGACAAGCATGCATACGGACTCACTCGCATGCGAGGACGCACGTACGCACGCAAGTCCGAGTGCCCCGACACCTACCCGAACCCTCGTGCAGCCACACGCATGTCCCCCCGCACGCGCACGCACGAATGCGCACGCACGCACGCGCCCCAGCACCCTCGGCGCACTGCCGCGCGCCTGCCCGCGCGACCAAACGCGCTACCGCGCGCATGCCCTAGCATGCGCACGCACGCGCGCACGCTCACTGGTCCCCAGCCCCGCGCCCCTACGGGCATTTATTGCCGTGGAGGTAAAAATCTTCACCACGACACGTGTCACCTCAAGGGGTAATGCATCACACCAGGACGAACGTGGGCCTACCGTGGGACCCGCAAATCCGAGTTCCAATCCTTGGTCATGATGACTCTCCTAGATGTGCCAATGCGACTAGATCCAGTGTATAGTTTGGCGGTTGGGAACCAAAGGCGAGTAGTCTAAGGCACTGCCAGACATGAGGTCTGGTTAGTTGACCTTACTCGTCGAAGGCGAGTAGTCTAAGGCACGACCAGACTTGAGGTCTTGTCAGTCGACCTTACTCCTCGAAGGCGAGTAGTCTAAGGCACAACGAGACATGAGGTCTGATCGGTCCACCTTACTCCTCGAGGGCGAGTAGTCTAAGGCACGACTAGGCATGAGGACTGATCGGTCCACCTTACTCCTCAAAGGCGAGTAGTCTAAGGCACGACCAGACATGAGGTCTGGTCGGTCGACCTTACTCCTCGAAGGCATGATGTGTAGCGTATGGGCAAGCACATCAAGAGACCCCGAGCAAGAAGAAGAAACGGTCAGAAGACCACTAACGCCTGTAACTGCCAAGGTAGCATTTAAGGTCCATTATCCACAGAACGTGGGTGGTCAAGGACCAACGTGAAACATGAATACCGAAAATGTTTCCCTGGAAAAAAGCCCACTAAGCACTTAGTGGCCAGGCAGTTACAAGGGCCTTAAAGGAACTACGTGTGTCTTGATCCCCAAGGGGTACGTAGGCAACCTAAATAGAGGCCGTGAGATAGCACTCTAAAGGCCCAATCATTCATTAAGTCAAAAACACAGTCAGAATAGGTGAAGAGAGTTACCCATTGAGTCAGACCCAATCGTTGAGCTCTGTTTATGTTATTTCCTATTCAGTCGTGGAGATAATAGAACCATAGCTGTGGGAATTCATATTGCTTGAGTTTTTTTCTCAGTACACATACAAATCTAACTGAAGGGGGAAAATATCCTCCTCAGTTTGGCGCCGTCTTGTGGAACAAGACGTTCTCCCATCCGATGTTGACAATGGCTCCCTGGAAACCTTGGCTAGTCAAGTCCAGGGCCTCAGGCGGGTAATGGAGTCCACGCAGGAAACTCTATTTACTGGTCTATAAGAGTCAATGCAGCGGATGATCGAAGCCTCGATGCAACAATTCTATACCAACGCTGTTATATATGTGTCACTTTTAGCCTTCTGGGCACCTTTGGGACATTTCTGGCAGTTTTTCAACTTTTTCTTTTTTCGATCAGAACCGCTAAAATTTTGGACTTTTGGCTATCATCATGAGCTTGAGAACTCCGATTGAAAATCTAACTGCACATTATGTGTCCTGGTACCATTTCAAGCCACCCACGAAAATTTCATCGAATTCCGATAACGTTTCAGAATTTGGTAGTTTCGAATCGTATCCGGGTTTTGACCAAGCGGAAAGTCATGGGGAGACTTGACCAAGTCAAAGATGACTTTGACCAAGTCAAGTTTGACCATTGACTTGGTCAAATGGTTTTGTTTGTTTGTGTGGTTGGGTTGACCTAAAGTCAAACACCAAAGAGTGCCCTAAGTGTGTGTGTGTGTGTGTGTGTGTGTGTGTGTGTGCCCTAAAGTGGGCGTCCACTTCTTCTTCTTCTCTTCTCTTCTTCTCTCTCTCACACACAAATCCTCTCCTCCCTCTTCTTTATTCCTCTATTAAAGCTAGTAGGAGAAGAAAAACAAGAAAGTCATTGAAGGAAAAAAGAAAGATGAGGTGGTGATCTATCTCTCCATGGTTTTTGTTTTGGATTTCCCCTTTCTCTACCTCCTCTCATGGCCTCCCCTTCTCCCCTGTTTCAGCCATCTTTAGGCCTTGCTAGAGGCTGAGGTGGTGGTGGTCTTGGTGGCGGCAATTTGGTGCGCGAAGAGCACCCGAGTTCCCTCCCTTTTTTTTCCTATCTTTGGGTAAGTCCTTCTCCCTATGCTTGTTAAAATGTTTGATTATGGTTTATAATTGGGTATGCATGGTATGCATGGATGTTAGGGGGGTGTGGGAGGGCTGAGGAGGGGGTGGAAGGGGCTGGGCGCGCGTGCGGGGTCATCCGCCCACGTGCGCACGCGTCTGCGCGCCGACAGGCGCTGGCGCGTGCAGACGGGAGCGCTGGCGAGCGCGCGCGCGTACGCGCAGATGCGCGGGAGTGCGCGGGGGGTGCTGTGCGGGCGCACAGTGCGCGCGGGTATGCGCAGGCTGGGCGCGCGGGCAGGGGCGCGGTTGTGCGCCAAAGGCAAAGGGGCGCGTGCGGGCGTGCGCATTCGTGCGTGCGCGTGCGGGGGGCCATGCGTATGGCTGCCCGAGGGTTCAGGAGGGTGTCAGGGCACTCGGACTCGCGTGCGTACGCGCGTGCTCGCGTGCGTGTGGGCCCGTATGCATGCTTGTCTGAGTATTGGGTATTTCTAGTAAATTCCTTATGTATTTGTGTAGTTTACTCACCATATCAAATGCCCCTGTCGTGCAGATCTTGACGGACGGTCACGCGACGACCCGGGTTTCGGTGAGTGGGACAATCCAACCCAGTAGGGAGCCGTTCGATGCACGTAGGCGTGCATTGCCCTCCCCTGGGGCACCATAATTGAGTATTAACTTGTAATAAATATAAAGCTATGCATGCATGATTTATATGACGTATCCACGCCACCTTAGACTTGTATGCTAGGGATATGCACCCATATATCATGTATAGAGGCCTATGCATGCCTAGTCACCATGCCCCGAACTATGTATGTTTCCCATCTAGTTTAATCTAATTAAATAAAAATGAGAGCATATAGTTACAAGCATGCCTTAGAGAATATTATAACCTCGTTGTTATAATATATGTTTCCCCGCATCTTAGTTATGCGCCCTGGAGGAATTCTTGAGAATTCATGACATTAGTAGAGTTACAATTGGTGTCGACGGATCCAAGAGGATCGTATCCGTGTGAGTAGGCTGTCTTCTCCTTATTGGTTGGATCCGATGTAGGAACTTCCCGGCGTTGGCTGACCTGACAGAGGGCTTCCGTCCGTAGGTACCTCCGATGTGTCAGACAGTACTGATAGTGGGAGTGGACTAGGTGGAGGCTACGAGGGTGGGAGAGGCTACCAGGTGGACCAGGGGTGGAGAGCGGTCTAGTATGCCCCAAGAGGCCCATGTCACCCCCCGGAAAGGGTGAGGGTGAGGGGGGAGGTGGGTTGGCGATGAAACAACCCACTAGAATGTGTAGTTGCTCCCGTGTTAGGGGCTATAAATTATATGAGGTTGATATGAATTGTGATGCATGGGTTGTGCTATTCACTGAGCGTGTGGCTCACTCCTCGCATATTCTTTTCCCCCAGTTATATCTGAGTCGGATCTGAAGGAGGAGCTCCCCGAGGCACATCAGCAGTAGCGGAGCAGCGTCACGTTCTGCGAGTGCGAGACCATCAGCATCCCTTCTTGATTGTATGTATTGTTATCCGTGCTTGGGCACATACTTGTATTTGGATGTCATTGTATATATATTGGCTCTCACGGGACAGTTGATTATGTATCGGGTCTGTAATATGTCTTTGAATTACAGACTCAGTCGTTTGAGCTTCCGCTATTTGTATATATTATGTCTGTCTGTGTTGTCATTTTTGATGTTGTTTAGAGTATGTTATTGATCTCCTGTATAGACTGCTGATATTATATATACCTGCCACATCTCGGGGACGGCCGCCCTGGGGCGTGACAAACGCGGATCGACAACAGCCAGTCCAGGAAGAAATCTGGCCGCCACCTCATGTATGGCCCAACCCCCCTACCATCAATGCTGGAGGTTCGGAATGAAGTACCTCTTCCTCCAATCAAAGGCAGCGGTCTCGTTGGCGCTCGCGCACCCCTCGAGCAGGACGACAGCCTCACGAAAGACAAAGGCGTGGGCGCTCACCTCAGGGAGAATGCTCTGCGGGACAGGAGGCCTCCCGGATTCAAACGCACCAGCAGCGATCGATCCTACGTGAGGTTCCAAAAGGGCGTCGGTATGATTCCCCACCCCACCCTCAAGCATGGGAAGCAGTAGCGCAGCCGCATTACGCTTTGCGCTCCAAGGTACGGCGCATTCTGAATCGCGAGATGGTGGAGTATGCAATACGGGGATTCGCCTCCCCGTTTTGCACAGAGATTCTCAAGGAACGACTTCCCCGGAAGTTCGTCCAGCCCAAATTCAAGATGTACAATGGCATGACGGATCCCTATGATCACATCTTGGCATTCTGACATTTGATGGCCTTGTATGAGCTCTATGATGTTCTTATGTGCCGCCTCTTCCCTTCTAGCCTGGAAGAGGCCGCTTTGACATGGTGTCACGCCCCAGGGCGGCCGTCCCCGAGACGCGGCAGGTATATATAATATCAGCAGTCTATACAGGAGATCAATAACATACTCTAAACAACATCAAAAATGACAACACAGACAATAAGGTAGCTGACATAATATATACAAATAGCGGAAGCTCAAACGGCTGAGTCTGTAATTCAAAGACATATTACAGACCCGATACATAATCAACTGTCCTGTGAGAGCCAATATATACAATGACATCCAAATACAAGTATGTGCCCAAGCACGGAATACAATACATACAATCAAGAAGGGGATGCTGATGGCCTCTCACTCGCAGAACGTGACGCTGCTCCGCTACTGCTGATGTGCCTCGGGGAGCTCCTCCTTCAGATCCGACTCAGATATCACTGGAGAAAAGAATATGCGAGGGGTGAGCCACACGCTCAGTGAATAGCACAACCCATGCATCACAATTCATATCAACCGTATATAATTTATAACCCCTAACACGGGAGCAACCACACATTTTAATGGGTTGTTTCATCGCCAACCCACCTCCCCCCTCACCCTCACCCTTTACTGGGGGTGACGTGGGCTTCTTGGGGCATACTAGACCGCTCTCCACCCCTGGTCCACCCGATAGCCTCTCCCACCCTCGTAGCCTCCACCTAGTCCACTCCCACTATCAGTACTGTCCGACACATCAGAGGTACCTACGGACGGGAGCCCTCTGTCAAGTCAGCCAACGCCGGGGAGTTCCTACATCGGATCCAACCAATAAGGAGAAGACAGCCTACTCACGCGGATATGATCCTCTTGGATCCGTCGACAACGATTTGTAACACTAAATAATGTCATGAATTCTCAAGAATTCCTCCAGGGCGCATAACTAAGATGCGGGGAGACATATATTATAACAAGGTTATAATATCCTCTAAGCATGCTTGTAACTATATGCTCTCATTTGATTTAATTAAATTAAACTAGATGGGAACATGCATATACTACAAGAAATATGAGCATTAGCTGCGACATATTGCGTAGCAAAAACCTGTATTTTCGTAGCAAAAGGGTTTTCTCGACGAAATAATTTCGTTGCTATTTTGGTTGCAATTGCCTCGTACCAGATAACCTTTTGCTACGAGAATTTATTTTCGTAGCAAAAGATGACCTTTTGCGACGCAAATCATTTCGTAGCAAAAGGTGACCTTTCGCGACGACAATAATTTCGCAGCAAAATGTCAGATTTTGCTGCGAAAATATTTCGTAGCTAAAGGTTACCTCTTGCTACGAAACTAAGTTTCATTGCAAAAAGTAACATTTTGCTACGACATTATTTCGCAGCTAAAAGTGTATAAATATAATAAAAAAAAAACTATTCCCTGTGAAATATTTCACAGGAAAAGGTCACATATTTCATATAAAAACTTTTATATTACAATTAAATAAATATTTAATTATGACAATAATAATAAAACCAATTCAAGTTTTAACATAAAAACTAATTGTATAAATTACAAATTGTTATAATATCTCTTGAAAAAAATACAACAATAAGAGACTCAACTCTATGTTTAGAAGAGTCGGATGATCTTGATTCAATTCCAGGCTGTTGAGAAACACGAGACAGAACAATAATCACAAAACTCATCCGATTGTGCCAAAAAATCTCACAAAGAAACCCTCTAATATTCACATAAATAAATAGAGAAAGAAATCAAATTACCAGAACATCTCAAGGTTCAAATCTAATTAGATAAAGAAAACCCACTTACAAGAACATCTACTAAAGATTTGCATCTACAAGTAGAAAGACAGATCAGTCACTAAGTAAAGTGTACACACACACATTGGCAACTCACTCAATTTCTAGATATCCCGTTAATATAAGTATCCAAATACCCAATTCAAATTTCCCAACCAACCAAACTCTCAAGAAACTAAAAACCATCTCCATGAATTCAGCCAAATGTACCAAAAAAAAACACTAACAAGAAAACCAATTACAAGAACACCTCAAGATTCACACCTATGAGTAGAGAAATATATCTGCCGCTCACTAAACATCACGCCTGACCTAAAAACCTCATGATCTAGACATCCCATCATTAAACCTCAAGAAACTAATAACCCGTAATCAACAATCCATCTAAATCCACCAACAAAGGAACTCTGTCATTCAATCACACTTGAATTTGAGGCAAAACTAGTTGTGTGTGAACCTGGATAGGAGGTTGGATATTGGTATGCATGTCTTATATTGAACTTCTCCTTGTGTAAAAAAGAGGAGAGAAAACGATGAAAGATAGCTATATGTTAACCAAATAAGCATATATCGCTTAATAAGCATTTTCAATAGAATAACAGAAAATTTTGACTCTAAACATAGCATTTAAGATGTGAATAGAAATCAGAAGTAAAAAATCCACTATAGAATAGAGATAGTTAAATTTAAATTGTAATATGACAGTGTATAAGAAAGGTCCACGGGCCCCACTTCAATCCAGACGCCTCCCGGTGTGTCTGAGAAAGAGAGCAATGATGCGACCACATGCAGGTAAGAGGAGAGCATCAAAACATAGCATACATACACAAAAGAGAGAGAGAGAGAGAGAGAGAGAGAGAGAGAGGAAGAAGAAATCCTGACCATGAGAGCAGGCTCCAATGGCTGATCGGCTCCCCAAGCTTCCGAGAAATCCCAGCAATCGATGAACCCCCTTGGGATCCAATCCCAACCGTCGGAAGAGGAGACGATGAGGAAACCGAAGAGTTTGAGTTCGCCTTCCTCTCCGACTCCGGTGCGATCACAGCCGACGAGATCTTCTCCAACGATCAGATCCGTCCGATCTACCCTGTCCTCAATCGGGACCTCCTATAGTCTTCCGATCCCGTTGAAACCCTCTGATCACCTCTTCTCGGTCGTTGTCCAAGGCAAACGAGTTGGAGGGGGTCCCGATCGAGAGCTACTGCATCGACCGTCGTCGCCGTCCGAGGCACTCCCTTGCGTCTCCACCCCTTCAGCTCCACTTCCATCAACGCTTCGATCATCAACATTGGGTGAGAGAGAGAGAGAGAGAGAGAGAGAGAGGTTTGGGCGGGATGACGATTTAGGGTTTAGAAAGAAAGATCAGTTTGGGCTGAACGTTTGAAGCCTTTTCACTATATGAAAGAGACTTGTCCGATTTTGTGAAAATGGACGGGGAGGATTTAATGTTTATGGAGACACACGGATCACTATTTTAGATTGGTTTTGGTTTGTTTTTAGGTGGAACTGCAAAAGTGTAGTGCTTACTTTTTTCAGTTTCAAGTGCATTTTTATTTATATACTTAATTAGCTTATTTCACTCGATGTATCGAGATATATATCTTATATAACGTTTTTACATTTTTAATAAATGATATTATTCGGTCAATTAGAGTATATATTTCAAATTTTATAAAATGTAATATCTCACCATATGCGATATATGATTTTAAATAAATGAAAACAATGATGATAAATTGAATGCACCCCTCTTTTCAGTTTCTAAGATCCTTTCATTGCTCTCTTCCACTGACTCATATTAAACAAATACATTTGATTTACAATTTAAATTCACCTTCTTAACCATGTACTTCATCAACAACCTAACTGTCATCCTCTCATCGCTGCATCACATTTTTTTTCATTTTAATAAAAATAAACACCATTGTTGGATATCATCAATTTTTCAAAAAACAAGAGTTCAAAAACAAAAGGTATACTTGATTCTTAAGTAGCTCTTGTTTATCTGAGGTAAGTGAGGCTCGTTAGATCTGCATTTACAAAACCTAAATGACCAAAACAAATACATCAACCCCGTTTAAACAATATTTTATAATAAACAAAAAAAACCAAAATTAACAATTCTAAATCCAGCAGTTGATTTAATGAATTTTTATGTTTTGCTTAATCTTTTGATGAAATTTTTTAAATTTTGAGCTCGTTTAATTTGCTTACTTACTAAAAGTTTACTTTATTTTACAATTTTAATCAAATTAGAATGTCCTTCCAAATATTTAACTACAATAAACATAATTAATATAATAAATTGTCTAATTCGATGATGGATTAGTGTGAAAAACAAAGTATATATCTAAATCAAATATACTAATTTTTATCTATTTTTTCTGCTTATACATCTCTGAATAAAAAATATGAAAAAATGACCACGCTCTTTGTCTATTATAATAAATAATGTTTTAATTTTATTATTTATATTTAAAATTAAATTATAGAAAGAATTTATAGTCAAAAGGATTTTAATTTGATAGTCATGTAGTGTATTATGATTTCATAACAAATTAAATTTTTTGAAAATTCTTAAATATTTGCAACGAAATTTAATTTCGCAGCAAAACGTCAAATATTTCGCAGCAAAAAGTCTATTCCTTTGCTACAACCTCGTACTTCGTAGCCAAGAAGTATATCTTTTGCTCCGAAATGCAATGTTGTAGCCAAAAGTGACATATATTGCTACGAAATATGAATCCGTAGCTAAAAAGTTAAATCTTTTGCTACGAAATTTTATTTCGTAGCTAAAGGTTATATCGTTTGCTACGAAAAAAAATGAATTCGCAGGCAGATGTTGTACCATTTGCAACGAAATTGTTTTTCGTAGAGAAAGTTAAAACTATTTCCTACGAAATGAAGTTTTCGCAGGTAAAAGGAACCTTTAGCTACGAAAATAAATTTCGCAGCTAAAAGTTCGTAGCTAATAATTAAATTTGTTGTAGTGATAGTCCGGGGCTTTCCAATTAAATGACAAGGTGACTAAATATGCATAGGCCACTATACATGATATAAGGGTGCATATCCCTAGCATACAAAGTCTAAGGTGGCATGGATACATCATATTAATCATGCATGCATAGTTTACATTTATTACAAGTTAATATACAATTATGGTGCCCCAGGGGAGGGCAATGCACACCTACGTCCATCGAACGCCTCCCTACTGGGTTGGATTGTCCCACTCACCGAAACCCGGGTCGTTGCGTGACCGTCCGTCAAGATCTGCAAGACATGGGCATTCAATATGGTGAGTAAACTACACAAATACATAAGAAATTTACTAGAAATACCCAATACTCGGACAAGCATGCATACGGACCCGCACGCATGCGAGCACGCGCGTACGCACGCGAGTCCGAGTGCCCCGACACCCTCCCGAACCCATGGACAGCCATACGCACAGCCACCCGCACGCGCACTCACGAGTGCGCACGCCCGCATCCGCCCCTGCGCCCCGGGCGCACTGCCATGCCCTTGCCCGCGTGCCCAGATGCGCTGCTGCGCCCCTGCCCGCGCGCCCAGACACGCTGTCGCGCACCTCGCGTCCAGCCCTGGCGTGCCCTCGCGCACTGCGCCCCTGCGCAGGACTCCACGCGCATCCCCGCGCGCACCGCGCCCACTGTGCCCCCGCGCAGCACTCCGCCCGCACGCCAGCACGTCTGCGCGTACGCGCGCGCGCCATCCAGCGCGCCCGTCTGCGAGCTCAGGCGCGCGCTAGTGCCTGCCTGGCGCGCAGACTCGCGCGCATGCGCGCGGATGACCCCGCACGCGCACCCGAGCCCCTTCCACCCCCTCCTCAGCCCTCCCACACCCCCTAACACCCATGCATAGCATGCATACCCAATTTCACACCCTAAACAAGCATCTAAACAAGAATAGGGAGGAGAAGGACTCACCCAAGAGAGGAAGAACAAAGGTAGGAACTCGGGTGCCCTTCGCGCACCAAATCACCACCACCAAGACCACCACCACCAAAACCACCCTCAGCCCTAACAAAGGCTGAAAACAGGGGAGAAGGGGAGCCATGAGAGGGAGGCAAACAAAGGGGAAAGCAAAAACAAAACCATGGAAAGGTAGATCCAAGCCTCACCTTTCTTTTTCCCTTCAATGGCTTTCTTGTTTTTCTTCTCCTACTACCTCTAATGGGGGAAATAAAGAGAAGGGAAGATGGATTTGTGTGTGAGAGAGAGAGATGAAGAGAAGAGGAAGAAGAGGTGGACGTCCAAGATGGTTGCACACACACACACACACTCACACACTCACACACTTAGGAAAAATTAGGGTTTTTGGTGTTTGACTTTGAGTCAACCTAACCACACAAAAAACAAAAGAGTTTGACCAAGTCAATGGTCAAACTTGACTTGGTCAAAGTCCTCTTTGACTTGGTCAAGTCTCCCCATGACTTTCCGTTTGGTCAAAACCCGGATACGATTCAGAACTGCCAAATTCTGAACGTTACCAGAATTAGATGAAATTTTCGTGGGTGGCTTGAAATGGCACCAGGACACATAATGTGCAGTTAGATTTTCAATCGGAGTTCTCAAGCTCAGGATGATAGCTAAAAGTCTAAAATTTTAGCGGTTCCGATCGAAAAAAAAAAAAGTTAAAAAACTGTCAGAAATGTCCCAAAGGTGCCCAGAAGGCTAAAAGTGACACATATATAACATTCTTCCCTCCTTAGGAAATTTTGTCCTCAAAATAAATACAAAAACATCTAGGAAGGGAAAAGATGCGGATATGCGCCACGCATGGCGTCCTCGCGCTCCCAAGTGGCCTCGGCACCAGAACGGTGCTGCCATCGCACCTTAACCAGCTGGACGGTCTTGGTGCAGAGCCTCTTCTTGCGTCGGTCCAGGATCTCGATCAGCTGCTCCACGAATGACAAGTCTTGCTCGAAGACGAGCGGCTCGAACGGAATGACGTGAGCAGGATCGTGGACGTAACACCTCAGCTGCGAGACATGGAAGACGTCATGGGCCTGAGCCAACTGTGGGGGCAGAGCTATGCGATAGGCCACCTCTCCAACCCGCTCGAGGATGAGGAACGGCCCAATGAAACGCGGACTCAGCTTGCCCCGCACACCGAAACGGAAGATGCCCTTCATCGGGGACACCTTCAGGAAGACATGGTCACCAACCTCGAAGGCGAGCTCACAGCGACGACGATCGGCGCAGCACTTCTGACGGCTCTGAGCGACTCGGATACGCTCGTGAATCGTCTTGGCCATCTTTGAGGTCTGGTGGATGATCTCTGATCCCTCCATCACATATCATGTCCAAAATCCAGGGGGAGCCGTGGTTCCGATGGCCCGCACCCATGAGGAGCGACGAATCAAAGCGGGACCAAGCTCTCCGCTGCGACTACCACAAGAGCGTGGGCCATACTACCGACCAATGCTGAATCCTCTGGGGCTTCTTGGAGACCCAATTCCAAAAGGGGCGCTTAAAGGAATACGGTCCTGTCGAGAAACCCTCGGCTTCGGGTGAGCGACATGTGACGAACATTGGCCCTAATACATCAGCAGGGGTCATTGATGTCATCTTTGGAGGCATACCGCATTACGTCTAGCCAGCCCGCCGAGACTTGAAGACAATGCAGGTCTTCTTCGAAATGATGCACATCGACCAGGAGCCAAAGCTGGTCGTGAAGAGACAAAGAAGCGGTGATGAAGGAGCCATCACTTTCTCTGATGCCGACCTGGAAGGGGTCCAACCCTCGCACTCGGACGCTCTGGTAATCACCCTGCGTATCTCTAATTTTGACGTTAAGAGAATTCTCTTTGATATAGGAAGCTCGGCCGACATCCTCTTTATAAAGCCCTTTCTTCAGATGGGGTTAAAAGCCGCTGACCTTACTCCCACGAAGTATCCTCTGGTCGCATTCAACGGAGCACGAGTTGTCCCCGCTGGATGAATCACACTGCCGGTTCGAGTAGGGAATCGGACCACTATGACGGAGTTCATTATCATGGACCTCCTGTCCCCATACAACGCCATCATCGGACGCACCTGGTTGGCGGCGATGAAGGCGATTCCATCTCCGTACCATCAGCAGCTCTGTTTACCCACGGCCGAGGGGATAATGGAGATTTGCGGAGACCAGGTTGTCGCAAAGCGGTGCTACATGGCGGCAATGGCAGGGAAGTCGGCCCTACCAGACTCCGAGGAGCAGCCTGAGGATGGAGAAATTCATCCAAAAAGGTAGCAATTACTGCAGAACCGAGTCAAGGCCGATGAGCGCCGACCTGGTCCCGAAGACAGGGTCCTTGAAGACCTCGAGAAGGTCCCAATAGACCCCTTCGACCCCGAGAAATACTTTCTCGTTGGGAGTTTACTCTCCGCAGAAGAGATAAAGGTGATACTCGACCTCCTCATCGAGAACAGGGACATCTTCGCCTGGAAGCCTCAAGACATGTCGAGAATTGATCCTGAGGTGGCAAGTCATCGGCTGTCCATATCGCCAACCATCCGTCCAGTTCGACAGAAGCAGCGATGAATGGCCATTACACACGCCGAGGTGGTACGGGAGAAGGTGAATAAACTTCTGGCCACAGGATTCATACAAGAAGTGCGACACCCCGAGTGGCTGGCCAACACCGTGGTGGTTCCAGAAAAAAACAAGAAGTGGCAGGTCTGCGTGGACTTCACCGACCTGAACAGCGCCTGTTCGAAGGACAGCTTCCCACTTTCGAAGATCGACCAACTGGTGGACTCCTCATCGGGTAATGAACTAATGAGTTTCATGGATGCTTATTTAGGCTACCACCAAATCCCAATGCACGAGCCCGACCAGGAGAGGATAGCGTTCATAACCCCTATGGGCATTTACTGCTATAAAGTGATGCCGTTCGGGTTAAAGAACGCAGGGGCCACTTATCAGAGGTTGGTGACTAGAATCTTCCAACATCAGATCGGTAAGACTGTTGAGGTTTACATCGACGACATGATAGTAAAAAGTGAGCGCCGAGTTGACCACTTGGCCAACATGGAAGAAATCTTCGTTGTGCTGTGTAAGTACCGTCGCAAACTAAACGCGACAAAATGCTCTTTCGGGGTCACCTCGGGCAAGTTTTGGGGTACCTGACGACGCAGCGAGGAATCAAAGCCAACCCTAACCAAATCAAGGCGATATTGGAGATGCAGCCCCCACGAAACAAAAGGAGGTGCAAAAGCTGGCGGGGAGGTTGGCCGCTCTCAATTGATTCATCTCTAGGGCCACTGATCGATGCCAGCCATTCTTCCAGTTGCTGTGGTAGGCTCTGAGATTCGAATGGATGCCAGAATGTCAAACGGCATTTGATGAAATCAAAAAGTACCTCGGCACATTGCCACTTCTAGTATGTCCTTCCTTAGGAGACACTTTGCTCCTCTACATTGCAGCCTCTGAGCACGCTGTTAGCTCCGCGCTATTGAAGGATATCAACCAAGGGCAGAGGGCAATCTACTATGCAAGTAAGGCGCTCAGTGGGGTGGAGACCAGGTATTCCCGCATCGAAAAGCTTGGTTTGCCTTGCTCGTTTTCACCCAAAAACTACGCCATTACTTCCATGCCCATACGATCCATTTCATCACCGACTCGCCGCTCAAGGCTGTATTGCGGAAGGCGGACGTCGCAGGACGATTGCTCAAATGGGCGGTGGAGCTCTCAGCTTTTGATATCCACTATCAGCCCAAGAGTGCAATTAAAGGACAGGTCGTCACAGACATCATCGCCGACCTTACACCTGCCTAGTAGCAGGTCTATTTAATCTCTGACTGCAGGCCAATTTCCTAGACACTCCATGTCGATGGGGCGTCCAACCGAAAAGGGCAGGAGCAGGGATGATCCTACGCAATGAAGACGGTTTCCTGTTTGAACACGCAATCAAACTAGGATTCAACGCTTCTAACAACAGAGCCAAGTACGAGGCACTCATCACAGGCTTGGAATTCGCCATAGATCTCCCGTTCATAAATTGGAGATCTATAGCGATTCACAGCTCGTGGTTTGTCAGAGCACTAGAGAATATCAGACGAAGGATGACCGAATGACGGCTTTCAGGGCTACACCCGTACTTTGCTTGAATGAATCGGTGAGTGGGAAATCCACGCAATCAATCGCGAGCGGAATACCCATGCTAACGCTCTAGCAAATCTGGCAAGTACACTGGAGGGAGAACATCCCGGGAGATTCATGTCAAATTCTTGAGGGAGCCAAGCGTAACCCATCCCAAACAGGTTATGGCAGTGGAGTCAACAACACGGGAACCGACCTGGATGGACCCTGTTCTATCTTACTTGAAAGATGACTTCCTTACAGGAGATAAGGAAAAGGCCAGGAAAATCAAGAGCCGATCCGCTCGGTTCTTGATCTCTGATGAGGGCGTGTTGTATAAGCAAAGCTTTCAAGGCCCTCTCCATAGGTGTGTTAATCCTGAAGAAGCTAAAGAAGTACTAGAAGAGATGCATTCGGGGTGTGGGAAGCCACACTTCCTCGAGGTCCTTGGCAAGGCGTGCATTGACAGCCGGGTACTTCTGGCCGACCCTTGCAAAGGACTCGCTCGACCTGGTGAGGAAATGCGACAAGTGCCAACAATTCGGCCCCTAATTCACAGACCAGCTGGGGATTTGAATACACTGTCAAGTCCTTGGCCATTCGCTCAATGGGGATTTGATATAGTCGGGCCCATGCCCTTGGCGCTGATCCAGAAGCGATTCCTCCTGGTCGCCACTGACTATTACACCAAGTGGGTGGAGGCTGTGGCCCTGGCTAGAATCCGCGACATCGAAGTACGAAGTTTCCTCTGGAAAGAGATAGTGTGTCAATTCGGAGTGCCGAACACCATAATCTTTGACAATGGGACACAATTCAATAATGCCACCATGAGGGAGTTCTGCGAAGAGTTGGGCTACCCCCAAGGAATTGGTCAGGCAGAAATCACCAATCTTACCATCCTGGACGGGATCAAGAAACGGCTCAACACGGCCAAAGGCAACTAGGTGGATGAGCTTCCCTTGGTATTATGGGCGTACCGCCCCACGGCGCGAAGGGCCACAAGGGAGACTCCCTTTTCCTTGGCTCTAAGCATCCAGGCTGTAAACCCCATAGAGCTCGGGATCCCTACATTTCGGACCAAAAACTTTGAGCCATGGATCAACAAAGAAAATCTCGCGTCTGATCTCGACCTGAGGGACGAGAGGAGGGAAATAGCTTCCATAATAATGGCGAACTACCAGAACCAGATCGCACGAAGCTACAACAAGAGGGTGTCGCAACGAAGCTTCCGAGTAGGGGACCTGGTCCTTCAAGAGGTATTCCCCAAATCCCGAAAAAGATCCGATGGTAAGCTCGGGCCCAGTTGGGAAGGCCCGTACAAGGTCATTGGGCTGGGTCCCAAAGAAGCTTATTATCTGGAACGAATGAATGTAGAGGTACTCATGAGACCTCGCAATGTAATGCATTTGAAAAAGTACCACTTCTAAAATAAAAAAGCTTTTATTTATTCGTGAGAAATATTTCATGTGAATAAGAGCCCGTTCGAGGTCGCGGGTGAACTTGGATTTAAATATAGCACACCACGGAGGTCACGAGTATAGCACTCCACGGAGGTCGCGAGCATAGCATTCCACGGAGGTCGCGCATTGATCTAGTTTAGGTCGATAGGATGAGCACTCTTTGTAAGAGCTCGCGCGGGGGACGCCCTATCCATCGATAAGCACTCGAGTAAAAGGTTTGCAAAAGTGAGGCACATAGGCTACACTCAAACGATGAGGTCGTTCGGAAGTACAAGCTTCCTCCTATGTTCACACGGTCGCCGAGAGCCCAGGCTCTACGACCAACCCTTGGAGGTCGCTAGGAAAGGACGAGCAGGATTAGTCCCAGGACTTAATACCTCCCTCTCATCCGAAGCACTCCATCTACAAAATCCACAAGCGGGGACGCACAAGACTCACTCACACGATGAGGATGAAAAAAGGGATAACCTTCCCCTACCATTCTAGGGGCCCCGGCCCTACGGAGGTCGCGATGATGGGATAAGTCAGAGTTAGTCCATCGAGTGGACGCAAAACTCTATTATCACGACAATAAGCACTCCAAACACTCAGATCATGCAAGAGCAGCAAACATGTAAAAGATAAGTTGTTTATGAAAACATTGTTTATTTTACAAAATGTCTAGGTCTGAGACCCGTCACTAGGGCCAGAATCACGAACAGAAGGGGGATCAGCGGCGATACGAGGAGAGACGTTGTTGGATCTATCTTCATAACCTTGACGATATCCACAATTGTAGTTCTTCTCGGCACAAGTCATCAAGGAATCCGAAAGTTCCTTCATCTGGTCCCTCATAGTCGCGAAGGCTTCTGCTCGACCCTTCGACAGACCTTCCTCATAAGTGACTGCACAGTCGGTTCAAAGTTCACAGAGCTTAACTTGCTGCTCCTGTGACTCACGCATCATGGCCTCGACTCGCTTCTCCGCGTTGTGTGTTCGCAAGGAAAAGGAAGCCTGATCGAACGACTGAGAGAGCTTCAGCTCAAGGAGCTCTCTCACGCGATCTTCAGCAGCAACAATCCGAACCTGAGTAGCAGACAAGCTCCGCGGCAAGATGCGCTCGCTTCGTGATCGCAGCCTGTTCCTCAACTGACTTAAGATGTGCTTCTCTGCAGTGAGTAAGCTCCTGGGTCGACTTCAGGAGGTCTTCAGACCTCATCGCATTCAGGCTTCGCTTGTTGAGTACCTGTCTAATGATAAAATTATGAAAAGCAGATGGTTAAAGGCTTGAGGAAGAAACTTTGAAGATAGGGGTCAAACACGTACTTTGTAAAAACTCCAGCCAAGTCGGGTGAAAAGCGCTTCCGTCGTAGCCCGGCGTGCACAATTCAAGTCGCCCTCAAGGAGACAGCCTTTGAGCTGTGCACTGGCTAACTCCTTGCTGGCGCGATCATGATGACTCTCCCAGATGTGCTGATGCGACTAGATCCTGTGTCTAGTTGGGCGGTTGGGAACGCGAAGGCGAGTAATCTAAGGTACGACAAGACATGAAGTCTGGTCGGTCGACCTTACTCCTCGAAGGCAAGTAGTCTAAGGCACGACCAGACATGAGGTCTAGTCGGTCGACCTTACTCCTCGAAGGCGAGTAGTCTAAGGCACGACCAGACATGAAGTCTGGTCGGTCGACCTTACTCCTCGAAGGCATGATGTGTAGCGTACTGGCAAGCACATCAAGAGACCTCGAGCAAGAAGAAGAAACGGTCAGAAGACCACTAACGCCTGTAACTGCCAAGGTAGCATTTAAGGCCCATTACCCACATAACGTGGGTGGTCAAGGACCAACGTGAAACATGAATACCGGGAATGTTTCCCTGGAAAAAGGCCCACTAAGCACTTAGTGGCAAGGCGGTTACAAGGGCTTTAAAGGAACTACGTGTGACTTGATCCCCAAGGGGTACATAGGCAGCCTATAAAGAGGTCGCGAGATAGCACTCTAAAGGCCCAGTCATTCATTAAGTAAAAAACACAGTCAGAATAGGTGAAGAGAGTTACCCATTGAGTCAGACCCAATCGTTGAGCTCTGTTTATGTTATTTCCTATTCAGTCGTGGAGATAATAGAACCATAGCTGTGGGAATTCATATTGCTTGAGTTTTTTTCTCAGTACACATACAAATCTAACTGAAGGGGGAAAAATATCCTCCTCAATTGCTATAAAGTGATGTCGTTCGGGTTAAAGAACGCAGGGGAAACTTACCAGAGGTTGGTGACTAAAATTTTCCAACGTCAGATCCATAAGACTGTTGAAGTCTACATCGACGACATGATGGTAAAGAGCGAGCGCCGAGTTGACCACTTGGCCCACATGGAAGAAGTCTTCGCCGTGTTGCGTAAGTACTGCCTCAGACTAAACGCGTTGAAATGCTCCTTCAGAGTCACCTCGGGCAAGTTTTTGGGGTACCTGACAACGCAGCGAGGAATCGATGCCAACCCTGACAAAATTAAGGCGATATTGGAGATGGAGCCCCCACGAAACAAAAGGAGGTGCAAAAGCTGGTGGGGAGGTTGGCCGCTCTCAATTGATTCATCTCTAGGGCCACTGATCGATGCCAGCCATTCTTCTAGTTGCTGTAGAAGGCTCAGAGATTCGAATGGACGCCAGAGTGTCAAAGGGCATTTGAAGAAATAAAAAAATACCTCAGCACGCCGCCACTTTTGGTTTGTCCTTCCTTGGGAGACATTTTGCTCCTCTACATTGCAGCCTCCGAGCACGTTGTTAGCTCTGCGCTATTAAAGGACATCGATCGGGGGGCAAAGAGCTATCTATTATGCGAGTAAAGCACTCAGCGGTGTTGGTATCGAATTTTGGGAAAAGGAAAGAAAGGGGGGGGGGCCTCTGTCTTCCTTCCTCCTCGGTCCTCCGGTGGTCTGTGCGTGTGTGGGGGTTTCTTCAGAGGCTCGGATCCGGAGAGCTGCGCCTTGACAGGCTTGGTCAGATCGTCTCTCGGAAGGGGTGGTGGGGGTTTCGTTCCTGGCTGAGGTGGATGATGGGTCCTCAGGAGGATTCAGGGGTTGTAGTGATCGCCACCTGCTTTTCTAAAAAAAAGCAGGAAAAGTTGGGGCGGATTTGATCGCCTTCGTGGGGAGTTTGTGGGGTCTCCGCTGTGAGACACGGATATGCCGTACACAGAGGTGAAGACAGGGATCCTCTTATGCTCCGGGAACCCGACTAAAGAAGAATTGCAACTGGGGTGGGCTAGGGCAGGGCCGACTAGTTGTGTTTAGCCGCCTGGTGGGGGATGGCTAGTTGTCGGTAGCCGCCTGGTGTCTGGTTCAATTTTGGTAGAACCTGGGTAGGGTTTGGATTTGGTTTTGGCAGAGGTTAAACTGGGTCTAACCTGGGTTTTGGAGAGTGATTTGGTGTAGGAAATGGATTTCTCTCTCACTTTCTCTCTCAAAGGTTTAAATTGGTGGTGTGGGTGGTATAGGCTTGATGATTGGAAATGTGGGTTGTTGTGGGTTATTGATGGCTATTGATGGTTATTGATTATGAATAAATGCTTAGAGACCCCCCCTATTTATAGTAAAAGGGGTGTAGGGGAGTGTTCACTGGACAATAGATCAAAATGGATAATAAGGTGCTTGATTTGACCTTCCATTAGATCTTTGTTCTCTGACAATGTCCAGGTGAGGGGCCGCTAGTTGTGTTTAGCCGCTCAGTGAGGGGCGGCTACTCTCAGGTAGCCGCCCCCATCATAACCTGCCAAACGTCCCATCTCTGACAAGCGGTGGCTTGGGTCGGTTACTAAGGATGAACCGGCTAAGATGGGGCGGCTAGAAGGGACAATCCATTGCAATCATGCTTGCTTTATGTCCCATCCAGAAAGGCGGTTTGGTGTTGGTCAGGGAGGCGGCTTGTTGGAACTAGCTGCCTGGTATGGGGCGGCCACTTGAGAGTAGCCGCCCTTGTCCAGGCTCTTAGATTTTTCTAAGTGTTGGACTTAGGGTTTCTGGTTTTGGTTTCTGAGGGAGTTTTCTATTAGATGTCCAAAAGTGGTTGTTTTCCAATATTACTTGAAGTAAATTTCTTTTCTTTGGACGGTCAAAATTAGGGTATCTACAATTGTCCCTCATCGGACAGAGTCTTTGTGTGAAACAGAAAGACTTCAATCGATGATAAGGAAAGAGACCCTTATTTTGGTCGGCCCAACCTTCAAGAAGTTTAGGACACATGACCAAATACCATTCAGGGAGGTAATTTAGGTCATCAGAGGCTGGGTTTTGACTAGAATGGTTATCTAAGGAGTGATCCAGGTGGGAGAGTGAGTAAAAGTAAGGAAGCGAGTGATCCAACCCTCGGACGGGGTTCTTAGCCATCGTGCATGGAGCAGCCCAGCGTCAGTTTCCTTGTGCCTACCGTACCCATGCTTGGGTAGCTCAGCAAATCAAGGGGATATCGCAGACAGAAAGAAAAAAGTGTGTTTGATTTGGTGAATTGGATCATTTGAAAGACAAAGATTCCGAAAAAGAACGAGAACTGAAGAAATTTGAATTGAATGGTACTGGTAATTGTGGTAAAACTTCAAGAAAGTTGTGTTTGATCAAGTAAAACTTGGAAATAAACCAATACATGGCTATTTGGTTTAGAAAACTTGGAAATAAATGTGTTTGAGAAGCTGGCAGGGGGCGGCTAGTGGTGTTTAGCCGGCAGGGAGGGGCGGCTAATTGTATTTAGCCGTCGAGCAGGGGGCGGTTACTCGCGAGTAGCCGCCGGCCGACTGGGTCCCTTATAACCGAAAAGGACCCTCTCTCTCCCGCACGTTTTCAAAAACACTTCTTCTTCTTCATTTCAAACCGAAAAAACTTGGATTTCCTTGGTTTTGATTCACCCTAGATCACTCCTTTCTTCTTGATTTCGAAGCCCTAGTTTCCTTTGGGGCTTTCTTTTTTGCAAAATCGGAGGAGATGACGAAGGGGAAGAGGGCATCTTCAATGATGAAGCATCTCCAGTCTTCCCGAGAGCAGAGGGGGGCTGTCTCGGGGTCCAGCTCGTGGGAGAGTGACGGAGCGGAGAGGAGGGTCGCGGAGGAGGCGACCCAAACGGCGGAAACGCCATTGGTGAGCATGGATGGAGGTTTGGGTGCATTCTCGGGGGCTGTCCCGGGGGTAGGTGTGATCGGGTATACACGAAGAGGAGGTGTGGGGGTCAATCAGTGGTGGCCGAGGGCGCAGGTTTGGAGGTCGGAGGGTCGGCCGAGGGTGTTGTTAGAGAGGTTGGAGCCGAGAGGGTGGCGGGTATTAGTGAGGAGCAAGCCCGTATCTTGGGCGAGGTCTTTGGCGAGGATGAGGGGGGTCTTGTTGAGGTTGAGACCCAGGTGAGGGGTGAGGAGGATGTGAAGAGGGCTATGGAGGACTATGTGGTGTTGGCCTCCGGTGCCGTAGGCATGGAGGAGGGTGTGAGTGTTGGGCTTGACGCCGAAGAGGCCATGGGCACTGGGGTTGAGGCCACAGAGGCCGGGGGTATTGGTGTGGAGGGGGCTGAGGAGGCCGTGATCGAGGAGGAGAGGGATGATGAGGAGGGGGATGACGAGGAGGGAGACGATCCTGACGAGGCTGAGGCGGAGGCTTCCAGGGCTACACGAGCCATGGTATGCCTCTATTTGCTTTTGCCTATTATCTTTTTCTAAATGCATGTATATATATGTTTTGGTGGTATGCATGAAGTGTGTGAGAAGTATATTGTCACGCCCCAGGGAAGCTCCAGCTCCACGCCCAACACTGCCCCTAAAAAGAAACAGTATGCAAGGGGTGACCTACAAGCTCAGTGAGTGGCTGGAAACCAATCACCAATACAACAGTTCAATACTAAAACAATTTCCTTCCAAAGGAAAACATGGGTGGAAACCCAATGGATAACAAGGTCACGCGGCGGCGCGACCAACCTCACCCTCACTCTCACTCCCGGAGGAAGACTCTTGGGACTTTTGGGGAGAGACCATACCGTTCGTCGAAGAGACGCGGAATTACTAGTCGAGAAACACTACTGGATCATCTATATCGCGATAACTACCCAACGATGTCTCTGAACATCGATACGTAACCGGACCCAACAACTATGGGAACGGGTGAAAAACGAATGGGTCACGTGGCGACGTGACTTCACTTCATCCTCACCCTCACCCCTAAGGGTGACACAGGACTGTTGGAAGAAAACCATTTGTTCTACACCCTTCGTCATCCGATAGCCCTCTCCCGAGTAGCCTTTACCTGGTATACTCCCATGATCAGTACATCTGCCGAACACATCGGTAGTACCTACAGGTGGGAGCCCTCTGTCAGGACAGCTTTAACGTCGGGTAGCTTCAACGCGGATCCGAAGAAGGGGAGAACGATTCCACGCTTGCAAAAATCATCCGGTAGCCCTCTCCCGCGTAGCCTCTACCTGTCGGCCTTCCACAATCGGTACATCAGCTAGATGTGTACCACGATACGCATCAGTTGCACCTACAATTGGTGGCACCCAAAATAGGACAGCTTCGAGGCTGGGGTGTTCGACGCATGACGATGTTGGGAGGAAGCACCCCACGTTCGCAAAATGAACCTTATGGGAAAATCAACTACACTCCATAATCACATATCAAAAATAACGAATACTCTTAGACTCCCACACGAGTGCATCGCTCAGACGCGAGGGGTTACCTCTTCCCTCACGCAGAAATAAGCCCAAGGCATATAACCCAACAGGCGGTTGATATACGGGCCTAGCACGGATAGGCCTAACTTAATGCCAAAGCTACCGGTTTAACAAAACTGATACAACAAATGAATTCTCCTGAATTACATTCAAGTGCATCACACGGATGCAAGGGTGATTACATCACTCGCGCACTAACTAATGAGGTACATCCCGATAGCGGGTCTTACCCATGCCTATTTCAGATAGGCCTAATAAGTTTTAACATGCGCATATATATATCTAGGAGAATCATATCATAGCTATGTGCATGGACCATATGCACGATCATCTAATAATTGACTATAAGGGTAACCCCTAACATGGATTTACATCATAAACAACAAATCATACAACATGCATACATGGTATGGCCCACTTAAACATGCATACGTGGCCATTAATCATATAAGCACACAAGGCATAACTTAAGCATGCGTTGGATATCACCAACTTAAAAGGGAAGGGTCAAGCGCGATCTCGCGCACTAACAGGTGCATGCCAATATTCCAAACGAACCTGAGTCGAGTAGGAAATCGCATCTACTTACTCAGTTCGTGCAGAGGGAGAGGGCGAGAGAGAGATCATCATCTCTTGAAGTTGGTCATAGCTTTGCCCCATTAGCATGGGCGGAACAACTACACCATGCCCTTGAGTCTTATCGCAAGGGAATATTAGGCAGGTTCCCGTTATTAACCCAGACTTCATCATGCTGGATATTCTAATTAATATGGTGGGAGTAGTATTACAATACTACCTAAGGCATGCCCTATTCTATACATCCATACACATTACAGAAATACATGCCCATACTAGAGGGGCGCATGCAATACAGTCATTCATACATGGATACAATACATGCAATATAAGCCTAGCATGCAAGATATCTAACATAATATAGTTTAAGCATGGCCATACTACTTATCTACACAAGTAGTATAGCTAGGATGCCCCATCGATGCGCGACGCACGACTACGCACGTCGAGCGCATCTCGAGGGGGGGGGGGATTGGATCAAACCACTCACCGCAATCCGGGACCTCGCAAATCCCATCCGATGAGATCTGCAAAGTAAGGGCATCAAATTTGGTATGTAAGTTCATATACACTTAGAAATTACTAGAAATGCCAAAGACTTGGACATGCACGCGTACGGCCTCACACGCATGCGAGCACGCGCGTACGCACGCATGATCGAGTGCCCCAGCACCTACCCGAGGCCCTGGACAGCCCCGCGGACGGTGCAGTGCATGGTCGAGAAGATCTTGTCCACCTCCATCAACCATCGCTCAGGGGCAAGGGGGTCCGCCGTCTGTTAATGGAACTCGGGAGGGTGGAGCTTCAAAAAGGCAGTGAGGCCACTCTGGTGCACTTCCGCTGCAGCCTCTAGCTCCACCTCCCTCGCCAGGGAATCCTGAACTCCCACCGCTGGAATCACCACGGGAGCAGGGGGTACATCGGGTACCACAGGCGGATCTGCCACCAAGGGGACCTGTGGAACTGCCTCACGGGCCACCCTCAGCTCCTGAATCTCTCGAGCCTGCTCAGCTAACGCCCTCGTCTGGGCCTCTAGTGCTCTGGTCTGAGTCTCCACCAGATCTGCTATCCGAGCGTAAGCACGCTCCCATGCAGGAGGCTCCTGCGCCAGTCCTGGCCCCATAGCCGAGGACTCTCCAGTAGCATCCTCACCTCTGGTAGGTCCGGGAACCTCCAAAGGTCGAGAGGGACCACGTCCATGCATTCCTCTGTGAGGAGGCATATCAGCAACCTAAGAAAACCAGACACTAGGATCAGAATACTCATATAGAAATCCTAGGACTCATCTCTACAAAAAAGAAACAATTGGCTCTGACAGGACCAGGCTCTGATACCAACTTTTGTCACGCCCCAGGGCGGCCGTCCCCGAGGCGCGGCAATGGTATATATGATATCAGCAGTCTATACAGGAGGTCAATAACATACTCTAAACAACATCAAAAATGACAACACAGACAACAATGAGGCTGACATAATATATACACAAATAGCGGAAGCTAAAAGACTGAGTCTGTAATCCAAAGACATATTACAGACCCGATACATAATCAACTGTCCTGTGAGAGCCAATAAATATACAATGACATCCAAATGTAATACAAAAGTGTGCCTAAGCACGGAATACAATACATACAATCAAAGGGGGGATGCTGATGGCCTCTCACACGCAGAACGTGACGCTGCTCCACTACTGCTGATGTGCCTCGGGGAGCTCCTCCTTCAGATCCGACTCAGATATAACTGGAGAAAAATATATGCGAGGGGTGAGCCACACGCTCAGTGAATAGCACAACCCATGCATCACAATTCATATTAACCTTATACAATTCATAGCCTCTAAGTGGCAGTAACTACACAATCTAGTGGGTCGTCTGATCGCCAACCCACTACACCCTCACCCTCACCCTCAAGCTGGTGACATGGTCTTTTGGGACTGACTAGGCTGTTAATCACCCTTGGTCCACCGATAGCCTCCTCCACTCCGTAGCTCGCCTGGTCTACTCCCACGATCAGCACAGTCCGACGCATCGGAGGTACCTACAGATGGGAGCCCTCTGTCAGGACAGCCTGTCTAACGCTGAGGAGTCCCTACACGGATCCAACGAAGGGAAGAGAAACAGCCTACCCACACGGATACGATCCTCTTGGATCCGCCGACACCGATTGCAACTCTACAAATGTCATGAATTCTTCAGAATTCCACCAGGGCGCATAACTAAGATGCGGGGAGACACATATTATAACCACGAGGTTATAATATTCTCTAAGGCATGCTAATAACCATAAGCTCGCATTTGATTTAAATAAATTAAACTAAATGGGAAACATGCGTAGGTCGAGGCTCTCCTAGCATGAAAACATGGTATCAGGATGTATAGGCCTCTATCCACAACATAAGGGTGCATATTCCTAGCATACAAAGCCTAAGGTGGCATGGATACTACATAATAATCATGCATGCACAGATTACACTTATTACAAATTAATACGCAATTATGGTGCCCCAGGGGAGGGCAATGCACGCCTACGTGCATCGAACGCCTCCCTACTGGGTTGGATTGTCCCACTCACCAATACCCGGGTCGTCGCGTGACTGCCCGTCAAGATCTGCAAGACATGGGAAACCAAAATGGTGAGTAAAATACACAAATACACAAGAAATACGCTAGAAATACCCAACACTCGGACAAGCATGCATACGGGCCCGTACGCACGCGAGTCCGAGTGCCCCGACACACTCCCGCACCCCCGGGCAGCCATGCATGGCCACCTGCACGCGTACGCACGGGTGCGCATGCACGCACGCACACCCGCGCCCCAGGCGCACTGCCGCGCCCCTGCCCGCACGCCCCGACACGCTGCCGTGCGCGCGCGCACGCTCGCGCGCGCCCGCGCGCATTACGCGTCCAGCCCTGCATCTACCCGCGCGTACTGCGCCCCAACGCAGCACCGCGCGCACCCTGCACACTGCGCCCCCGCGCAGCACTTCGCGCGCACGCCCGCGCGCGCGCCTACGCCCCAGCGCGCGCGCCTGCTCTGCCTGCGCGCGCAGACTCGCGCGCACGCGCGCGGATGACCCCGCACGCGCGCCCGAGCCAACCCCACCACCTCCCTCAGCCCTCCCACACCCCAAACACTCATGCACACCTTGCACATCCAAAAACACATCCTAAACATGCATCTAAACAAGAAATAGGGGGGAGGAAAGCTTACCCAAAGAGAGGAAGGAAGGGGAGGAGCTCGGGTGCTCTTCGCGCACCAAAACACCACCACCAAAGCCACCACCACCAAGACCTCTTCTCAGCCTAAGAGGGGCTGAAAACAGAGGAGAAGAGGTGCCATGAGAGGAGGAAAAACAAAGGGAAATGGAAATCCAAGACCATGGAAAGATAGATCGGGTCCTCACCTTCCTTTTCTCCTTCTAGGGTTTTCCAATCCAACACCTTCTACTAGGTCAAAAGGTGGATTTAAAGAGAAGGGAGAGAGATTTGTGAGAGCTTGAGAGAGAGAGAAGAAGATGAATAGGGCATTTACTATTGGTGGGCGTGGACCTTAAGTCACCCACACACACACACACACACTCACACACTCACACTTAGAAAAAAAATTAGGTTTAAGTGAACTTTGACCCTAGTCAACCCAACCACACTAACAAACAAAACCAATTGACCAAGTCAAGGGTCAAACTTGACTTGGTCAAAGTCATCTTTGACTTGGTCAAGTCTCCCAATGACTTTTCGCTTGGTCAAAACCCGGATACGATTCGGAACTGTGAAATTCTGAACGTTACCGGAATTCGATGAAATTTTCGTGAGTGGCTTGAAATGGCACCAGGACACATAATATGCAGTTAGATTTTCAATCGGAGTCCTCAAGCTCATGATGATAGCCAAAAGTCTGAAATTTTAGCGGTTCCGATCGAAAAAAGAAAAAGTTGAAAAACTGCCAGAATGCTCCAATGGTGACCAGAAGGCAAAAAGTGACACATATATAACATTCTTCCCCCCTTAGGAAATTTTGTCCTCAAAATAAATACAAAAACATCTAGGAAGGGAAAAGATGCGGATACGCGTCACGCATGGCGTCCTCGAGCTCCCAAGTGGCCTCGGCACCGGAACGGTGCTGCCATCGCACCTTGACCAACTGGACGGTCTTGGTGCGGAGCCTCTTCTCGCGACGGTCCAGGATCTCGATCGGCTGCTCGACGAATGACAAGTCCGGCTCGAAGACGAGCGGCTCGAACGGGATGACGTGAGCAGGATCGTGGACGTAACGCCTCAGCTGCGAGACATGGAAGACGTCATGGGCCTGAGCCAACTGTGGGGGCAGAGCTATGCGATAGGCCACCTCCCCAACTCGCTCGAGGATGAGGAACGGCCCAATGAAACGCGGACTCAGCTTGCCCCGCACGCCGAAACGGAAGATGCCCTTCATCGGGGACACCTTCAGGAAGACATGGTCACCAACCTCGAAGACGAGCTCACGGCGACGACGATCGGCGTAGCTCTTCTGACGGCTCTGAGCGACTCGGATACGCTCGCGAATCGTCTTGACCATCTCTGAGGTCTGGTGGATGATCTCTGGTCCCTCCAACTGGCGCTCTCCGACCTCGTCCCAACACAAGGGGGACCTGCAGCTGCGGCCATAGAGCGCCTCGTATGGAGCCATCCTGATACTCGAGTGGTAGCTGTTGTTGTAGGCAAACTCCACCAACGGAAGATGCCTCTCCCAACTGCCCCCAAAATCGAGAACGCAAGCTCACAGCATGTCCTCCAGGGTCTGAATCGTCCTCTCCGACTGGCCGTCCGTCTACGGATGAAACGCTGTACTGAAGTGGAGGTTCGTACCAAGGGCGTGCTGGAGGCTACGCCAGAACCTCGAAGTAAATCTCGCGTCTCGATCAGAAATGATGCTGACGGGAGTGCCATGGAGACGAACAATCTCGGAGACAAACAACTGCGCCAGGGTGTCCAGAGAATCGGTGAGTCGGATGGGGAGGAAATGAGCGGACTTCGTCAGTCGGTCGACGATTACCCAGATGGCATCGCGACCCGAACGTGACCTCGGCAAACCCGAAACGAAGTCCATGGTGATCTGCTCCCACTTCCACTGAGGAATCTCAATGGACTGCAGCTTCCCCGCAGGACGCTGATGCTCCGACTTCACCTGCTGGCATACCAAGCAACGGGCAACGAAACGGGCGATATCAGTCTTCATCCCGCGCCACCAGTAGCCACGACGAAGGCCCCTGTACATCTTCGTGCCACCAGGATGCACTGTGTACCTCGAACGATGGGCCTCGTCCAAGATCTTCTGCTTCAGCTCTGCGTCGTCAGGAATGCATACTCGACCTCTGAACCGCAGGATCCCGTCCTCGCGAATCTGGTAGTCCGGACGCTCGCCCCGGGCGACGCCTTCAGAGAGGACTAGAAAGTGAGGATCCTGCCCCTGAGCCGTGCGGATCTCGTCGAGAAGAACGGGCTGCACCACTAGCCTGGCCAAAAAGCCACCCGCAGGAGTCTCTCGAACGCTGATCCAGCAAGCGGCCTCCTCCAGAAGCCTCCAACGACGTACAGCCATGTGGGCGGCCATGCCCAAGGGCTGCCTGCTGAGAGCATCCGCCACGACATTCGCCTTACCGGATGGTAAGCGATGTCACAATCATAGTCCTTCAGGAACTCGACCCAACGTCTCTGACGCATGTTGAGCTCCGGCTGGGACTGCAAATATGTCAAGCTCTTATGATCAGTAAAGAGCTCGAACTCCTCGCCATAGAGGTAGTGCCTCCACATCTTCAGCGCAAAGATGATCGCTGCCAACTCTAAGTCGTGGGTGGGGTAATTCTGCTCATGGGGCTTCAACTGACGCGACGCGTAAGCCACAACCTTACCGTGCTGCATCAGGACGCAACCCACACCCAACCGCGATGCATCGGAGTAAACTGCGAACCCACCACTCCCAGACGGAAGGGTAAGAACTGGCGCTGAGGTGAGCCTTCGCTTCAACTCCAGGAAGCTCTCCTCGCAAGCTGGGGACCACTCGAACCGGACATCCTTCCGAGTGAGGCGGGTAAGAGGTACAGCTATCTTCGAGAAACCCTCGACAAACCTCCTGTAATAACCCGCCAAGCCCAGGAAGCTCCGAATCTCTGTGGGGTTCGACGGTCGACGCCAATTCGACACGGCGAGCGTCTTGTCCGGGTCCACAGATATGCCCTCGCCGGAAATCACATGGCCCAAAAAGGCCATACGCTCCAACCAAAACTCGCACTTACTGAACTTGGCGAACAACTGATGTCGGGCCAAAGGCAGCAAGACAGTGCGGAGATGGTGAGCGTGCTCCTCAAGACTCCTCGAGTACACCAGAATGTCATCGATGAATACTACTACGAAGGAGTCGAGGAAGGGCCGAAACACCCGGTTCATCAGATCCATGAAGGGCCGGCGCATTCGTCAACCCAAACGGCAGTACTCTGAACTCGTAGTGCCCATAACGGGTACGAAAGGCCGTCTTCGGAATGTCTGACTCCCGGATCTTCAGCTGATAGTAGCCCGAACGGAGATCGATCTTAGAAAAGACACGCGCTCCCTGGAGCTGGTCAAACAGATCGTCAATCCGTGGCAAGGGGTACTTGTTCTTCACGGTCCGCTTGTTCAGCTGCCTGTAATCAATACAAAGCCGCAGCGAACCGTCCTTCTTCCGCACAAACAAAACAGGGGCTCCCCACGGAGAAACACTCGGACGTGCGAAGCCCTTCTCCAGCAACTCCTCCAACTGCTCCTTGAGCACCTTCAGCTCTGCTGGGGCCATCCGGTACGGAGCTCTCGAAATCGGCTCGGTCCCCGGAATCAGATTTATCTCAAACTCGATCGCGCGATCCGGCGGTAATCCCGGAAGATCATCGGGGAAAACCTCAGGATACTCTACCACGATCGGAGTCTGACTGATATCTGCCCGCAGCGGTGCGTCCTCCTCAGCAATATACGCCAGAAAGCCCTCGCATCTTCCCTGAAGGAGTCTCCACGCCTGAATGGAAGACACGAACCCCAAAGGGGCTATGTCACGATCGCCCACGAACTGGAAGGACCTCCGACCCGGAAGGTGGAAAGACACTGACTTGGCAAAACAGTCGATGCTGGCGTGACTAGCTGAAAGCCAATCCATTCCCAGGATGGCATCGAAGTCCGTCATGGCGAGCTCTACCAACTCCACTGGAAACTCATGCTCCGCAATCACCACGATACACCCTCAGTAAACAGAACGGAGGAGAATATGGTCTTCGACGGGCAATGATATCTCCAAGATAACATCAAGAGGGGCGGACGCCACGCCCATCCGTCTCGGAAAAGCGGGAGAACAAACGAATGCGTGGCTCCGGAATCAAATAACACATATGCAGGGAGCTGGGAGATCTGAACAATACCTCGGACCACGCTACCTGAAGCCTGCGCCTCCTCGGCTGAAAGTGCTGCAACTCGGCCCTGAACAAACTGCGGTTGAGGAGCAGGGGCACGCCTCGCAGGCTGCACTGGCTGCCTCCTCTGGTCAACACGGCCACCCTGTGGCTACTGCTACTGACGCTGAGGCTGCTGTTGGCGCTGAGGCTGCTGCTGCTGGTGCTGAGGCTGCTGCTGTTGGCGCTGAGGCTACTGCTGTAGCTGCTGCTGCTGCGGTGGAGGCAGCACATGGGGTCAGCCAGCATCAGGGCAATTATATAAAATATGCCCGATGCGCTGACAATGGTAACATCGCCGCGTCTCCGGTCGCCTGGACTGGACTGGACTGGTACTGCTGCAATGGGTGCTGGACCTCGCACTGGCACCACATCAACTGGAGTAGCGGCAGCCGCTGACTGATCAAAGAGGGGCTATTTCTTCTTGCGCTGTCCCTGGTCCTGGCTCCTGGGAGGTCTCTGGTCTGCAGAAGGGGTTGGAACCCCCATGGAGGCCCTGAGGTCTCGCTCGACTGTCTTCGCTCGAGACACCAAGTCCGAGTACCTCGTGAATGCCTGAGAAGAGACATGCACCCGAATGGTGCTAATGAGACCCATCTCAAAACGACGACACCGCGTCTCCTCATCCATCACCAAGGCTGGGGCGAACCTGGAAAGCCTCGTGAAGCGTGTGGAGTAGTCCACGACTGACATGGAGCCCTGCGTCAACTGCTCAAACTCCCGCATCACGATCTGGCGCGTCAAAAACGGGAAGTACTCCTCCAGGAAATACCTCCGGAACCCCGCCCATAAAAGCCGCTCCACTCCCTCGGGAATGTCCACCGATCGGGTAGCCCACCAGTCGGCGGCGCTACCCTTCAGCATGAAGGTGGCCAAGGAGACACGCTGGCGGTCGGTGCAGTGCATGGTCGAGAAGATCTTGTCCACCTCCATCAACCATCGCTCAGGGGCAAGGGGGTCCGCCGTCTGTCCGTGGAACTCAGGAGGGTGGAGCTTCAGAAAGGCAGTGAGGCCACTCTGATGCACTCGCGTTGCAGCCTCCAGCTCCACCTCCCTCTCCAAGGGATCCTGAACTCCCACCGCTGGAATCACCACGGGAGCCGGGGGTACATCGGGCACCACAGGTGGATCTGCCACCAAGGGGACCTGTGGAACTGCCTCGTGGGCCGCCCTCAGCTCCTGAATCTCTCTAGCCTGCTCAGCTAATGCCCTCGTCTGGGCCTCTAGTGCTCTGGTCTGAGTCTCCACCAGATCTGCTATCCGAGCGTAAGCACACTCCCATGCAGGAGGCTCCTGCGCCAGTCCTGGCCACATAGCCGAGGACTCTCCAGTAGCATCCTCATCTCCGGTAGGTCCGGGAACCTCCAAAGGTCGAGAGGGACCACGTCCACGCATTCCTCTGCGAGGAGGCATATCAGCAACCTAAGAAAACCAGACACTAGGATCAGAATACTCATATAGAAATCCTAGGACTCATCTCTACGAAAAAAAGGACAATTGGCTCTGACAGGACCAGGCTCTGATACCAACTTTTGTCACGCCCCAGGGCGGCCGTCCCCGAGGCGCGGCAATGGTATATATGATATCAGCAGTCTATACAGGAGGTCAATAACATACTCTGAACAACATCAAAAATGACAACACAGACAACAATGAGGCTGACATAATATATACACAAATAGCGGAAGCTAAAAGACTGAGTCTGTAATTCAAAAGACATATTACAGACCCGATACATAATCAACTGTCCTGTGAGAGCCAATATATACAACGACATCCAAATGTAATACAAACGTGTGCCCAAGCACGGAATACAATACATACAATCAAAGGGGGGGGGTGCTGACGGCCTCTCACACGCAGAACGTGACGCTGCTCCGCTACCGCTGATGTGCCTCGGGGAGCTCCTCCTTCAGATCCGACTCAGATATAACTGGAGAAAAATATATGCGAGGGGTGAGCCACACGCTCAGTGAATAGCACAACCCATGCATCACAATTCATATTAACCTCACAATTCATAGCCTCTAAGTGGCAGTAACTACACAATCTAGTGGGTCGTCTGATCGCCAACCCACTACACCCTCACCCTCACCCTCAAGCTGGTGACATGGTCTTTTGGGACTGACTAGGCTGTTAATCACCCTTGGTCCACCGATAGTCCCTCCCCCACTCCGTAGCTCGCCTGGTCTACTCCCACGATCAGCACAGTTCGATGCATCAGAGGTACCTACAGATGGGAGCCCTCTGTCAGGACGGCCTGTCTAACGCTGAGGAGTCCCTACACGGATCCAACGAAGGGAAGAGAAACAGCCTACCCACACGGATACGATCCTCTTGGATCCGCCGACACCGATTGCAACTCTACAAATGTCATGAATTCTTCAGAATTCCACCACGGCGTATAACTAAGATGCGGGGAGACACATATTATAACAACGAGGTTACAATATTCTCTAAGACATGCTAATAACCATAAGTTCGCATTTGATTTAAATAAATTAAACTAAATGGGAAACATGCGTAGGTCGAGGCTCTCCTAGCATGAAAACATGGTATCAGGATGTATAGGCCTCTATCCACAACATAAGGGTGCATATTCCTAGCATACAAAGCCTAAGGTGGCATGGATACAATATAATGATCATGCATAGCACAGATTTCACTTATTACAAATTAATACGCAATTATGGTGCCCCAGGGAAGGGCAATGCACGCCTACGTGCATCGAACGCCTCCCTACTGGGTTGGATTGTCCCACTCACCAATACCCGGTTCGTCGCGTGACCGCCCGTCAAGATCTGCAAGACATGGGAAACCAAATGGTGAGTAAAATACACAAATACGCAAGAAATACGCTAGAAGTACCCAACACTCGGACAAGCATGCATACGAGCCCATACGCACGCGAGTCCGAGTGCCCCGACACACTCCCGCACCCCGGGCAGCCATGCGCACGGCCACCCGCACGCGTACGCATGGGTGCGCACGCACGCACGCACACCCGCGCCCGCGGGCACTGCGCGTCCAGCCCTGTGTCTACCTGCGCGTACTGCGCCCCTGCGCAGCACCCCGCGCGCACCCCGCACACTGCGCCCCCGCGCAGCACTCCGCGCGCACGCCCGCACGCACGCCCACGCGTACGCGTACGCCCTTAGCGCGCCCGACTGCGCGCGCCTGCTCTGCCTGCGCGCGCAGACTCGCGCGCGCGCGCGCAGATGAGCCCGCACGCGCGCCCGAGCCAACCCCACCACCTCCCTCAGCCCTCCCACACCCCAAACACTCATGCACACCTTGCACAACCAAAAACACATCCTAAACATGCATCTAAACAAGAAATAGGGGGGGAGGAAAGCTTACCCAAAGAGAGGAAGGAAGGGGGGGGGGGGAACTCGGGTGCTCTTCGCACACCAAAACACCACCACCAAAGCCACCACCACCAAGACCTCTTCTCAGCCTAAGAGGGGCTGAAAACAGAGGAGAAGAGGTGCCATGAGAGGAGGTCAAACAAAGGGAAAGGCAAATCCGAGACCATGGAAAGATAGATCGGGTCCTCACCTTCCTTTTCTCCTTCTAGGGTTTTCCAATCCAACACCTTCTACTAGGTCAAAAGGTGGATTTAAAGAGAAGGGAGAGAGATTTGTGAGAGCTTGAGAGAGAGAAGAAGATGAATAGGAGCAACTATTGGTGGGCGTGGACCTTAAGTCACCACACACACACACACACACACACTCACACTTAGAAAAAAAAATAGGTTAAGTGAACTTTAACCTTAGTCAACCCATTCACACAAACAAACAAAACCAATTGACCAAGTCAAGGGTCAAACTTGACTTGGTCAAAGTCACCTTTGACTCGGTCAAGTCTCCCAATGACTTTTCGCTTGGTCAAAACTCGGATACGATTCAGAACTGTGAAATTCTGAACGTTACCGAATTCGATGAAATTTTCGTGAGTGGCTTGAAATGGCATCAGGACACATAATATGCAGTTAGATTTTCAATCGGAGTCCTTAGGCTCAGATGATAGCTAAAAGTCTAAAATTTTAGCGGTTCCGATCGAAAAAGAAAAAGTTGAAAAACTGTCAGAATGCTCCAATGGTGACCAGAAGGCAAAAAGTGACACATATATAACATAAAAGGGAGCTAGAGAGAGGAGAATAAACAACAACAACAAAGGCACCCACACACACACACACACCTTGCTCTTCCTCCTTCACCTTCTCCTTCTTTTTCTTCTTCCTCCTCCTTCTCCACACACAAAGAGGGGAAAAAAACCAAGAGAGGGAGAGAAAGAGAGATCCACGAATTGGGAGAGAGGGGGAGAGAGAGAGAGGGCAAAAAGGTCATTTTCATGCCCAAATAGTGTCTAGGGGTTACCATAAGGGGGGTGGTGAGGTTACGGTTAGGTTCACCCTCACTCAACCACACATTTTTTCTTTATTGGGAAGCGTGCGGAGAAGCACCACACACTCAAAAATATCTCACCCATTGAAACCCAGTAACGGCCAAACCCGGATGCAATTCAGAACTGCATATTTTTCAAAATGTTATCGGAATTTGATGAAATTTTTACGGGTAGTACAAAATGGTACCAGGACCCATAATATGTAGTTAGATTTCGTATCAGAGTATTCCAACTCCCGCAGGTAGCTAAAAGACAAAATTTTAGCGACTCCGATCGAAAAAGAAAAAGGCCCTGAATAACCTAAATGTGACCAAGGATTTAACCGAAATGGCTCCAAATGACACAAGCATAACATTTCCCCCGCTTAGGAAATTTAGTCCTTGAAATTTAAGGAAACCCAAAGGGAAGATTGAATGTAGCAAGTATCACGCATAGATCTTTTGCTCCCAAGTGTTCTATGCACCATACTGGTGCTACCGACACACTTTAATCAAAGGAACGGTCTTAGCTTGGAGCCTCTTCTCATGATGGTCCATAATCTCGATCCACTGCTCCACGAACGACAAAACCAGCCCAAGGATGAGGTGGTCGAACAGAATGACATGAGTAGGATCGTGGACATAACGCCTCAGCCATGAGACAAGGACGACGTCATGGGCATGAGCCAGCTGTGGGGGAAAGGCTAGATGACAAGCCACCTCCCCAATCCACACAATGACAAGAAACAGTCCGATTGAAGAGCCAACTCAGCTTGCCCCGAACGTCAAAACGAAGGGTGCCCTTAAACCCGGACACCTTCACAAAAACATGGTCGCCAAACCCAAAGGTAAGCTCCTGGTGACAATGACTTGCGTAGCCCTTCTGTCAGTTCTGGGAGGTGCGGATGCACAAACGAACCAACCTGGCCACTGCAAGGTCAAATAAATAACAACTGGCCCCTCTAATTGGCGCTCCTCAACCGTCCAAACACAAGGGAGGTATAAAACTGCGCTTGTAGAGTGCCTTTTTCAGATCCATCTGGATGCTCGAATGGCAGTCGTCTTGCAGGCATACCCCAACAAATGGGTGGTGCCTCACCCAACTGCCCTTATCATCGAGCACGTAGGCACTTAGCATGTCCTCCAAGGTCTGAATCGTCCTCTTGCTTGGTCATTCGTCGGCGGTGAAACGCTGTACTTAGATGGAGGCTCGCGCCAAAGCCTGCCAAGGCTGCGCCACAACCTCAAAGTAACCCTCGCGTCTCAACCGGAAATAGCGCCGACCGGAGTGCCATGAAGACGAACAATCGCGAAGGTGGAAACCCACGTCAAGGCGTCCAGAGACTCAATTAGTCGGATTTGGGAGGGAAGCGCGGACTTAGTAAGTCGGTCAATGATCACCTAGACGGCATTGCGTGCCGAACGTGACTTTTAGCAAGTCCGCAACAATCCCTGATAATCCACACGTCCACTAAGGAATCTCGATGGACTGACTCTTTCCACTCAATGATGATTCTCGAACTTTGCTTGAGGGCATGCCAAACTGGGGAAACAAGGTCACCCATATCGCCTTTTCATCGCGCCACTAGCAATCTCAATGAAGACTACCTCAAAGTAGTCCACGGAGGCCCAATAAAACTTTTGAGATCCACGAAGGCATCCGGCGCATTCGTCAACCCCGACAGCAGTACTTAAAACTCATAGTGCCTGAAACGGTCACGAAAGGCCATCTACAGGATGTCCAACTCCCGGATCTCCAACTTGTGGTACCCTTGTGCGAAGATCGATCTAAGAGAAGACACTGGCTCCCAGAGCTTGGTCAAACAGATCATCGATTCGCGGCAAGGGTAATTGATCTTCAACCTCCACGGGGAGATCAAAACAATTCTTTGAACGATTAAGTCCAGATTCTGCTCCTCGATCATGGCTGGCACTCATTATGGCACTTACATGCTTGGTAAGCCACTCAACCGCACTTAATCCACAAGACACACAATAAGGGGTCGTTGAACCTTGACAATGCCTATGCGACGTCATCTATCTGATAGGGCAGTTGAGTCCCATCACGAACGCTAGCATCGCGTCTCCTCGTTTACGACCCATGTGGGGGCAAAACGCGACAGTATCATGAACTGTGCTTCACATGCCGCCACCGACAGGTCACCCTACTACAACCATTGGAACTCCAGCATCATGCACTCAATGGGCAGATTCATCACGGGGAGTCCACGCTCTCGACATCATCCAGTAGCACTCTCCTGGTGTGGCCTCTATCTGGTAGCCTCCCAAGCCCACTATCTCTGCCATATGGGCGCACCAACAAGCATAGTATCTGGGAGCACCTCACAGGGCTTTGGCCTCAACCGGGCAGCTACAACACACAATGATATATCGAAGCGACTCCAGATTCCCACTATGGAACCCTATCCACAAGTGATCGCCCACCAAGCTGCAATAGGACGCACCCAATCCCGATCGTACGCATCACCACTCGCTACAACACCTTCCAAGTGAGAGGAAAAATCAATCATCAAATAGATGCTTCAAAGGTATTCCTTGACTGGGAAAAGAACCCCTTTGGAGGGCACCATGAGGTCTCGATATAGGATATCCCGACAACCAAATAAGGAACACGGAGTACCCTAGCCCGGGTCTCAGCGATGATCTCGCAAGGCCCCTTAATCCTGAGTAGAAAAACTGAAAGAAGACATCACCCCTTAATGAGCAATATGCCACATCCTCAAAACTTGAAACTGGCGCTGCACGCAAACTCCATGGTTACCAGCAATACCGATGCACGGGAAAGAAGCTCCATTATCGAGATGCAATCCATACCTTAGAAATTTCAACCAATTCATCACTATCATACTACTGGGCTGGAATCTCCTACCCAAGCCTTAATCCCACAACAAGGGATCCAACAACTGACCCTATTCAGTCGACCCAGTCAACAACTTAAGGGTGGGTCCAGGGGTGGCCACGTCCACATCCACGAATGCGAGGAGGCATGTCAGCAACCTAAGATAAACTTCTAAAACAAGAGTACTCGGATGACAATCCTACGACTCATCATCTATACGACTAGACTTAGGCTCTGACAGGACTAGGCTCTGATACCAACTTTTGTCACGCCCTAGGGAAGCTCCAGCTCCACGCCCAACACTGCCCCTGAAAAGAAACAGGATGCGAGGGGTGAGCTACAAGCTAAGTGAGTGGCTGGAAACCAATCACCGATACAATAGTTCAATACTAAAACAATTTCCTTTCAAGGAAAAACATGGGTGGAAACCCAATGGATAACAAGCTCACGCGGCGGTGCGACCAACCTCACCCTCACCCTCACTGCCGGAGGAAGACCCTTGGAACTTTTGGGGAGAGACCACACCGTTGGTTGAAGAGACGCAGAATTACTGGTCCACACAACACTACTAGATCATCTATATCGAGATAACTACCCACCGATGTCTTTGAACATCGATACGTAACCGGACCCAACAACTATGGGAACGGGCAAAAAATGAATGGGCCACGTTTCGACGTGACTTCACTTCATCCTCACCCTCACCCCTAATGGTGACACAGGACTGTTGGAAGAAAACCTTTTGTTCTACACCCTTCGTCATCCAGTAGCCCTCTCCCGCATAACCTCTACCTGGTATACTCCCATGATCAATACATTTGCCGAACGCATTGGTGGTACCTACAGGTGGAAGCCCTCTGTCAGGACAGCTTTAACATCGGGTAGCTTCCACGCGGATCCGAAGAAGGGGAGAACGATTCCACGCTCACAAAAATCATCTGGTAGCCCTCTCCCATGTAGCCTCTACCAGTCGGCCTTCCACGATCGGTACATCTGTAACGCCCCCCATCCACGGCCCCGTTTTGAAGCGTGAAATCCGGGTGCGTTAACTAAATTCCTCAAATCTCAGAGTTCTATATATATATATTTTTTTTCATCCAGAGAACATACGAATACATCACCATAATTATACATATATTGTCAAGGCTAAAATCCAACACTTCAATATACATCAGGAACAACTAAATTTATATATCCACACTATCATACATATGGGTCCTCTACATGCCAAAGAAATGATCAACACCTTTTACACAAGTCTAGTGCTCCGGAAATAAAATACGAGCTTCAACCTCCAACGCCTTAACGAGATTGACAACCAAACAGCTAATCTGAAAGGTTGGGAAGAGAGGGGTGAGCTACAACACGCTCAGTGAATGGACCATCATCATCCCGTTAGTACATTTATATTCAAAATATCAATATCGTAATATGTCTACACAGACATGTAATATATCAAGAAAATAAATATACAACAAGGCCACCAAGACATGCAATAATATATATACACACGCACACAAATCCTATCCAACATGATGCATGCAACACCACGAACACGCATGTCCGTCTTCGCAGCACCTAGCTCGCGGGGCCTTTCACAGGCATGGCCACGTAGACATAGCCACAAAGACTTGGGTCCTACGTTCTCGGACCTGGCCACGTAGACGTACGCCCACCTAGACGTTGGCCACCAAGACTGAGCCACCTAGACGGAATGGATGCATTGATAACCTATCATATCTTCAAAATTCACAAAAGAATAGAGCATGCAAAAATCTCAACACACCAATCAATTTATAAATATCTCAATAAAAGGCATGCTCATATTTTTATTTCGAAACTAGCAGTTATATTCCACAAAATAGATGGTCCTAGCATGAATACATAATATATTCTTTTGAAACTACATATGAAACTCAAGTCCACTCACCTCCAGTCCACGCAATACAAATCGATGCACATGCATAAACGCTATACACTCGCACGTGGATAACCTAGCATAACAATTATGAAATCAATAAATAAGAAAATCATTCAATCATGACAAACAACTGACAAACAACTTACAACAACACTCAGCCCAATAATCCCAAGAGCCCGTACCAAATAGACCTACAATCCGCAACTCACCTTAAAGGCCTAACAAAAATCCCAACTCCAAATAAATATTAAAATGTTCATATCTCACAATGATCCGATAATCAATATCCATTTATTTCATAAGGCCCACATAATCGATCAATCCTCGAATAAAATATTTAGACAAATAATCCACTACAACTCCAATGATTCAAATAAATCAATCCAATCAATTTACATCCAAATAACAAAAATATCCAATTAATATTCATTGATCCCACTAAACCAAATTAATTGATTTAAGATCCAAATTGAGTCACCAAGATCAATAAAATCATCAAAACCCACAAATCAAATTATACTCATTAAACATCCATTTGGGATCCCTTTAATCTCTAAAATTCATCAAACTTGATCATGAAGCTAAATATTTGAATTATAAGAAACTGCACAGAAATCTTTGAAAAATCATAACTTTCTACCCGTAACTCCAAATCAGACGATTCAAGATTCGTTGGAAAGATCTTTTCGAAACCTATTTCTGTTTGTGAAATACAATTTTCCCAGAAACGACTCTATCATAGTCAAAAACACGATTTAATGATCAGGTATTCAATCCACCCGAAAATAACCCTTAAATCCCAAAACCAATAAATCTAGTTTGATCTTAAGAAATCCTTCAAGATCCATTGAAATCTAATAAAAACATCATCTATTTAAAATCAATCAAACCCTAACCCTAATCCATCAATATTCTTTCCCAAATAATAGATTGACACAATCATCTCCTAACCAAACTAAATTGAAACACTAAACAATAAAAATCAAAAGAGAAAGATTTATCACCTTGTAGTGCTCGACGGGTAGAGTTAGGTCATCACCACCTTTCTTGTCCCATGAGAATTCTGATGCAAACCCTAACCCAAAACGTGTTATATATAAAAGGGGTTTTTACCAAATTACAAAACGACCCCTCAAGTATTACGGGTTTACAACTAGGTCCTTATCCGATTTACAGACAGATCCCTATCCGATTTACAAACGGATCCCTGAAGCCTATTAAAAGATATTCTGGATTCGCAACTAGATCCCTGGGCCCAATAACTTAACACAAAATCTTAAAAACCTAATTTTCTAACTCCGAATCTCACCAAATTTCAACCAAAATATCTTGAGACTATAAAGATCTCCAAAAAAATATAAAATAAATATTTCAACATCAATTTATAATATAATTATAAATCAAATTGGACCCATTTGGGCCTACCGCCAAAAAAAAAATGAAATAATTAAATTTCAATTAAAATTTTCATTATATATTTAAAATAAATATATAAGGCTAAAAATACAGAGACGACATCAGCCAAATGCGTACCGCGATACGCATCAGTAGCACTTACAAGTGGTGGCACCCAAATAGGACAGCTTCAACGGTGGGGTGTTCAACGCACGACGATATCGGGAGTAATCACCCCACGTTCGCAAAGCAAACTCTATGGGAAAGTCAACTACGCTCAATAATCACATATCGATGATAACGAATACTCTTGGACTCCCACACGAGTGCATCGCTCAGACGCGAGGGGTTACCTCTGCTCTCACGCAGAAATAAGCCCAAGGCATATAACCCAACAGGCGGTTCATATACGCGCCTAGCATGGTTAGGCCTAACTTAATGCCAAAGCTACCGGTTTAACAAAACCGATACAACAAATGAATTCTCCTGAATTACATTCAAGTGCATCACACGGATGCAAGGGCGATTACATCGCTCGCGCACTAACTAATGAGGTACATCCCGACAGCGGGTCATACCCATGCCTATTTCAGATAGGCCTAATTAGTTTTAACATGTGCATATAGATAACATGAGAATCATATCATAGTTATGTGTATGAACCATATGCACAATGATCTAATAATTGACTATAAGGGTAACCCCTAACATGGATTTACATCATAAACAACAAATCATACAACATGCATACATGGTATGGCCCACTTAAACATGCATACGTGGCCATTAATCATATAAGCACACAAGGCATAACTTAAGCATGGGTTGGATATCACAAACTTAAAAGGGAAGGGTCAAGCACAATCTCGCGCAGTAACAGGTGCATGCCAATATTCCAAACAAACCTGAGTCGAGTAGGAAATCGCATCTACTTACTCAGTTCGTGCAGAGGGAGAGGGCGAGAGAGAGATCATCATCTCTTGAAGTTGGTCATAGCTTTGCCCCATTAGCATGGGCGCAACAACTACACCACGCCCTCGAGTCTTATCGCAAGGGAATATTAGGTAGGTGCCCGTTATTAACCTAGACTTAAGCATGATGGATATTTCAATTAATATGGTGGGAACAGTGTTACAATACTACCTAAGGCATGCCCTATTCTATACATCCATACACATTACAGAAATACATGCCCATACTAGAGGGGCGCATGCGATACAGTCATTCATACATGGATACAATACATGCAATAAAAGCCTAGCATGCAAGATATCTAACATATTATAGTTTAAGCATGGCCATACTACTTATCTACACAAGTAGTATAGCTAGGGTGGCCCATCGATGCGCGACGCACGACTACACGCGCCAAGCGCATCTCGATGGAAGGGGATTGGATCAAACCACTCACCGCAACCCGGGACCTCGCGCATCCCATCTGATGAGATCTGCAAGGTAAGGGCATCAAATTTGGTGAGTAACATCACATTATAACACTTAGAAATTACTAGAAATGCCAAAAACATAGACTTGCACGCATACGGGATCGCACGCATGCCTGAGTGCCCCAGCACCTACCCGAGCCCCTAGGCAGCCCCACGCGTGCCCCTGCACGCGTGCGCACGCACACGCACGTGCGCACGCGCCTCCTAACCTACTGGCACCCTGCCGCGCACCAAGACGCGTGCCCAGACTCTCTGCCCTGCGCGCACGCATGCTCGCGCTCTCCTGCGCGCACTTGTGCGCCTGCCAACAACCCACGCGCACGCCCGCGCCTACATGTGCACCCGACTGCACTCGCCTGTGCCCCTCCCCGCGCGCGCCTGCGCGCACACGCGCAGACAGACCCGCGCGCACCCAGCCACCCAATACCCCTCCCCAACCCCCCTCACACACCCTAACTCATCTACCTAGCATGCAAGACCTCCCCAACCATCCCAACAGCCATAAAAATTAGAAAAGAAGGGAAAAATGACTTACCAAAAGAGGGGAAGGGAAAGAGGGAGATGCGGGGCTCCGATGCACCCACGACCACCTCAACCACCACCACCACAACACCTTGTCATGCCCCAGGGCGGCCGTCCCCGAGACGTGGCAATAATGAAATATCAGCTATCAATACCTGAGGTCAATAAAGACTCCAACAACAACACACAAGGTCGCAAAGCAAGAATAATGATAACTGACTGAAAAGCGGAAGCATAATATATAAACAATGTCTGTAAACCAAAAACATTATTACAGACTCGAATACACAATCACTGTCCTGTGAGAGCCAAGTCTAGTCCAAATAAAATACAACATGTGCCACATGCACGATTCACAAAACATAAAATGACTCTAGGACTGCTGACAACCTCGCACTCGCCACCCGCCGGAAGAACGCTCCACGCCCATAAGACCACGCCACAGGGAAGCTCCAACTCGACGCCCAACACTACCCCTGAAAAGAAACAGTATGCGAGGGGTGAGCTACAAGCTCAGTGAGTGGCTGGAAACCAATCACCATACAACAGTTCAATACTCAAACAATTTCCTCTCAAGGAAAACATGGGTAGAAACCCAATGGATAACAAGGCCACGCGACGGCGCGACCAACCTCACCCTCACCCTCACTCCCGGAGGAAGACTCTTGGGACTTTTGGGGAGAGACCATACCGTTGGTTGAAGAGACGCGGAATTACTGGTCCACAGAACACTACTGAATCACCAACCTCACCCTCACCCTCACTCCCGGAGGGAGACTCTTGGGTCTCTTGGGGAGAGACCATACCGTTGGTCGACGAGACCCAAAATTACTGGTCTACACAACGCTACTGAAACATCTACATCGGGATAACTGCCCAACGATGTCTTTGAACATCGATACGCAACCGGACCCAACAACTATGGGAACGGACGAACAACGAATGGGTCACGCGGCGACGTGTCTTCACCTCATCCTCACCCTCACCCCTTAGAGGTGACATAGGACTTTTGGAAGAGACTTAGACTGCTCTACACCCTTGGTCCACCGGTAGCCCTTTCCCCGGGTAGTCACTACCTGGTATACTCCCACGATCAGTACGCTTCAAAATGCTTCAGTGGTACCTACGGATGGGGGCTCACTGTCAGGATAGCTTTTCCAACGCCGGGAAGTTCCTACATCAGATCCAACGAAGGGGAGAACGATTCCACGCTCGCAATGTCATTCGTTAACCCTCTCCCGGGTAGCCTCTACCTGGTACACTCCCACGATCAGTACGCTTTCGAACGCATCGGTGGTACCTACGGATGGGAGCCCTCTATCAGAACAGCTACAACCCGGGCCTCTTCAACTCGGACGACATTGGGAGTAAACATTCCATGTTCGCAAAGCGAACCCAATGGAAAAACAACTACTCTCGATAATCACATATCGATGATATCGAACACTATTGTACTCCCACACGGTTGCGTCGCTCGGACACAAAGGGGTTTGCCTCTGCTCTCACACAGAAATAATCCCAAGGCACATAACCCAACAGGCGGTTCATATACACGCCTAGCACGGGTAGGCCTAGCTTAATGCCCCAACTACCGGCTTAACAAAACCGATAAGATAATGAATTCTCCTGAATTCCAAATGAGTGCATCGCTCGGCTGAACGGGGCGATTACATCGCTAGCGCTCTAATTAATAAGGTACAACCCGACAGCGGGTCATACCCACGCCTATTTCAGATAGGCCTATCAGTTTTAACATGCGCATATATATATATATCCAGGAGAATTATATCTAGCTATGTGCATGAACCATATGCACAATCATCTAATAATTGACCATAAGGGTGACCCCTAACATGGATTTACATCATAAACAACAATTCATACATGGTATGGCCCACTTAAACATGCATATGTGGCCATTAATCATATAAGCACACAAGGCATAACTTAAGCATGTGTTGGATATCACAAACTTAAAAGAAAGGGTCAAGCGCGATCTCGCGCACTAATAGGTGCATGCCAATATTCCAAACGAACCTGAGTCGAGTAGGAAATCGCATCTACTTACTCAGTTCGTTCAGAGGGAGAGGGCGAGAGAGATCATCATCTCATGAAGCTGGTCATAGCTTTGCCCCATTAGCATGGGCGCAACAACTACACCACGCCCTCGAGTCTTATCGCAAGGGAATATTAGGCAGGTGCCCGTTATTAACCCATACTTAATCATACTGGATATTCCAATTAAGTGGGAGTAGTATTACAATACAACCTAAGGCAGGCCATATTCTATATATATTATAGTTTAAGCATGGCCATACTACTTATCTACACAAGTAGTATAGCTAGGGGGCCCCATCGATGCGCGACGCGTGACTACGCGCGTCGAGCGCATCCCGAGGGGGGGGATTGGATCAAACCACTCACAGATACCCGGATCGTCGCGCGTCCAATCTATGAGATCTACAAAACACAACCAATGATCCACAATTAAAATATGGAACCTCCTATCACACATAAAAGCCTACTTCATGAAGGCCCTCACCCCTGATACTTCCCTATTATCACCCAAAACACATGCAAACAACTCCTTGACACTCAACCAAGCAAAACTGTCAAACCTATTGCAACCAGCCTTACTAATTGGTCTCCACAGCACCCAATACACTTCCAAAAATTATGAAATAAATCATGCACATTCTCTGATATGCTGGGATCATAATCCATGAAGACATTAGAACCTAATTTTGCCTCTAGAAGCCCGAAACAAATTATTTCCAGAAGCAGGTCAATTCCTACGCCAATCTGGACAGGCCATACAAAACATATTCTAACTTACAACACAGATATCATAATGATACCAAATTCCATATATAGCATCTAGACACATAGCTGATCAAATCATATGAAGACATAATCCTAAAACTATGCCTCTAAATACTAGATTCACTGAGATCTTTAAAAGACGGAGAACTGCCTTACCGAAACAGGGGGAGGGAAATAAAAATATCAGCTATCAATACCTGAGGTCAATAAAGACTCCAACAAAAATACACAAGGTGGCAAAGCAAGGATAATGATAACTGACTGAAAAGCGGAAGCATAATATATAAACAATGTCTGTAAATCAAAAACATTATTACAGACTCGAATACACAATCACTGTCCTGTGAGAGCCAAGTCTACACCAAAGAAAATACAACTTGTGCCACATGCACGAATTACAATACATACAATGACTCTAGGACTGTTGACAGCCTCGCACCGCCATCCGCCGGAAAAACGCTCCACGCCCATAAGACCACGCCACAGGAAAGCTCCAGCTCCACGCCCACACTGCCCCTGAAAAGAAACAGTATGCGAGGGGTGAGCTACAAGCTCAGTGAGTGGCTGGAAACCAATCACCATACTATAGTTCAATACATAATCAATTCCCTTTTTCAAGGAAAAACATGGGTGGAAACCCATGGATAACAGGGTCACGCGGCAGCGCAACCAACCTCACCCTCACCCTCACTCCCGGAGGGACACCCTTGGGACTTTTGGGGAGAGACCATACCGTCAGTCGAAGAGACCTAGAATTACTGGTCTACACAACACTACTGGATCATCTACATCAGGATAACTGACCCAACGATGTCCTTGAACATCGATTATGAGACCGGATCCAACAACTATGGGAACGGTCGAACAACGAATGGGTCACGCGGCGATGTGTCTTCGCCTCATCCTCACCCTCACCAATATCATCCGTTAACCCTCTCCTGGGTAGCCTCTACCTGGTATACTCCCACGATCAGTACGCTCCTGAATGCATCGGTGGTACCTACGGATGGGAGCCACCTGTCACGACAGCTACAACCCGGCCTCTTCAACTCACCGTTCTACACCCTTGGTCCACCGGTAGCCCTTTCCCCGAGTAGCCTCTACCTGGTATACTCCCATGGTCAGTACGTTCCTGAATGCGTCGGTAGTACCTACAAATGGGAGCCCTCTGTCAGGGCAACTGTAATCCCGAGAAGTTCCTACATCGGATCCAACGAAGGGGAGAACGATCCCATGTTCGCAAAGCGAACCCAATGAAAAACAACTACTCTCGATAATCACTTATCGAGATATCAAAACACAGGCATAACAACAATCTATGCAACACACTCATATTAACCTTAAAATAATTAGAGTCCCTAAACGGGAGTAACTGTACAAGCTAGTGGGTCGTAACATGGCCGACCCACCTCACCCTCACCCACACCATTAAGGGGTGACATGGGCCTTTTGGGACAGACTAGACTGCTCTCCACCCTTGGTCCACCAGTAGCCTCTCCCTCATTTTTTAGCGTCTACCTGGTATACTCCCACGATCAGCACCCTCCGACGCATCAGAGGTACCTACAGATGGGAGCCCTCTGTCAGGATAGCTTTCCAACGCCGGGGAGTCCCTACTTGGATGCAACGAAGGGGAGCAAACAGCCTACTCACGCGGATACGATCCTCTTGGATCCGTCGACAACGATTTCTAACACTACTAATGTCATGAATTCTCAAGAATTCCTCCAGGGCGCATAACTAAGATGCGGGGAAACATATATTATAACAACAAGGTTATAATATTCTCTAAGGCATGCTTATAACAATATATTCTCATTTTGATTAAATAAATTAAACTAAATGGGAAACATGCGTAGGCCAAGGCTTTCCAAGCATGGGACATGGTGTCTAGGCATGTATGGGCCTCTATGCATGATATATGGATGTATATCCCTAGCATACAATGTCTAATATGGCATGGTTACATCATATTAAAACATGCATTAACATGGTATCTACATATTATAGCTAGGGGGCCCCATCGATGCGCGACGCGCGTCTACGCGCGTCGAGCGCATCCCTAGAGAGGGGGGGGGGATTGGAATCGAACCACTCACCATACGACCCGAGACCTCGCGCATCCCTTCCGACGAGATCTGCAAGGTAGGGGCATCACATTTGGTGAGTAACAACACAATTTACACTTAAAAATCATTAGAACTACCAAATACTCGGACAAGCATGTATACGGACTCACACGCATGCGAGCACGCACATACGCACGCGAGCCCGAGTGCCCTGACACCTACCCGAACCCTCGGGCAGCCACACGCATGGCCCCCCGCACGCGCACGCACGCATACGCACACACGCACGCACCCCAGCACCATTGACGCACTGCCGCGCACCTGCCCGCGCACCCAGACGCGCTGCCGCGCACGCACGCACGCTCGCTCGCGCCCGTGAGCACTGCACGTCCAGCCCACGCGCACCCGCGCGCCCACTCCGTGCGCAGCAGCACGCGTCTGCGCGCCCGCCTGCGCCTGCCAGCGCCCGCCTGCGCGCGCACGCGCGCAGACTGCCCCCAACGCGCGCCCAGCCTCTCCCAACCTCTTTTTAACCCTCCCCAACCCCTCACACACACCCTAACCCATATGCATAGCATGCATGAACACCCTAACAGCCCTCTATGCCATGAAAACCAAGAAAAGAAGGGGGAGAGCTCACCTTTGGAGGGGGAATGAAAGGGGGAGACTCGGGGGCCCTCGATGCACCCGCGACCACCTCAACCACCTCCACCACCACCACCTCCTCAGCCCTCCTTTGGCTGCAAATCAGGGGGGGGGGGAGAACAAGATATGAGAGGGTGCTTGAGAGAGAGGAGATCACAACAACAACAACACCTACACAAACACTCACCATCACTTCCTCCTCCACCTTCTCCTTCTCTTTGTGACATTAACACAAACACCTTGGGGGGCTTTGAAAGAGAGGAAGAGAGACCAAGATGTAGACGTGGGGAATGGGAGGGGAAGAGAGAGAGAGAGAGAGAGATATTTTGGGCACAAATAAATATCTAAAGAGGGATGGAAATGACCATTTCATCCCTGACTTAGAAATTCTGTACATGCTTCACTAGAACAGCCATAACTTCCTCAATATAGCTCCGAATTGCACAATTCCAATTCCGTTGGAAAGCCAAGATTATCTACAACTTTCATGTTTATGCCAAGATCAAATAATCTCTCTAGCTATTCCGAAATTAGATCTAAACATAGAACAGGGCTGCTGCCAGAATTTTCATCCCCGGGGTATACTTGGTAAAATACCCATAACTTTTACTACATGAATCCAGTTGATCTGATTCCACTTTTGTATGAAAGCTAACTCAAAACTGGACATCTCATAATAAAATCATATTTAAACCTCTTCATCTTGGATTTTAACAAAATCAAATCCAAATACCAAATTGGAAATACATAACTTCGAGGAAAAAAATTATGTAGCCAAAATTTTAATCAGAGCGCTCCAAATGACACAGGCACAACAGGGACATTGGAGGGAGAGGGAGAGGGAGAGGGAGAGTTCTCACTCACAAAGGGTGTTTAATGCCCAAAAAGTGAGTGGTTGGGGGGGGGGGGTTGACCTTGTCAACCCAACCAAGGAAACAAACAAAACCCATTGACTTGACAAAGTCAACTTTGATTGGTTAAAGTCTCCATTTGACTGGTCAAAGTCTCTATTTGACAATCTAGTAACGTCAAACCCGGACGCGATTCGGAACTGCATATTTTTCAAAACGTTATCGAAATTCGATGAAATTTTTATAGATAGTACAAAACGGTACCAGGACCCATAATATGCAGTTAGATTTTCAATCAGAGTACTCCAACTCCCGCAGGTGGCTAAAAGTCAAAATTTTAGCGACTCCGATCGAAAAAGAAAAAGGCCCTAAATGACCTAGATGTGACCAAGGCTTAACCAAAATGGCTCCAAATGACACAGGCATAACACACCTCCTCTTCAGCCTCTCCACCAGCCCTTCTTGGCTGAAAAATGAAAGAAGGGGCATAAAAGGGAGCTAGAGAGAGGAGAATCAACAACAACAACAAAGGCACCCACACACACACACACCTTGCTCTTCCTCCTTCACCTTCTCCTTCTTTTGCTTCTTCCTCCTCCTTCTCCACACACGAAGAGAGGAAAAAGAGGCCAAGAGAGGGAGAGAAAGAGCGATCCACGAATTGGGAGAGGGGGGGAGAGAGAGAGAGGGCAAAAAGGTCATTTTCATGCCCAAATAGTGTCTAGGGGTGACCATAAGGGGGGCGGTGAGGTTAGGGTTAGGTTCACCCTCACTCAACCACACATTTTTGCTTTATTATGAAGCATGCGGGGAAGCATCACACACTCAAAAATATCGCACCTACCGAAACCCAGTAACGGCCAAACCCGTATGCGATTCAGAACTGCATATTTTTCAAAATGTTACCGGAATTTGATGAAATTTGTATGGGTAGTACAAAATGGTACCAGGACCCATAATATGTAGTTAGATTTTGAATTAGAGTATTCCAACTCCCCGCAGGGAGCTAAAAGCCAAAATTTTAGCTACTCCGATCGAAAAAGAAAAAGGCCCTGAATGACCCAGATGTGAACAAGGCTTAACCGAAATGGCTCAAAATGACACAGGCATAACATATATATATATATGCGTCTTTTAAATAGGTATGCTTGTTTGTGTATGAAAAACGATCACGGTGGGATTTCATAAGCATGGTTTTCTTTATGGCTTTATATGATGCTTCATTTATAGAAAGTAGGGTGTTTGGTTTTAATACAAGAGATGGTAGAAGAGAATAATAATTTTGTTGTTTCTTTAAATAAGTATGTTTTTAGAAGTGATAGTGATAGGATGGTATTTAAGCATGTGTTCATAATTATGGTGGGAGTGTTATAAGCATGCTTCGTATGACAAGTAGAAAGTGTGTTTATGTAGTTTTAAGCATGGTGAACTTTTAAATAATTTCTATTTGGTCTTAGAGATAGACCACGGTGGGAGTGCTCATGGGGTAAAAAGAGGTGTATTCATGTTTCGAATATTTCATCCTTGCATATGTATATTTAATTCTCTAAGCATGGTTTAGAATGAAAATTGATTTAGGATTCTCACCTTTCAGACGTCTTCGGACTAACCCCTCTTCTTCTGTTGTTTCAGCGGCCGAATCGCATTTGAGCCTTGTGGCACAGGACAAAGAGATGGTACTCCGCTTTGGGGTAGGGGGAGAGGGACTTGGTTGACGGAGCGGGCTTTCGTTTCTTCTTCTTGATCAAGCCCTTCCACGTCCATCGTCCTTATCTGGAGGCGTTGGCAGTGTTATATTTGTGTCACTTTTAATCTGCTGGTAACCGTTGGAGCATTCTGGCAGTTTTTCATTTTTTTTCGGTTTTCGATCGGTACCACTAATTTTTGGACTGTTAGCTATCGTCCTGAGCTAGAGGACTCCGATTGGAAATCTAACTGCATATTTGGTGTCCTGGTGCCATTTCAGGCCTCTCACGAAAATTTCGTTGAATTCCGGTAACGTTTCCGAAATTTCGCAGTTTCGGGCGTATCTGGGTTTTTAAGTCGCTCGCTATATATAGGTGGGATCTAATTTCGAAATCACTATTCATCATCCCTACCAATTTCATTTTCTCTCTCCCCTCTCTCTTTTTCTCCCTTTTGAGCCCCCTAGAGCCCTCAAACCTTAAAACCTAAAGCATAGGAAGTGTAGATCGGGTCCCGATCTACACTCCGGTGCTTTCAAATCCGGATTCCAGCGAGATTTGCCCCTCCGTCCCCCCTCTCTTCTCCTCTGTTTTGGGCTGTCTTGGAGGTGGGAGTAGATCCGGGCATTGTAGACCTTTTGGGAGAGGTTTCGGCGCGCGGAGAGCAACCGGACTTCCCCTCCTTCCCTTGGTAAGCCTCTTTCCTCTCCTTTTTCATGCTTAGATGGATGTTAGGAGGTGGGATTTGGTGTTGGGAGGTGGTTGGCGGCGGTGGGTGGTCGTCGGAGGGCTGTGGTGGTGGTCGGAGGCCTTGGGGTGGTCGGAGGTGGGTGGTGGGTTGCTGTCTCGGGCAGGGCAGCAGCACAGGCAGCAGCAGGCAGAGCAGGCGCAGCAGCTGGCAGGGGCGCGCGCGCGTGCGCGCGGGCGTGCGCGCGGGTGGCGCTGGGCGCGGGTGCTGGGCGCTGGGCGCTGGCGGGCGCAGTCGGGCGCGCGGGTGCGCGGGTGCGCACGGAGTGGTCGCGCGGGTGCAGCGCGGGTGCTGGCGCGAGCGGGGGTGTGCGCGCGGGTGCGCGCGGGCGCGCGCGCGGGCAGGGCGCCTGGGCACTGTGCCTGGGTGCTGGGCAGGGCGCCTGGGCATGCGCCTGGGCGCGGTGCTGGGGACCAGTGCGCGCGGTGCTGGGGACCAGTGCGCGCGGTGCTGGGGGCCAGTGCGCTCGCGTGCTGGGGCGTGCGTGCAGTGCGCGCGGGGGCGCGCTGGGTTGGACGCGCGGTGCACGCCGGCGCGCGCGAGCGTGCGCGTGCGTGCGGCAGTGCGTCGGGGCGCGCGGGCTGAGGCGCGGCGGCGCATCCGAGGGCGGGTGGCCGTGCGGGTGGTTGCCGGGAGTGCGGGAGTGAGTCGGAGTGCTCGGGCTAACGTGCGTACGGGCCGTATGTACGTATGCCCGAGTGTTGGGTTCTTTTGGTGTATTTTGTGAGTATTTTGAAGTATTTATGTATTGTTCTCACCATATTGAATGTCTGTCTTGCAGATCTAGACGGACGGTCGCGCGACGACCCCGATTCCGGTGAGTGGGACAATCCAACCCAGTAGAGAGGCGTTATACGCACTTGGGCGTATACCGACCTCTCCTGGGGCACTGTGGATTATATTAACCTGTAATAATATGTATTGCATGTGAGCATGATTTTAAATACCGAATGCATGCTACCCTAGGCTTTTATGTTAGGGACTTGCACCCATAGGATAGGTGTAAGAGCCATGCACCATGCTCCCTGTTTTCATGATAGGAAACCTCGGCCTATGCATGCGTCCTACTAGTTTATTTATTAAATTAAATGCTAGTGTATGTTAATTCGCATGCCTTAGATAATATTATAGGGAGGAGCCTTGCGAGGTCAACATTGAGACCTGGGTTAGGGTACTCCGTGTTCCTTGTTTGGTTGTCGGGATGTCCTGTATCGGGACCTCATGCTGCCCTCCCAAGGTTTCTAGTCCCAATAATATTATAAGTAATGTTGCATGATTGGTATGATTATTAGCCTGTTAGTGAATATTATAGGGGAGGGGCCTTGCGAGGACAGCGGTGAGACCCGGGTTAGGGTACTCCGTGTTCCTTGTTTGGTTGTCGGGGTATCCTATAACGAGAACTCACGCCGCCCTCCCGAGTTCTTTCCCCCAATGATATTACAACCTTGCTTTTATTGTACTTATTTCCCCGCATCGTGGTTATGCGCCCTGGAGGAACTCTGAAGAGTTCATGACATTTGAGTTGTAGAGATGTGTTGTCGGCGGATCCGAGTGGATCATATGCGTATGGATAGGCTGTTACGTCCCCTTCGTTGGATCCGGTAGAGACTGCCCCAGCATTAGAAAGGTCGTCCCTTCCAAGGGTTCCCATCAGTAGGCGCCTCCTGATTTGGTTTCGGACTGGGCCGAAGTTGTGGGTGAAAACCAAGCGGCCTACGGAGTGGAGGAGAGACTATCGGTGGACCAAGGGTGACCAACAACCTAGTCAGTCCCAAAATCCTATGTCACCCGTGGTAGGGTGAGGGTGAGGGTGTAGTGGGTTGGCGATGAGCGACCTACTGGATTTGTGAATGGATGATTATCAGTCCCAATAGCCTATGTCACCCATTGATGGGTGAGGGTGAGGGTGTGGTGGTTCGGCGGAGTACGAACCACTGGATTATGTTGTTAAGTCTTAGAGACTGGATAAATAATGGAATTGTGGTAAATATTGTCTGTGATGCATGGGTTGTGCTGTTCACTGAGCGTGTGGCTCACCCCTCGCATATGTTTTTCCCCAGTGGTCACTGAGCCTGAGCTAGAGCCGGAGCAGCAGTTGGAGCTTTCCGAGGGATTCCTTCAGTAGCGGAGCAGCGCCACGTTCCGCGAGTGCCAGAGGTTATCAGCATCCCTTTTTGACTGTATGTATTTGATTTCCGTGCTTGGCACGTGTTTGTATATGTTCAGTTGTATTTGTGTATATTGGCTCTCACAGGACAGATGATTGAGTATCGAGTCTGTAGAATGTTTATTTACAGATTCAGTCTTTTGCTTCCGCGTTTGGTGTATATATCATGTCAGCCCCTTTGTTGCATGTGTGTCATTCATGTTGTTTGTGTATGATATATTATTGACCTCCTGTGTAGAATCTGATATTTTATATACACTTGCCGCGTCCCGGGGACGGCCGCCCTGGGGCGTGACAGGCAGAGAGATGGGATCCTTCCACGTCCATCATCCTTATCTCCATCATCCTTCCACGTCCATCATCCTTCATCCTCCCCACTGGTGCAATGATGCCGACGCTTGAGGATGTGGAGCGGATCACTGGCCTCCCGGCCTTGGGTGAAGTGGTGATAGCGGCTACCAGTCCGAACTACAAGGCGCTCTTCTGAGAGTTGACTGGGGACTGGGAGGACGTGGAGCGCGAGAGGACGTTGAACCGAATCCCTCTCGGACAGCTTTCGAGGCAGTACGGCCTCGGTTCGTTCACGCGCCATCAGAAGGGTGAGGCCGCTGCTAGTTTCGAGAGGAGGAGGCTGATAATCGAGGCCAGGGAGGCCACTGGATGCCCACAGAGGGCTCGGAGGGAGTTGTGGGCGTTCTTCCTCTATTTCTTCGGCTGGGTCCTCTTCTCAACGGCCTCTGACAAGGTCTCCTCCCACTTCTTCTTGCTGATGGGGGACTTGGCGATGATGGGCCGCTTCGCTTGGGGCGTGGCCATGTTGGCTCACCTCTTTGTGGAGTTGTCAAAGAAGGTGAAGAGGGCCCGGGGCTAGAATCTAGGTGGTTTCATGGCTTTTCTGCAGGTATAGTTTAGTGAAGATAGAAATGATTCGATTTAAGTTCATTAACTTCACGTGACTTTGGTTTTGACTTTCTTTCTACTGTTTTTAGGGTATGAGCACTTCGCCATCGCTCATCCGACCCAGCTGGTCTTCGACCGCGCCCTCCCTTGGGCTATGAGATGGGCGCCTCTAGGGGCTTCTCGCTTGAATCACCTCGCTCAGTTTTGGGAGGCGTTCCGTGTCTTGAAGGAAGAAGAGGTATATATTTTCTGGATTTCTAGCTTGTATTTGATTTTATTTTTGTCTAAGCTCTGTTCTCATGTCTGTCATAGATGACTTGGAGGCCCTACGCTGAGAAGGAAGTCCCCGAGGAGCTATCGCGGGACATCTGGCTGATCTTCTTCAACGAAGTGGTCTTTCATGCAATCAGCCGGGTAGTCCGCCAGCTTGGGTACCACCAGTGGTGCCAGATCCTCTGCCAAAGCATCCTCCGATCCCGGTGGCCGGAATTCCTTGGGATACGAACCTCCTGAGGATCTATGCAGTGTACATGCGGGGGTGGGTCAAGAGGGGGAGTTTGGTCGAGCGTCACCCCGAGGTGGTTAGCAGTGAGGAGTATTTGGCCTGGTTCCACCAAGAATATGTCGACATCCTCGGGACTATGGAGGAGGAGATCCCGGATGCTTATGTAAGAAAAATCCTTTCTCTTTCTTCACCTTGCTTCTTCCCTTTGTGTTCTGAATGATGCCCTCTTTTGTAGGTTGAGCTGAATGAGTTGGAGAAGAAGCTCGAGATCGCCAACGAGCACCTCCAAGCACGGGCCGGGCAAGTAGAAGGGTTGCAGGTGCAGAGGCAGCGTTTGCAGGACCGGGCTCAGGTGGATGCTCTGTCAAGAGCGAGAGCCTATGGCACTTCTTCCTCCTCTGCTCCTCCTTCGACCAGTGCCTTCGATCGAGAGCTTGAGTTGATGAACGAGCTGGGCATGGTCCGTAGTGAGCTCCTGGCTACTCGGATGGAGTTTGATCAGGCGAGGGAGAAGGCCGCGAGGGCTGAGGATGAGGTGGACCTGTTGCGGTCCAAGAGAGCCTTGAGAGAGGACGAGATGGACCAGCTACGATCCCCGTATTACGCTGAGGGAGGGGGAGTCTTCCATTTTAGGCCGTCAGCGAGACCCCCTCTAGGCTAGAGTGTCGGAGTTGGAGGTGTCGGCCGGCGTGCCTGGTGGATTGATGGGAGACCTGGTTCGTTCTCTTCAGGCGGCCAAGGATCGGGAAGCTCTCAGAGTCTCGGAGGTGAGGGCACGGGAGCTGGAAGAGAGGTTGAGGGTATCTGAGGACCGATCCAGGAGCATGGAGGGCTGCCTTCAGCAGAGGTTGGAGAGAAGAGATCGAGATATGCAGCAAGTCCACCTCTGGGAGGCCACCATGAGGGGGAAGCTGGTCGGGGGAGGGTCCATGATGGAGGCGGATCTCGACCTTCTCCCTCTCAAGCCTGATCATTTGATCTCTGCTTCCTTTGCTACGGGGACGACCTTCAGTCAGGCTTCTTGTCCTTCGGCGACACAAAGCCGTGCGAGATACGTGAGGGCTGCTTCTTTGGTGAGGGAACTCCTGCTGCTCTAGATGCTCTAGAAGTTCAGTCTTCTCCTCAACTACCACCTTCTCAGCCAGGCCAGGATGTTCCTCTTTCGACCCAGCCTCCCGGGGATGACGACACTCCGAGGTATAGTTTTTGTGTCTTGGTTTTGGTAGAAGAAATATATATTTGCAAGGAATTCATGCTTTTCTTCTTTTCTTTTCTTTTGGCTTAGGTGATTTGTTTTGATGATGGATAGCTCAAGACATTCAGATTTAGAGCTTTTGGTGGACCTATCGCTACCCATTTATCATTTGCTTTTAGTTGAACTTAGGTTTACTTTTCTGTTTTATGAACAACTCATTAATTTTCTTTTGATAATCTTATGTAAGTGGATATGGGTGTTTTAGTCATGGTTTTTAAAAGGATATTTATTGGCTCTAATTTGGTTTGATATGTGTAGAATGGTTTCCTATGGTTTTTGTGTTGTGGGTGAATGAATGCCTGGATTGGAATGTGGTTTTGGTTTTTGCTGTTGTTTGATTCGTAGTTATGCAGGTTTAGGGATTGTGTATGTGAATGGAATGTGTGTACAGGTTTTGGACAAAAATATTTCTAGTAGGCCTTGAAGGGTTTGAAGAGTTGATTAAAGTTGGACTAACAGGGGCAGGTGGGATAGCAGGTGAGGGGCGGCTAGTTGTCTTTAGCTGCCCTAGGACTTGTAGATTTTACCTGTAGGGCGGCGGCTAATTGGTTTCACCCGTCTGATGGCAGGCGGCCAGTCGGGTTTAGCTACCCCTGGCCTGGGACAATTTTCTGATTCTGCCATTTGTTTGCTGCTGCTCAAAGTCCTTGTGAGTGTTTGTTCATCCTTCAAAACCTATAAAAACATTCTTTCCATGGACCAAGTGTTAAATCTGTCTGGATTGTGCCACTGCACTGACTTTTGAGCCCTTCTTATTCGAATTGTCAAGGGCTACAACCCATCAAAGGTAAGTAAAAAAAAGTGCGAGAAACCATGCTCGACATAAAAAAGGGGGGAGCCTATATGGCTCTGAGTGTGATTTTGTAAGAATAAAAGAGACTCTCAAGTGTGTATGAGAGTGGGGCAATTTTTCTCTCTCCAATGTGTGTGGAAGGGTATGAAATGGAAGTAATAGGGGCAATTTTCCTTTGGTATGGGAGTTAGTTGTGGTATTTTGGGAAAATTGAATGCCTAAATGTTTTGAAAAAGGAAAATACAACCTTATGCATAAGTGTAAAAGACATAAGGGAGTATTTTAGTTCTTCGAAGGACTTTTCATGTAAGAGGGCAGTGTTTTTAATTTCCTAAAGTAAAAGACACCATCAAGTCTCTGAAGAGGGGCCCTTGTGGTCACTCATGTCCAAACCAGGATTGTATTTGAAAGGTTTTGGCTTCAGGTGTCAATTCCTCAAGTTCATGGTTCTCAAATGCTTGATAATATTATTCTACACATGCTGGGAAATCCATGAATGTACCAAGACTTATGTCAAGCAAGCTTCCTTTAGATAGGCAAGTATTTTAAGTGAACTCATGTGAGTGTGTGCTGTTGTAAACATAGGAAAAAGAGTTTTATCTTTGGTTGAATTTCGCATTTCCGAGCAGACATAGTTCAATTCCAACTCCATAGCAAGAAACAAAAGGGTGGGGGTGAATGGGGTAAGAGTAATATCTTCCTTTCGGGCAATATTTTAGAATTGTCCTAGTCTGGCATATGTCTTTACTCCCTAGGTCCCTCTGGCTTTCTTCTTTTTAGAACTTCTTTATTTGGGTGGAGAGTACAGCCCGCCGAGCGTGTACTCATATTTCGAGTGGAGAGTACAATCCATTTGCTTGGATGTGTACTAGTATAGCCTTTTGTTCAGCATATACTGTGCGTAAAGGCGTTCATGCCTGCTAAAGTAGAGAGTTTAACCCGTTGTCTGGGTGTTGTTTTGATCTTTGGCCTCTCATTGCCTTTCTTTTGTTTTGTTTTGAGGGGGGGACTTTTCTATTTTTCACCCCTGTTCTTTTCTGCTTCCCCTCTAGAAGTGTTTATATAGTGCTAGAGCCAGTTTTGGGACATATGCTAGGTCTGGGTAATTCCTCATTTTGTCTTTGGGTTGATACGAGTGGGGGCGAGAATAAGGGGAGATGCTTTGGGTTTATAAAATTGTCCTAGTCTACAGGGTAGACAATTTCTCCTTTTATCAAATAAACCAGTTCCTAAGTCATACTGGTGTGATGAAGGTGGTATGAGTGGTGAATATATGAGTTCAAATAAAATACAAGTTATCTTTGAGAGTCTTACAATTCTATCATCAGGTTTAAACACTGGAAATCACAGGAAGGAAGAATAATATTTCTCAAGTATCGAGAGTTTCTATGCATGGAATTTCTTTAGATAAAGTGCATTCCACGAACCTGAGACTTCGACTCCTTCGGCGTCCACCAAGCGGTAGGCATTCCCGGAATAGGCATGGGTGATCACATAGGGTCCCTCCCATGTGGGTTGCAGCTTGCCTTTGAGGTGGGGCTGTCTTGATGGCATGATTTGCTTAAGTACAAGCTCCCCAATTTTAAATTTTCTCTCTATTACTTTCTTTTCAAATGCCCTTGCCACCCTCCTCTGGTAGGCCTTGGTATGGTCCGTGGCTCTTAATTTCTTTTCGTCCAATAGTTTGAGGCGTAGCAGGAGCTCCTCTCTTCTCTCTTGGATTTGTAGGTCTTCTTCTAATATTATTCTTAAGGATGGGATAAGAATTTCGTAAGGTACTACCGCTTCTACCCTGAATGTAAGTGAATATGGGGTCTGGCCGGTGGGTGTTCGGATAGAGGTTCGGTAAGCTCAGAGGGCATCAACTAACTTGTCTGGCCAGGCAGTAGCTTTGTGGGTTTCTACTATCTTTTTTATGATCCTGAGCAAGGTTTTGTTGGTGGCCTCTGCTTGCCCATTTTCATGGGGGTAATATGGTGTGGAGTGATGAAGCTCTATGTGGTGTTTATCACACAGATCCCGGAATTCTTGGGAAATGAATTGAGGGCCATGATCAGTTATGATCATTCTGGGGTGCCAAATCGTGCAAGGATATGAGTATGAATGAAACGGGCCAGGGTGGAGCTTTTGATCAATACATATGACTCGGCTTCAGAGCATTTGGTAAAACATTCTATGGTAGTGAGGATGAAAGCTTTTTGGGTGGTATTTTCTACTGTGTCTCGGAATGGTCCTACTACATCTAAAGCCCACATAGAAAATGGCCATGGTGAAGTCATGGGATGCAAGGAAGATGCTGGTGCATGTATTTTGTTGGCATGCGTCTGGCATTGGACATAGCGTCGAACATATTTATTGCAATCCCCTTTGAGTGTGGGCCAGTAATAGCCCATTCTTAGTACCTTCTTTGCTAGCATTTGAGCGTTGACATGACCTCCGCATACTTCTGAGTGAGCTTCTTCCACAATGGTGTATGCTTCCTCATCGTCTAGGTATCTGAGTAACTCCCCATTAAAGGATGCTCGAAAGAGTGTTCCCCCTCGGAGGCATTATTTGATTGCTATCCTTTTAACTATCTTCTGATCGCCGTCGGTAGCGTATACTGGAAATGAACCATCTTCGAGGTAGTTTTTCATATCAAAGTACCATGGATTTCCATCATCCATATCTTCTAGATCAAGGGCTAGGATTTTTGTGGTACTAGTGATTCCTTCTTATTGCTTTTGTTGATTTAGAAGGTTTTGAGTTTTACAATCTCGAAGTTCGGTGGCAGGTGTTTCTAGCCTTTGGATAGTGACTGTCTCGGATTTCATGGATATGGGGAAGGCAAGTAATGAAGCTAATGAAGCTAAAGAGTCTGCAAGGATATTGCCTGTTCTAGGTATAAAGATGTGGGTGACCTTACGGAACTGTTTTAATAGGATTATAGCTAGCTCCCTATATGGTTTTAATTTTGGGTCCCTAGTCTGACACTTTTTCAAGGTTTGGCGAATTACTAAAAAGTGAGTCTCCAATAATGTCTAGATCTTTGACCCCCAGAGCTAGAGCTATCTTCAAACCTGCTACCAGAGCTTCATATTCAGCAATATTGTTGGTGGCATTGAATGTGAGCTGAAATGCTCGTGGGATAATGACGCCTTTGGGGGAAATTAGTGCTATTCCTATCCCTCTCCCTTGTTGATTAATTGCCCTATCGAAGTATAGTGTCCATGTCTTCCTATCTTTCTCCTCAATGAGTGCAAATATTTCTTCGTCTAGGAAGTCGGTCCTCACTGGTTCGTAATTAGGCAGAGGGAGCTGAGCGAGATGGTTAGCAATGGCTTGTCCCTTAACAGACTTCTGAGTGGCGTAAGTGATGTAAAACTCATTTAACTGGACTTGCCATCGGGCCAAGCGACCAGTTAATACGGCTTTCTCAAATAGGAACTTTACCGGGTCTATTTTTGCGAAGTACTTGACTTTGTGGGCAAGAAAATAATGGCGTAGATTCTGGGAAGCCCATACTAAAGCTAAGCAAGTCTTTTCTAAGGAAGGGTAGGCTTGTTCATATTCAATTAATGTCTTACTTAGATAGTAAACAACCTTTTATTTCCTTCCCGTGTCCTCATGTCTTTCAAGCACAACACCAATGGCCTCCTCGGTTGCTGCTACATAAAGAAGTAGGGGTCGTCCGGGTACCGGGGATGAGAGGACTGGGGGATTAAGGAGGTATTTCTTTGATCTATCAAAGGCCTTTTGGCAGTTGCTATCCCAGTTAAACTTAACTCCCCCTTTTAGTAGTGTCACGCCCCAGGGCCGGCCGTCCCCGGGACGCGGCAAGTGTATATATGATATCAGTAAACAGGAGTTCAATAACATACTCGCACAACAGCTAAAATGACAACAAAAGCAGGGCTGACATGATATATACACCAATAGCGGAAGCTAAAAGACTGAATCTGTAATCCAAAAACATATTACAGACTCGATACATAATCAACTGTCCTGTGAGAGCCAATATATACAAAGACATCCAAATACAATACAAACGCGTGCCCAAGCACGGAATATAATACATACAAGCAAAAGGGATGCTGATAGCCTCTGATACTCGCGGGACGTGGCGCTACTCCGCTACTGATGAAGTCCCTCGGGGAGCTCTTCCTCCAGATCCGACTCAGATGACACTGGAGAAAAATATTATGCGAGGGGTGAGCCACACGCTCAGTGAATAGCGCAACCCATGCGTCACAGTTTATATTAACCACAATTAATCAGCAACCAGCCTCAAAGTGGCATAAACAACATAAATCCAGTGGTCCGTTACATCGCCGAACCACTACACCCTCACCCTCACCCCTCAATAGGTGACATAGGATATTGGGACTTATTAGCCTGATGAACATCCATACACAATCATACACCCTCACCCTCACCCCTCAATAGGTGACATAGGATATTGGGACTTATAGCCTGATAAACATCCATACACATCCATACACCCTCACCCTCACCCCTCAATAGGTGACATAGGATATTGGGACTGACTAGGCTGATGGTCGCCCTTGGTCCACCGATAGTCTCTCCCCACTCCGTAGGCCGCTTGGCCACTCCCACATTCAGCACAGTCCGTCCCAAATCAGGAGGTGCCTACTGATGGGAGCCCCTGCACGGGACAGCCTTTCCAACGCCGGGGTAGTCTCTACACGGATCCAACGAAGGGAACAGAACAGCCTATCCATCGCATATGATCCACTCGGATCCGCAGACAACACATCTCAACAAACTCTAATGTCATGAATTCTTCAGAATTCCTCCAGGGCGCATAACCAAGATGCGGGGAATATATATAATAATAATAGTAACAAGGGTATAATATTATTGGGAAAGAAACCTTGGGAGGGCAGCGTGAGGTCCCGATATAGGACATCCCGACAACCAAACAAGGAACACGGAGTACCCTAACCCGGGTCTCAATGTTGACCTCGCAAGGCCCCTCCCTATAATATTATCTAAGGCATGCAATTAAACATATACTAGCATTTAACAATTTAAACTAGTAGGACGCATGCATAAGCCGAGGCTTTCCTAACATGATAGCAAGGTGACAGGATGCACGGCTCTTACACATATCCTAAGGGTGCAAGTCCCTAACATACAAAGTCTAGGGTAGCATGCATACTACATTTTTATCATGCTTGCATGGATTACACAAGTTAATATAGCCTATGGTGCCCCAGGGGAGGACGGTATACGCCCAAGTGCATATAGCGCCTCCCTACTGGGTTGGGTTGTACCACTCACCGATAGTCGGGTCATCGCGCGACCGTCCGTCAAGATCTGCAAGATAGGGTAATCAAATCGGTGAGTAAAATACACAAATAAACCCAAAAATACATTTAAAATACACAACACTCGGACAAGCGTACATACGGCCTGTACGCACGCGAGTCCGAGCACCCCAACTCACTCCCGAACCCCCGGGCAGCCGCACGCACGGCCACCCGCCCCGGGAGCACAGCCGAGCCCCGGCCCGCGCCCCCAGGCGCCCTGCCGAGCCCAGCCCGCACGCCCGGACACCCTGCCGAGACCTCCCAGGTGCACCGCGCGCTCACTGCGCCCCAACGCAGCAACCCGCGCGCACACCCACACACCCTGCGCCCCATCGCCTCACCCCACGCGCACCCCGCGCGCACCACTCGCTCGCACCACCCCCGGGTGCACCTGCGCGCACTGCGCCCCAGCGCAGTGCCCCGCACGCGCACCCACCCAGCGTCCTGCGCGCAGCACCCGCACGCGGCCCCGCGCGCACGGCACGCACTGCGCCTCACGCAGCGCCCCGCGCGCACGCCCCCGCACGGCGCCCAGCGCGCAGCGCCCCAGCGCCCAGCACCTGCGACCAGCACCCAGCACCCGCGCCCAGCGCCCAGCGCCCGGCGCCCACGCCCAGCACACCCTTCTGTTTCACCCGAGCGCACGCCCACGCTCACGCCCCACAGCGCCCAGCCTGCGCTGCCCTGCCTTCCTGCCAGCCTACTTAGGACAGCCCGCCTGCCCTGCCTGCCTGCCCGAGCCACTCTACCACTCTGCCCGAGCCACTCTACCACCCCTCACCGGCCACCAATGGCCTCCAACAGCCACCAACAACCACCCACAGCCACCAGCACCCAAAACACCTCCTAAACAAGCATCTAAGCAAGAAAAGGAAGGAAAGAAAGCTTACCCTAGGAAGGAAAGGAAGGAAGCGAAGAGACCCGGATTTACTGGTCTACTCAACACTACTGGGGTTGTAACATCGCCGACCCACCCCACGCTCACCCTTTAGGGGTGTCATGGGTCTTTTCAGACTAGGCCGCTGTCCGCCCCTGGTCCACCCGGTAGCCTCTCCTCCACTCCGTAGCTTGCCTGGTATACTCCCACGATCAGCACAGTCCGACGCATTGGAGGTACCTACAGATGGGAGCCCTCTGTCAGGACAGCCTGTCTAACGCTGGGGAGTCCCTACATCGGATCCAACCAAAAGGAGAAGACAGCCTACTCACGCGCGTACGATCCTGTTGGATCCGTCGACAACGATTTCTAACACTACTAATGTCATGAATTCTCAAGAATTCCTCCAAGGCGCATAACTAAGATGCGGGGAAACATATATTATAACAATAAGGTTATAATATTCTCTAAGGCATGCTTATCACAAAATGCTCACATTTGATTAAAATAAATTAAACTAAATGGGAGACATGAGTAGGTCAGGGCCTTCCAATAAAAAAGGACATGGTGACTAAACATGCATAGGCCACTATGCATGATATAAGGGTGCATATCCCTAGCATAAAAGTCTAGGGTGGCATGCATAGTATTTGCATATTATAGCTAGGGGGCCCCATCGATGCGCGACGCGCGTCTATGCGGGTCGAGCGCATCCCCAGAGAGGGGGGGGGGGATTGGAATCAAACCACTCACCTTACGACCCGGGACCTCGCGCATCCCATCCGATGAGATCTGCAAGGTAGGGGCATCCAACTGGTGAGAAACAACACAATTTACACATAGAAATACATTAGAAATACCCCATACTCGGACAAGCATGCATACGGGCTCGCACACATGCGAGCACGCACGTACGCACGCGAGTTCGAGTGCCCCGACACCTACCCGAACACTTGGGCAGCCACACGCACCAGCACGCGTGCGCACGCCTGCGCGCGCGCACTGGTCCCCTGCCCCGCGCCCAGGCACATGCCCAGGCGCACTGCCGTGCGCGCGCACTCCTGCGCGCACCCCCGCTCGCGCCAGCGCCTGGGCGCACCCGCGCGACCACTCCGCGCGCACCCGCGCACTCGTGCGCACGCGCCCGCGCGTGTCTGCGCGCCCGCCAGCGCCTGCCAGCGCCCGCCTGTGCGCGCACGCGCGCAGGCTGCGCCCAGCGCGCGCCCAGCCCCTCCTAACCCCATTTTAACCCTTCGCAACCCCTCACACACACCCTAACCCCTATGCATAGCATGCATGACTTCCCCAACATCCCCTTAAGCCATGAAAACCAAGAAAAGAAGGGGAGGAGCTCACCTTGGAGGGGGAACGAAAGGGGGAGGTTCGGGGGCCCTCGACGCACCCGCGACCACCTCAACCACCACCACCCTCAGCCCTCCTCAGCCTCCTCCTTGGCTGCGAAAAATCAGGGGAGGGGAGAACAACATATGAGAGCATGAGAGGGGAACAAACAACAACAACACATAAACCAAGCTTCACTTCTTCCTTCACCTCCTCTCTTCTTCTCTTTGAGAATTTAAATCAAACACTTGGTGGGGGATTGAATGAGAGAAAGAGAGACAAGAAAAATGCCGTGGAAGTGAGAAGGGAAGAGAGAGAGAGAGAGATATTTATCACACAAATATCTTAAGAGGGGATGAAAAGACCTAGTCGCCCTTTGACTAGAAATTCTGCGCATGCTTCACTGGAACAGCCATAACTTCCTCAATATAGCTCCGAATTATACAATTCCAAGTCCGTTGGAAAGCCAAGAAGATTATCTACAACTTAAATGTTCATTCCAAGATCAAATAATCTCTCCAGCTATTCTTAAATTAGAGCTAAACATAGAACAGGGCTGCTGCCAGAATTTCCATCCCCGGGGTATACTTGGAAAAATACCCATAACTTTTACTACAAGAATCCAGTTGATCTAATTCTACTTCTGTACGAAAGCTAACTCAAAACTGGACATCTCATAGTAAACTCATATTTAATCTTCTTCTTGGATTTTAACAAAATCAAATCCAAATACCAAATTGGAATACATAACTTTTAGGAAAAAAAATTATGTACCCAAATTTTTCAAACAGAGCGCTCCAAATGACACAGGCACAATAGGTTATGTGCCTTGGGATTATTTCTACGTGAGAGCAGAGGCAACCCCCCCTTGTGTCCGAGCGACGCAACCGTGTGGGAGTACAATAGTATTTGATATCATCGATATGTGATTATCGAGAGTAGTTGTTTTTCCATTGGGTTCTCTTTTCGAACATGAAGTTTTTCCTCCCAATGTCGTCCATGTTGAAGCGGCCCGGGTTGTAGCTGTTCTGACAGAGGGCCCCCACCTGTAGGTACTATCGATGCATGCGGCAAGATGTACTAATCATGGGGGTATACCAGGTAGAGGCTACCCGGGAGAGGGCTAACGAATGATATTACAAGCGAGAGGGCTAACGAATGATATTGCAAGTGTGAAATCGTTCTCCCCTTCATTGGATCCGATGTAGGAACTTCCCGGCGTTGGAAAACCTATCTTGATAGAGGGATCCCATCCATAGGTACCACCGATGCATTCGGAAGCGTACTGATCGTGGGAGTATACCAGGTAGAGACTACCCGGGGAAAGGGCTACCGGTGGACCAAGGGTGTAGAGGAGTCTAATCTCTCCAAAAGTCCTATGTCACCTCTAAAGGGTGAGGGTGAGGATGAGGTGAAGACATGTCACCGCGTGACCCATTTGTTGTTCGTCCGTTCCCATAGTTGTTGGGTCCGGTTGCGTATCGATGTTGAAAGACATCGTTGGGCAGTTATTGTCACGCCCCAGAGCGGCCGTCCCCGAGACGTGGCAATAATAAAATATCAGTTATCAATACTTGAGGTCAATAAAGACTCCAACAACAATACAGAAGGTGGCGAAGCAAGATAATGATAACTGAATGAAAAGCGGAAGCATAATATATAAACAGTGTCTGTAAATCAAAAACATTATTACAGACTCGAATACACAATCACTGTCCTGTGAGAGCGAAGTCTAGACCAAAGAAAAATACAACATGTGCCACATGCACGATTTACAATATATAAAATGACTCTAAAACTGCTTACAGCCGCGCACTCACCACCCGCCAGAAGAACGCTCCACGCCCATAAGACCACGTCACAGGGAAGCTCCAACTCCACGCCCAACACTGCCCCTGAAAAGAAACAGTATGCGAGGGGTGAGCTACAAGCTCAGTGAGTGGCTGGAAACCAATCACCATACTACAGTTTAATACATAAGCACTTTCCTTTCCAGGAAAACATGGGTGGAAACCCATGGATAACAGGGTCACACGGCAGCGCGACCAACCTCACCCTCACCCTCACCCTCACCCTCACCCTCACTCCCGGAGGGAGACTCTTGGGACTTTTGGTAAGACACCATACCGTCGGTCGAAGAGACCCGGAATTACTGGTCTACACAACGCTACTGGATCATCCACATCTAGATAACTGCCCAATGATGTCCTTGAACATCGATACGAGACCGGACCCAACAACTATGGGAACGGTCGAACAACGAATGGGTCACACGGCGATGTGTCTTTGCCTCATCCTCACCCTCACCAATATCATTCGTTAACCCTCCCCCGGGTAGCCTCTACTTGGTATACTCCCACGATCAGTACGCTCCCGAATGCATCGGTGGTACCTACGGATGGGAGCCCTCTGTCAGGACAGCTACAACCCGGCCTCTTCAACTCACCGCTCTACACCCTTGGTCCACCGGTAGCCCTTTCCCCGGTTAGCCTCTACCTGGTATACTCCCATGGTCAATACGTTCCTGAATGCATCGGTAGTACCTACAGATGGGAGCCCTCTATGAGGACAGCTGTAATCCCGAGAAGTTCCTACATCGGATCCAACGAAGGGGAGAACGATCCCATGTTCGCAAAGCAAACCCAATGAAAGAAAACTACTCTCGATAATCACTTATCGAGATATCGAAACACAGGCATAACAACAATCTATGCAACACAACTCATATTAACCTTAAAAATAATTAAAGTCCCTAAACGAGAGTAACTGTACAAGCTAGTGGGTCGTAACATCGCCGACCCACCCCACCCTAACCCTCACCCTTTAGGGTGACATGGGCCTTTTGGGACAGACTAGGCTGCTCTCCACCCTTGTTCCACCAGCACGATCAGCACCCTCCGAACGCATCGGAGGTACCTATAGATGGGAGCCCTCTGTCAGGACAGCTTTCCAACGCCGGGGAGTCCCTACTCGGATCCAACGAAGGGGAGAAAACAGCCTACTCACACGGATACGATCCTCTTGGATCCGTCGACAACGATTTCTAACACTACTAATGTCATGAATTCTCAAGAATTCCTCCACGGCGCATAACTAAGATGCGGGGAAATATATATTATAACAACAAGGTTATAATATTCTTTAAGGCATGCTTATACCAAAATAATCTCATTTTGATTTAATTAAATTAAACTAAATGGGAAACATGCATAGATCAAGGCTTTTCAAGCATGGGACATGGTGTCTAGGCATGTATGGGCCTCTATACATGATACATGGATGTATATCCCTAGCATATAATGTTAACAAGGCATGGTTATATCATAGCAAAACATGCATTAACAAGATATCTACATATTATAGCTAGGGGGCTACATCGATGCGCGACGCGCGTCTACGCGAATCCCTAGAGAAGGGGGGGGGGATTGGAATGAACCACTCACCTTACAACCCGGGACCTCGCGCATCCCATCCAACGAGATCTACAAGGTAGGGGCATCAATTTTGGTGAGTAACAACACAATTTACACTTAAAAATCAGTAGAACTACCAAAGACTTAGACATGCACGCATACAGGCTCGCACGTGCGTACGCACGCATGCCCGGGTGCCCCAGCACCTACCTGAGACCCTAGGCAGCCCCACGCATGCCCTAGCATGCGCACGCACGCGCGCAGACGCATGCCCAGGCTCACTACCCCGCCCGCGCGCACGCTTGCCCGCACTCGCGCGCACCCCCGCTCGCGCCAGCACCCGCGCGCCCACTCGCACTCACCCATGCGCTCGCGCGCACGCACCTGCATGCGTTTGCGCGCCCGCCTGCGCGCACGCTGCTCGCGCACACGCGTAGACTGCACCCAACGCGCGCCCAGCCCCTCCCAACCTCTTTTTAACCCTCCCCAACCCCTCACACACACTCTAACCCCTATGCATAGGATGCATGACCTCCCCAACCATCCCAACAACCCTAAAAATCAAACAGAAGGGGAAGAGGACTTATCAAAAGAGGGAAAGGGAAAGGGGAGATGCGGGGCTCTCGACGCGCCCACGACCACCTCAACCACCACCACCACCACCACCACCTCTTCAGCCTCTCCTCAGCCTCCTTCTTGGCTGCAAAATCAGGGGGGGGGGAAGTCATGAAAAGGAGCTTGAGAGAGGAGGATCAACAACACAACACACCCACACAAACCTTCTTGTGCTTCCTTCACCTTCTCCTTCACTTCTCTTTGAGAACTTATCACAAACACATGGGGGGGCTTTGAAAAGAGAGAAGAGAGAGCCAAGAATGTTGACATGGGAGTGGGAGGGAGAGAGAGAGAGAGAGAGAGAGAGAGAGAGAGAGAGAGAGAGATTTTGCCCAAATAAATATCTAAAGAGGGATGGAAATGACCATTTCATCCTTGACTTAGAAATTCTGTACATACTTCACTAGAACAGCCATAACTTCCTCAATATAGCTCCGAATTGCACAATTCAAATTCCGTTGGAAATCCAAGAAGATTATCTACAACTTTCATGTTTATGCCAAGATCAAATAATCTCTCCAGCTATTCGACATTAGAGCTAAACATAGAGCAGGGCTGCTGCTAGAATTTTCATCCCCGGGGTATACTTGGTAAAATACCCATAACTTTTACTACATGAATCCAGTTGATCTAATTCCACTTTTGTACGAAAGCTAACTCAAAACTGAGCAACTCATAATAAAATCATATTTAAACCTCTTCATCTTGGATTTTAACAAAATCAAATCCAAATACCAAATTGGAAATACATAACTTCGAGAAAAAAAAATTATGTAGCCAAATTTTCAATCAGAGCGCTCCAAATGACACATGCATAACACTTATCTTGATGTAGATGATCCAGTAGTGTTGTGTAGACCAGTAATTCCGTGTCTCTTCGACCAACGGTATGGTCTCTCCCCAAAAGTCCCAAGAGTCTCCCTCCGGGAGTGAGGGTGAGGGTGAGGGTGAGGTTGGTGATCCAGTAGAGTTGTGTAGACCAGTAATTCCGCGTCTCTTCGACCAACGGTATGATCTCTCCCCAAAAGTCTCAAGAGTCTTCCTCCGGGAGTGAGGGTGAGGGCGAGGTTGGTCGTGCCACCGTGTGACCTTGTTATCCATTGGGTTTCCACCCATGTTTTTCCTTGAAAGGAAATTGTTTTAGTATTGAATTGTTGTATTGGTGATTGGTTTCCAACCACTCACTGAGCTTGTAGCTCACTCCTCGCATATTGTTTCTTTTCAGGGGTAGTTTGGGCATGGAGCTGGAGCTTCCCTGTGGCGTGGTCTTATGTGTGTGGAGTGTTCTGTCCAGCGGGTGGCGAGTGCGAGGTTGTCAGTAGTCCTAGAGTCATTTTATGTATTATAAATCGTGCATGTGGCACATGTTGTATTTTATTTAGACTAGACTTGGCTCTCACATGATAGTGATTGTGTATTCGAGTCTGTAATAATGTTTTTTCTCTACAGACATTGTTGATATCTTATGCTTCTGCTTTTCAGTTGAGTTATCAGTTATCGTTGGTCTGCCAGCTTGTGTATTGTTTATTAGAGTCATTATTGATCTGTTGTACTTGATAGCTGATACTATATATATTGCCACGTCTCGGGGACAGCCGCCCTGGGGCATGACACCGGTAGCCCTTTCCCCAGGTATACTCCCATGATCAGTACGCTCCCGAACGCATCGGTAGTACCTACGGATGGGAGCCCTCTGTCAGGAAAGCTTTTCCAACGCCGGGGAGTTCCTACACGGATCCAACGAAGGGGAGAACGATTCCACGCTCGCAATATCATTCGTTAACCCTCTCCCGGGTAGCCTCTACCTGGTATACCCCCATGATCAGTACATCTTGCTGCATGCATCGATAGTACCTACAGGTGGGGGCCCTCTGTCAGGACAGCTACAACCTGGGCCGCTTAAACACGGAAGACATTGGGAGGAAACACTCCATGTGCGCAAAGCGAACCCAATGGAAAAGCAACTACTCTCGATAATCACATATCGATGATATCGAATACTATTGTACTCCCACACGGTTGCATCGCTCGGACACAAGGGGGGTTGCCTCTGCTCTCACGCAGAAATAATCCCAAGGCACATAACCCAACAGGCGGTTCATATACACGCCTAGCACGGTAGGCCTAGCTTAATGCCACAACTACCGGCTTAACATGTTATATATGTGTCACTTTTTGGCCTGCTGGTAACCATTGGAGCATTTTGGCAGTTTTTGTAAATTTTTCATTTTTCGATCGAACCGCTAAATTTTGGACTATTAGCTATCGTCCTGAGCTAGAGGACTCCGATTGGAAATATAACTGCATATTATGTGTCCTGGTGCCATTCTAAGCCACTCATGAAAATGTCATCGAATTCCGGTACGTTTCAGAATTTCACAGTTCCGGGGCGTATCCGGGTTTTGACCGAGCGAGAAGTCATTGGGAGAGTTGACCCGGTCAAATGGGCCCATGACTTGGTCAGCCACTTTTGTCCTTTTGTGTGGTTGGGTTGACTTAGGTCAAACCCACTTAAAACCCCCCTTAAGCCCCCCTAAACCTAATTAGGGCTAAACTAATTAGGGGTGTGAGAATAGGTGGGATGGGGGTGGTTATAAACAAATCCCACGACTTAAACCCCCTATTCATCATCTTCCTCGTGGTGATTTCTCTCTCCCCCTCTCTCTTTTCAAGCTTTTGAGCCCCCTAGAGTTCTCAAACCTTAAAACCTAAATCATAGAAAGTGTAGATCCGGTCCCGATCTACACCCCGGTGTTTTCAAATCCGGATTCGGCCTACCTAGCCCTCTCTTCCGCCCTCTCTTCTCCTCAGATCCGAGCCATTTCGGAGGTGGGAGTAGGTCTTGGTGGTAGAGACCTTTGGGGAAGCGTTTTGGTGCGTGAAGAGCAACCGGACATCCCTTCCTCCCCTTGGTAAGCTCTTTTTCCTCTTCTTTTTGGCTTAGATGCTTGTTAGGAGGGGGGTTTTGAGGTTGGGTGGTGGTCGGCGGCTGTGGGTGGCTGTCGGAGGTGGTTGGGGGCGGTCGGAGGCCGTTGGTGGCCGATGGGTGGTGGTAGAGGTGCTCGGGCAGGGTGGATGGTGGTCTCGAGCAGCAGGCAGCACAGGCAGCAGCACAGGCGCAGCAGGCGGAGCAGCTGGGCGCGCGCGCGTGCGTGCGCGCGGGCGTGCGCTCAGGTGGAGCTGGAGGCCTGCAGGGCACGCGTGCTGGGCGCTGGGCGTCCTGAGCGTGCGGGTGCTGGGCATGCGGGCGCTGGGTGTGCTGGGCGTGCTGGGTGCTGGGCGATGTTGGGTGCTGGTCGAGTAGGCGCTGCGTGCAGGGCATCGTGCGGGGTGCGCGCGGAGCGCTGCGCAGGGACGCAGGCACGCTGTGCGCACGCGCGGCGAGTCGGTGGAGTGCTGGGCGAGCCGGTGGTGCACGCGGGGGTGCGCGCGGAGCGCGGCGTGGCAGCGGAGGTGCGCGCGGGGCGAGGCGCTGGGCGCGCGGGGCGTGCGATGTGCTCGCGGGCCAGCGCGGGGCGTGCGGGTGCGCGCGGGCTGCTGCGATGGGGCGCAGTGGGCGCGCGATGCACCCTGGAGGCTCAGCGGCGTGTCCAGGCGGCGGGCAGGGGCCCGGCGGTGCGCCTGGGTGCGCGGGCGGAGGCGCGACGGTGCATCCGGGGGCGGGTGGCCGTGCGGGTGGTTGCCGGGGGTGCGGGAGTGAGTCGGAATGCTCGGGCTAGCGTGCGTACGGGCCGTATGCACGTTTGCCCGAGTGTTGGGTGTTTATTTGTATGTTTTTAGGTATTTTGTGGTATTCGTGGATTTTACTCACCAAGTTGATACCCTGTCTTGCAGATCTTGACGGACGGTCGCGCGACGACCCGACTTCCGGTGAGTGGGACAACCCAACCCAGTTTGGGAGGCGCTACATGCACTTGGGCGTGTACCGTCCTCCCCTGGGGCACATAGTCAATATTAACTGTTTTTATTGTAATCCATGCAAGCATGATTTATGTGTAGAATGCATGCCACCCTAGACTTGTATGTTAGGGACTTACACCCTTAGGATATGTGCATGAGCCGTGCATCCTGTCACCTCGTTATCGTGCTAGGAAAGCCCCGACCTATGCATGCGTCCTATTAGTTTGATTTATTTAATTAAATGCAAGCTTTAATATTGTTAGCATGCCTTGGGGAATATAAGGGGGCCTTGCGAGGTTAACATTGAGACCCGGGTTAGGGTACTCCGTGTTCCTTGTTTGGTTGGCGGGATGTCCTACATCGGGACCTCAGGTTGCCCTCCCAAGGTCTCTTTTCCTCATTAATTATTTTATGTATTTCCCCGCATCTTGGTTATGCGCGCTGGTGGAATTCTGAAGAATTCAAGACATTAGAGTTGTAGAGATGTGCTGTCAGCGGATCCGAGTGGATCATATGCGATGGATAGGCTGTTCTGTTCCCTTCGTTGGATCCGTGTAGAGACTACCTCAGCGTTAGAAAGGTTGTCCCGTGCAGGGGCTCCCATCAGTAGGCACCTCCTGATTTGGTAGATGGACTGTGCTGAATGTGGGAGTGGCCAAACGACCTACGGAGTGGGGAGAGACTATCGGTGGACCAAGGGTGACCAACAGCCTAGTCAGTCCCAAGAGCCTATTTCACCTATTGAGGGGTGAGGGTGAGGGTATGGTGGGCCGGCGTTGTGGCGACCCAGAGGATTGTGTATGGATGATTATCAGCCCACTAAGTCCCAACATCCTTTGTCACCTATTGAGGGGTGAGGGTGAGGGTGAGGGTATGGTGGTTCGACGATGTACGAACCCCCGGATTTGTGTTGTTTATGCAACTTTGGGGCTAGTGACTTGATAAAATGTGCTTAATATAAACTGTATGCATGGGTTGTGCTATTCACTGAGCGTGTGGCTCACCCCTCGCATAATTGTTTTTCCCATGATTACCGAGGAGGACTTGAAGGAGGAGCTTCCCGAGCGACTACACCAGTAGCGGAGTAGCGCCACGTCCCTCGAGTTTTGAGGCCATCAGCATCCTTCTCTTTGTTGTATGTATATATTTCTGTGCTTGGGCACCTAGTATGGATTGTATTTGGATGTATTGTGGATATATTGGCTCTCACAGGACATATGATTATGTATCGAGTCTGTAAAGTGTTGTTGATTTACAGATTCAGTCTTTTGCTTCCGCTTTTCTGTGTATACATCATGTCAGCCCTTTTGTTGTCTGTGTTGTCTTTTTTTGCTATTGATTATGGTATATTATTGATCTCTTTTATTGACTGCTGATATCATGTATACTCTTGCCGCGTCCCGGGGATGGCCGCCCTGGGGCGTGACATAACAAAACCGATAAGATAATGAATACTCCTGAATTCCAAACGAGTGCATCGCCCGATGCACAGGGGCGATTACATCACTAGCGCTCTAACTAATAAGGTACAACTCGACAACGGGTCATACCCACACCTATTTTAGATAGGCCTAATCAGTTTTAACATGCGCATATATATCCAGGAGAATTATATCATAGTTATGTACATGAACTACATGCACGATAACTCATCAAATAATTATAGGGATACTCCCTAATATGGATTTACATCATAAATAACAAATCATACAACATGCATACATGGCCATTAATCACATAAGCACACATGGCATAACCTAAGCATGCATTGGATATCACCAACCTAAAAGGGAAGGGTCAAGCGCAATCTCGCGCACTAACAGGTGCATGCCAATATTCCAAACGAACCCGAGTCGAGTAGGAAATTGCCTCTACTTACTCAGATCGTGCAAAGGGAGAGGGCGAGAGAGAGATCATCATCTCTTGAAGTTGGTCATAGCTTTGCCCCATTAGCATGGGCGCAACAACTACACCACGCCCTCGAGTCTTATCGCAAGGGAATATTAGGCAGGTGCCCGTTATTAACCCAGACTTAATCATGCTGGATATTCCAATTAATATGGTGGGAGTAGTATTACAATACTACCTAAGGCATGCCCTATTCTATACATCCATACACATTACAGAAATACATGCCCATACTAGAGGGGTGCATGCGATACAATCATTCATACATGGATACAATACATGCAATATAAGCCTAGCATGCAAGATATCTAACATATTATAGTTTAAGCATGGCCATACTACTAATCTACACAAGTAGTATAGCTAGGATGCCCCATCGATGCACGACACACGACTACGCGCGTCGAGCGCATCTCGAGAGGGGGGGATTGGATCAAACCACTCACCGTAACCCGGGACCTCGCACATCCCATCCGACGAGATCTGCAAGGTAAGGGCATAAAATTTGGTGAGTAACATCACATTATAACCCTTAGAAATTACTAGAAATACCAAAGACTTAGACATGCAGGCATACGGGCTCGCACGCATGCAAGCACGTGCGTACGCACGCATGCCCAAGTGCCCCAGTACCTCCCTGAGCCCCTCGGCAACCCCGCGCGTGCTCCTGCACGCGCACGCACGGGCGCGCACCCAGACAAACTTCCTCGCGCGCACCCTCGCGCACTCACGCGCATGACCTGCGCGCACCGCACGCGTTGCCAGCGTCCGCGCGAACCTGCGCGCTCGCTTCCCGCGCACCTGCGTGCACGCGCACGCGCCCGCCTGCGCGCGCACACACGCGGACAGACCCGCGCGTGCGCTTAGCACCCTTTAACCCCTTTTAACCCCTCCCCCACACTCCTCACTCACCCTAAACCAACTACCTAGCATGCATGACTTCCCAACAACCCCTAAAGCCATGAAAACCAAAGAAAAGAAGGGGAAGAGCTCACCAAGGGAGGGGGAATGAAAGGGGGAGATTCGGGGGCCCTCGATGCACCCGCGACCACCTCAACCACCACCACCACCTCCACAGCCTCTCCTCAGCCTTCTTTGGCTGAAAAACAGGGGGGGGGGGGAAGACATGAGAGGGAGCTTGAGAGAGGAGAAACCACAACAACAACAACACATACACAAAACTCACCTTCTTGTGCTTCCTTCTTCACCTTCTCCTTCATTTGCTTCTTCCTCCTCCTTCTCCACACACAAAGAGGGGAAAAAAAGAGACCAAGAGAGGGAGAGAAGGTGTTCCACGAAATGGGAGAGAGGGGGAGAGAGAGAGAGAGGGCAAAAATGTCATTTTCATGCCCAAATAGTGTCTAGGGGTGACCATAAGGGGGTGGTGAGGTTAGGGTTAGGCTCACCCTCACTCAACCACTTATTTTTGCTTTATTGGGAAGCGTGCGGAGAAGCACCACACACTTGAAAATATCTCACCCCCCGAAACCCAATAGAGGCCAAACCCGGATGCGATTCAGAACTACATATTTTCCAAAATATTACCGGAATTCAATGAAATTTTTATGGGTAGTACTAAACGATACCAGGACCCATAATATACAGTTAGATTTTCAATCAGAGTACTCCAACTCCCGCAAGTAGCTAAAAGCCAAAATTTTAGCGACTTCGATTGAAAAAAAAAAACAAAAAGGCACTGAATTACCCAGATGTGACCAAGGCTTAACCGAAATGGCTCCAAATGACACAGGCATAACAAGAAGAGGATCCTTGTTTTCACCTCTGTGTACGGCATGCTCGTGTCCCAAAGCGGAGACACCACAAACTCCCCCACGGAAGCAATCAAATCCGTCCAAACTTTTCCTGCTTTTTGAGAAAGCAGGTGGCGATCACAACTACCCCTGAATCCTTCTGAGGACCTGTCGGCCGCCTTAGCAAGGAACCAAAAACCCCCCACCACCCTTTCGAGAGACGAGATGATTGAGCCTGCCAAGGCACGCGCCGGATCCGAATCCCCGAAGAACCCCCACACACACAACCGGACACACCCAGAACGACATCCTTTTTCCGGAGGCCACCCGCACGCCACGCCTGGGCCGGGGAAACTTTTTGAAAAAAACGATACCAACAGTGTCTGGTCGTGCCTTAGACTACTCGTTTTCGAGGAGTAAGGTCGACCGACTAGACCTTGTGTTTGGTCGTGCCTTAGACTACTCGTCCCCGAGGAGTAAGATCGATCGATCAGACCTCGTGTCTGGTCGTGCCTTAGACTACTTGTTTTGTGAGGTGCCTGACTGTCTGACTAGACCCTGGATCTAGTCATGTCAACACATCCGGGAGAGTCATCATGACTAAGGATTGGAACTCAGATTTGCGGGTCCCATGGTAGGCCCACATCTGTCCTTGTGTGACATATCATCTGTGACATAACACATGTCGTGGTGAGGATTTTTACCTCCACAGACGCATATAGGCTGATAAATCTAGCATATCAGACTTGACATAAATACGTGCATCGATAAAATAAAACACTCGATAGTTGTGTTAGCCACCATCACATCCCAACAAAGCAACTGTCACAACACCCGTATTTTAAATTTGGAAACCAAACCCAAAAATCGCTGCCAAACTAAATTTGTTTTACAAGCCAAGTCCCCATCTATGTGGCGGCCACGTCACCCACCCCATAAAGTGCCCAGTTGACGTGGAGACTGGATTTTAGGTTGAAAACCGACCTGGGCGTAACATTTTTCTTTTATTTTTTTGGTATTACAAAGGCCCACACAGGGCAGCAGTCTCAACTGTTTACAACTAGAACACACTATAACTAAGTACACAGAGGTCAACAGGACCTATAGAGTAAAGTGGGCCGAAGCCCAGCAAACACAATCCAATGGGCTGTAGAACATAATTTTTGCAAAGTCCTAGCTGTTGGCAGGGTTTGATACTCCAACCCGACAAATAATAAATGGCCTTTTTTTTTTTACATAACAATAAATAAATAAATAAATAATAAACGGCCTTTTGAAATACCTAACACAGCATATATAACATTATCCTATATAAAAATCAAAGAACACTAGAAAGTTCTATGGTTCCAATTCGACACTAACCTTCATTTACCTGCTTCCAAGTTGGGAGACATGGCCGTAAAGCTATTGGGAGTCTGGGCGAGTCCGTTCGTGATGAGGCCTAGGATCGCGTTGAACCTCAAATCGGTGGATTACGAGTTCTTGGAAGAGACGCTCGGGACCAAGAGCGAGCTGCATCTGAAATCAAACCCGGTTTACAAGAAGATCCCTGTGCTGCTTCACGACGACAAGCCGATCTGTGAATCGATGATCATCGTGCAGTACATCGACGAGGTCTGGACCGAGGGCCCTTCTCTTCTGCCGACGGATCCTTACGACCGCGCCATCGCACGATTCTGGACCGTCTACATCGATGACAAGGTATGGATCAGTGCCTCTGTTTTTTATTAGAATTATTAATACAAAGGTGAATTTTAGATTTGGAGTCTTCAATTGTTAAGTGATCTGAGTTTTGAATCGTTCCACTTTGTTTCTATTAAGTTTGTCATTTATTTAACAAGATAGATTTCTATATTCCGTTGTTTTTTGGTATTAACCACACTCCCATACTTCAATTTCGCAATTTTTTTTGGCAAGGAATTTATTGTCGGTTAATATTTTTAAAAGGGTAGAGAGAGTTACCACGATCAAAGTACAGTCTTTAAACCGAGATAAAAGGATATAGAGAAAATAAAATAAAATGAAAACAAAGTACAAATGACTATCTGGTCGATGAGTGTTCAATCGAAAACTAATATTCCTGAGATCTACTCCATGATCCCGTTTTCCTGGTTATACAGTCGTCCCCGGTCCTTGATGAATGACATAACGGCCCACATATTTTCAATATACATTTGCAAACACTCGAGACAGCTTGGTTATGGTATAGCCAAATCGTCCATTCTCATTCCCCCGTTTGGGGTGTGACATAAGGTTATTCGCCCTTGATAGCTATACTAGGATAGATAACAATCTATGCTGAATAGGTAAATTTTTGTTTGATTGTCTTTTCTGTTATTCTCATTGGGAAACCTAAAATTGATCTTTTTATTGTTTGGTTCACCTTGGATAAAGTAAGGATAAGTGGTAGATAAGAGATGGATAAGATTTTATAACTTTTTAAATGACAACTATATCCTTACTTAAATTATTTGTGTTTAAGAATAAGTATGAGAGATGCGTGTGTGATATGATAGATGTGTCAGTTTTTGGAATGTGTGTAGAAAGTGTTAGGTTAGATAAAAATTTTAAAATGACAGAGAAGAGTATTTTTATCCATTGGCATAGATAAGCCCTGATAAGCAATTCCACCATTTTCTTATAATAGTTATCAGGCTTTATCCTAGCTTATCCAGGCATAACTATCAAGGTTTATTCTTGTCAAACAAACAGCTGTTTATGGACTATTCTACTGTATTCTCCCCTATCCATCATTTATGCTCCACCACAAACGGAGGGATCAGGAATTAGGGACTGAAATATTTTTTTGCTAAGGACTATAGTTTTTTTTATATATATGAAAAATACGGTAGACATTCTATTCATGAAGATAGGTGCCCAAGGGGAAATTACAGAAGCAAACCAAAGCGATTCATAGCAGGAGAGGGTCCTACTAGGAACTTGTCGGTCGCAACTCAATTATAAATTTTCCACCTATCAATGCAACCCTGTTGGCTTGTGCGCAAAAGAGGGCTTTATAGCTTGTTAATAATTAGCATACAAATACAACAGTTTTAAAATATATTTTAACTTAGAGGAGCCTTGCGCTGATCAATATTATCTCAAAAAGTCTGATAAGCCTATTTGAATGTACATTTAAGATATTCTTGCTCATTATTCTATTACACACCTTTTTGTAGTCGTCGATTATTATTTTTTGGTGTAAAACTTTTATATTTATGAGTCGCAATTCAGTGATAAAATGTATTTCATTATTCCAGTGGTTCCCATCTCTGACGAGGATCTTCAAAGCCCACACTAATGAGGCCAAGGCAGAGACAATTGGGCAAGTTCTGGAGGGTATGAAGCTGTTGGAAGAGGCCTTTGAGAAATGCAGCAAGGGGAAGGAATTCTTCAATGGAGAGACTATCGGGTACCTCGATATCGCCCTCGGATGCTACTTGGGATGGCTTAGGGCAACCGAGAAAATGGGAGGACTCAATCTCCTCGACAAGGAGAAGACACCAAAATTGGCGGCTTGGGCCGACAAGCTATGCTCCAACAGAGTCGTTAAGGAAGTTATGCCCGTGACTGAGAAGCTGATCGAGTATGATAAGATGCTTCTAGCAAAGTTGGCACAACCACCACAATAGTTAAACCATATAATTGGTTGATGAAATATTTGTTTATGCTGGGATTTTCTTTTGGAATAATGTTACGTACCGTCTTATTTTCAACCCCAGTCTATATATGTTTTGAATTTTTTTAAAATAATATATATCATGTAATGAGGTACATGTTTTTTTTTTAAAATGAAACATATACTCTAATGAATTATATTAATGCATTTATAAAAAATATTAAAAAAAAATTGTCAGAAGTATATATCAAATATTTAGGCCTCCCATTGTTCTTAGGGCCACTAAGTCACACAAAGTGCCTTCATTCCTATTGTTCAGTCCAAACCCGAGATCACCTGTTATCTGAAGTAGGAAGACAAAAACTCTAGAAAATGTTAACAACTTCAAATGTATTAGACAGGTGCATTGTATCATCTGAGAACTGTTAAATGTATATATATGTTAGGGTTAAGGGTAGATTAATCTTTTCTTCGTTTCCTTTTTTGTACTATAAATATTGGATACAAACTCTAATAAGATTCTTGATTCATTCTTTTTATATTCTAACATGGTATCAGAGCTTGAATCCAATTTTTTTTCCTTGATTTTTTGTTGGCGATACTCTCTGTTCAGAGATCGTCGACGCTCCGCTGTCCGTCGTTCTGTTCGTGTCACCCGCGCGCATCCCCGCCACTCCCCCGCACTTATCCGCTGCCCCTGCCGCAGCCTCACGCAGCCCCGACGCTGCCCTGCGCAGATCCGCTGCCCCCGCCGAAGCCCCGCGCAGCCCCGCCCAGATCCGCTGCCCCACCGCAGCCCCGCGCAGCCCCGCCGCTGCCCCACGCAGATCCGCTGCCCCCGCCGCAGCCCCGCCGCTGCCGCAGCCCCTGCGGCAACCCCGCGGCAGGCCCTGCAGCAGCCCCGCGCATCCCCTGCCACCCTGCTGCGCCGTCCAGCGCCGCCCTGCCCCGCCCAGTCCCCCACGCGCGCACAGTCCGCGCCCTGCCCGTCCGCGCCGTGCCCGCGCCCCGTCCGCGCCGTGCCCGCACACCGTCCGCGCCCCGTCCGCGTCTGCCTGCGCGTCGTCTCGGAATTGCGTGATCAGCGCGGATCCGCGCCGACCAGCCCGGATTTCCTGGGATCCTGTCCCGGATTCGGTCCCGGACAGCATCCCGGATCTCCCGGGAATTTGTCCCGAGATCCCGTGCTTCGCGCCCGCGCGCGCCTGGCCCAGCACCCGCTCGCGCCCTGCCCAGCTGCCCGACCCGGCTCCAGCGCCAGCTGCCCGACCCGGTTCCGCGACCCGACCCGGTTCCGCGGCCCGACCCGTTTGTCGCTCCGTCATCGATCTTTTGGTATTTTCTTTATCCGACCGCTACGGGTTCACTCGAACTCCAAATATAGTCATATTGGTACTCATTTTGATCAGCTTTTCGTGATCTACGCATCTGTGACTGTTTTGGATCTATCAGATACTGTTTATTTTGATCTATTGCTGTGCAAGTACTATGGATTGCAGATATTGTCACTCCTTTGGTCATGTGACCCTCGATTGCCGCAAGTTGGCTAGAAAACGTGCTCGAGATGCCGCTTTCTCTTTATCAATCCAGTCGTCTACTCAATCTTCTCTTTGTCAGGATCAGATATGTACATCAATTGCACCTCGCGTTGCTTCTGCTCAGTCACAGTTTACCACAGCTCACCTTATTGCACATTTAAAGGGGCTACAAGATCAATATCAACAGCTTTATGTTATGTTACGATCATTGACTGGTATAGATCTTTCTGGTTCTGTTCAGTCTGCTTCTACTCCCGTACCAGGTATACCGATTACCTCATGGGTTCTTGATTCTGGGGCTTCCCATCACATGACATCGGATGCATCGATTCTTGTTAATTGTACACCACTCCGTTCTCCTTCACTTATTCGCACTGCTGATGGTTCTCCTATGTCTGTCTCGAGCTCTGGCATTCTTTCTGATCATTCTCATCGATTTAATGTGCCAAATGTTTTGCATGTTCCTAAACTTTCCATGAGTTTGTTTTCTGTCAGTCAACTTGCTGACCTTGGTTATACGATCACATTTGATTCATCATCTTGTTCTGTTCAGGATCGACTTACTAAGAGACGGATTGGGACTGGGCGACGACAAGGTGGACTCTATTACATGGATCAGCTTCATGTTCCTCTGCCTTCCGCTGCTTCTGTGCAGTTAGATACAAATTCCCCTTCCCCTTTCGATCTTTGGCATCGTCGTCTTGGTCATTTGTCTCAGCCTAGACTCCGATATCTTGTTAGCACCGGTGCATTAGGATCATTTTCTCGCACGGATCTTCAACCATGCGTGGGCTGTAAATTGGGTAAGACAGTGGCTCTTCCTTTCCCTTCCAGTTCGCATATTTCAGATTCTCCCTTTGATTTAGTTCATTCTGATATTTGGGGTCCGTCTCCTATTTTTTCAAAAGGGGAAATCGATATTATGTCATTTTTATCGACGACTATTCTCGTTTCACTTGGATTTACCTTCTCTCTAGTCGTTCAGATTTATTGCGTATTTATACTTCTTTTGCTACCATGGTTGAGACTCAATTTTCTCGTCGTATTAAGGTGTTACGCTCTGATTGTGGTGGTGAATATTGTTCTAAGGCTTTTAGTGAATATTTGACATCCCAAGGCACCCTTCCTCAGTTTTCCACTCCTTATGCTCATCAACAAAATGGCGTTGCTGAGCGTAAACACCGTCACATCCTTGAGATGACTCGATCTTTACTTCTTTCTGCATCCGTCCCTGTTGAGTTTTGGGGTGAGGCAGTTCTCACAAGTGTGTATCTCATCAATCGCACTCCGTCATCTATTACTGGTGGTATCTCACCATCTGAGCGGCTTCACAATCAGCCACCTGATTATTCTCGTCTTCGTGTTTTTGGTTGCACATGTTTTGTTCTTCTTCCTCCCACTGAACGTACCAAGCTTTCTCCTCGTTCTGCTATGTGTGTTTTTCTTGGATACAGTATTCAACATAAGGGTTACAAGTGTTATGATCCTATTGCACGACGTCTTCGCATTTCTTGTCATGTCACATTTTGGGAGCATCATCCTTATTATGCTCTTCGCTCACCTCCGGCTCCACTTCCTCCGTCTACTGTTGATGACCTTATTTTTCTGGATTTCTCTACTCCTGAGTCATCCCCATCGTCTATCCCACCGGCTTCTATTCCTTCATCTGTCCCATCTACGACCTTGCCATCCCCTATATCTCCTTCTTCGGATGATTCATGTGAGCCGAGTCCCCCTGTTGTTGCTCCTGCGCCTGATGTTGTTCAACCAGTAGTCGACCATGCCCCGCAGTCGACCCCGCATCAGCAGTCGACCATACACCAGCAGTCGACTCCGCACCGGTAGTCGATCCCGCACCAGTTGCTCCTCGTCGCAATCCGCCTCGCGCTCGTCGACCTCCTCAACGACTTAGCTTGGTTGCCTCTGATTCTTTTTCTCCTAGTTTTCAGTGTTTTCTTTCAGCTGTTTCCACTCACTGGGAGCCCCAATCATATCGTGAGGCTGTCGGCATTCCAGAATGGGAAGGTGCTATGGCAGAGGAGCTTAGTGCATTACAACGCACTCATACGTGGAAAATTGTACCACTTCCTCCAGGGAAGACTCCTATCAGCTGTAAGTGGGTTTATAAGATCAAGACCAACTCTGATGGTTCGATTGAGCGTCACAAGGCTCGGTTGGTTGCCCGTGGTTTCACTCAGCAGCATGGTATTGATTATGATGAGACATTTGCTCCTGTAGCAAAGATGACGACTGTTCGTACTTTGATTTCTGTTGCTTCTGTTCGTCAATGGCCCATTTATCAGCTTGATGTCAAGAACGCTTTTCTTCATGGTGATTTATCAGAGGAGGTTTACATGACTCCTCCTCCGGGTCTTCCTCATTCATCTGGTCATGTATGCCATCTTCACCGCGCTCTCTATGGTCTCAAGCAGGCTCCTCGTGCTTGGTTCGCTCGATTCACTGATGCTATCTGTGCTGCTGGGTTTGTTCCGAGTTCCTCTGATCCAGCTTTATTTGTTCACACCTCTGGTCCTCATCGTACTATCCTGCTGCTTTATGTTGATGACATGATCATCACCGGCGATGATTCGTCTCATATACAGTCGGTCAAGCAACATCTTCAGCGTCAATTTGAGATGAAAGATCTTGGCAAACTTCGCTATTTTCTAGGCTTGGAAGTTGCTTCTGCTCCGCGTGGTTATCTTCTCTCCCAACGCAAGTATACTGCTGACTTGATCGACCGTGCCTGTCTGACTGATGATCGCATTTCTCCCACTCCTATTGAGCTTCATGCTAAGCTCCGGCCTGACGATGGAGAACCACTTTCTGATGTTACTCGTTATAGACAACTTGTTGGAAGCCTCGTCTATCTCACTGTCACTCGTCCTGACATTGCCTATGCTGTGCATATTGTCAGTCAGTTTGTCGCTGCCCCTCGTACTGTTCATTATGCAGCAGTTCTTCGGATTATACGCTATCTACGTGGCACTATATCTCGTGCTCTGCTGTTACCGTCTTCTTCTACTCTTGAACTTCGCGCTTATACTGATGCTGATTGGGCAGGAGATGTCACAGATCGAAAATCCACAACTGGTATATGTGTCTTTCTTGGGGACTCTCTTATATCTTGGAAGGCTAAGAAACAAGACATTGTTTCTCGTTCGAGTGCTGAGGCCGAATATCGTGCTATGGCATCTGCTACTGCTGAGGTTGTTTGGCTTCGGCGCCTCCTCTCTGACATGGGTGTCATTCTATCTGTGTCTACTCCTCTATATTGTGACAACAAGAGCGCCATTCAGATTGCTAGCAATCCAGTATTTCATGAACGTACGAAGCACATCGAGATCGATTGTCACTTCGTCCGTCATCATTTTATTGCAGGCACTATATCACTCCCATATATTTCCTCTTCTCTTCAGTTATCAGACTTTTTCACAAAGTCTCATACACTTCAGCGGCATGGTTTCTTGTTGAGCAAACTCTCGGTGTATGATCCACCATGAGTTTGAGGGGGGTGTTAAATGTATATATATGTTAGGGTTAAGGGTAGATTAGTCTTTTCCTTGTTTCCTTTTTTGTACTATAAATATTGGATACAAACCCTAATAAGATTCTTGATTCATTCTCTTCATCATGTCATCATGTCAATTGCCACACAGTTTGTCTACCTAAGTAGGGAGGAGGACTGAGTATTAAAAACTGAAACTACCGGATTTATATAGGAAATTAAAATTCAGGGCATCCCTGCTGGTAGACAGGGCACCGATCAGCTTATCTGACCTGAAAGTGCAGATGGAACGTTGAGAAACAGGGGAGGCCTGGGAATCTGTTAGATAAAAAAAACCACCTCTCTTATATGGACTAAATGGATCGACAGAGTGTTCAAATTCCCAAGTACAGATTTTTCTGTTGGTAGGCTCTATTAGGAAAACTTTTCACGCTTGAATTACTGCCAAAGAAAGCCATTGTGTAGCAAAATCTGTCCTATCTGCAAATCTAGAACAGAGGAAATCAATAACATATTCCTTACATATTCATATTCATCCTACTTTGGGAAGTGACAATACTGAAAATGGGGGGTTAAAAGAAAACATCAGTCTGGTGACAGCATAAATAACTTCGCTCAACATAACATTCCCTCCTGGATCTCTAAGGTAGTAATGCAAGTCCTCCTAATTTGTACAATATGGAAAATCTGGAAAGAAAGAATTGCAATGATTTCTAAGGCAACGTCACACACACAACATCTCTTCTCAAGGATATCATAGCCACTCCTGTGGTATAAATTCAATTAAGATGTCTCTTTGTCTATCAGCAGAGGAGGAAATGGTGCATGAATTAGGGAATGAAATAGTTTTTCATCATAGGCATGTAGGCTGAGCTCCAGGGGAGAGGGCTTCAAATGTGCAAACAACTGGGAGACAAAACCTCCTCTTCGTACAATGGTAGAGGTACCCCATCTTTAATAAGGGGACTTGGGTTTGAGATTTGTCGTATTTAGCTTGGATCAATGGGAAGGGAAAAATGATTTGGATAACACAAAGGACACAAATTTTAAGACAGGAAAGCTACCTACATCCATAGAGAAGAAAACCAACCTGCGGATATGTCAGCTGCAACGAAAAAAATGCATTGGGACTGCCCTTATTCATCTAGACCAGATTTTTCCACCACTACAAAAGGCTTGAATAGGAACAAACACAGAGGAAATTTTACTCTTATTTAGTGAATTATATCGAGCAAAAAATTAGATGTAACCAACTTTCACTATGTACTCATGCACATCACAAGAATGTTAAATTTCACACTATCTGAAAAGTGCTCACACTATTCCATATCAACTGTATGTTTTATATGAAACAAAATATAATGAATACTTTCATTCTAATCTCTGTCCATTTATCATAGAATCTACTGCTACAGAATAGGAATTGGAGAGGGGAGTTGGACGGAGTGAATAAGATCAGACTCGGGCAAGTTCAATGGTGGAAGGGAGAAGGGGCTGTAAGTAGAACTTCCCCTTCTCAGCTCCCGCATAGTAACCAGAGCCGCAATGGCGTTCCTGAAGATGCTCTCCTTAGCCACATTTGTTGCTCGTCTTGCTTTGTCCACTTCGTTTAGTGGACCATGTTCTATGTTTGGAAATATCACTTCCATTGTGTTCTCACATTCTTTCACAAGTTTTGAGACTAGATCGGTCGTGAAGAAAGGCTGGCTCAGAATCTTCTCGATGAATGGCAATCTCAATAGACCCCCAGTTCGCTTGTCATATTTTTTCAAAATCTTAGCCAGCCCTGAAAACATAGAGTATATATATCTAAATATAGTGTCTAGAAGTTTGTATATAGAGAACTAGAATACTGTCTAGAAGTTTGTTTCACCTTTAGATAAATAAACATTATCTAAATAGTTTGCTCATGAAAATTGGAAGTTTGAAATTTGTAATTCACTTGTATATGTATAAAAACAAGCTTAGTTTTTCATGGTCCCAACTTATCAAAATCAATGATCTAATGTAATAGAAGTACTAAATCACCAAATTTTGTTGTAGGTAATATAGGTTATGATGATTTAAAATCCAAAATTCATGAAACTATTAGATTTCAAAATTGAGATATTGTCCAAATGTGGTTATACCTTATAAATTTTACCTGAATGATGTGTGGCATCATCATGAATAATCATTCAATGCAACTTTTCAAAAAAGATACACTAAATGGACACTCACGATCAGGTCATTTAGTGTGACTTGTCACTAAATTCAACATTTTCCTATTGCATCCCAGCGATAACCTGGTTTAGAACTTATAAATTGTTGTGACATCCTTTTTGCTTTGTGACATGCATCCACACCAAATCTTATGAGAAAATTCTGAAAAATAAATTGGACCTGTGTAATTGATATTGCTATAGTTTTCCAGCAACACCATCTCGCCATGAAAATTGACAATGTCTTTCCTAATCTTCCCCATCTCCAACCTGTACTCCTCCTCAGAAGGCTGAGTGCCTGTCGGCCCCAACATCGCGGTAATGCTATGAATCCTATCTTGTAACTCCTGCTCACATATAACAAAGTTCAAAAATAAAAATCCTCACTTGAGGGCGTTGTTACACACAGTCTCATTTACAGTTCATTGTGCAGTCCCATAAATTTCAATGATACATACAACTCATTAGACAAAAACATATAATTTTTACTTTTTCGGTAAGTTGGTCAATACTTTTCATTCAATTATATATTTATATTTGTATGAAAGTACGTGTATTCTCCGTTACCTGAAATATGTTTCTTTAAAAAAAAGGAAAATGTTAGATTCGGTTAGTTTACCGATCAAAACTCAGTTCACACATTTTTTTAGTTTTTAAAATTAATAAACATTATCTAATGATTAATATGATTTGATAAAAAATGTATATCACTCTATTTTAAGTTGAATAAACTTATTTTTAGTAAATGTAATACAAAATTTAATGAGATATATATATCGTTAGCTTCACTGGATTTTTAACGAGTATTTTGATTGATAAAAATGACTGAATATAACAACACCCAAAAAGGAAAATGGGCATCGGCCGCAACAGAGACTCTGCCTGACATTTTCCTTGACTTAACATCCCAAAAAAGGGGTAAAAAAGTCATGCATCCATAACATCAACCAAGAAAGGCATGATACAACACCTTTTGTCTGATGATGAAGTCCTCTTCTTGCTCGACGAAGAAGGCGTTGAACTTGTCGATCTCGGCGTCGATCAAATGAATGAACTTGGCCTTGGCCTTGGCTACAGAGGAGCGGGAGATGAGGCCAACAAGCTTTTTAAGGTCCTTGTACGAGAGGAACTTGTCCTGCCATTCAGGCAGGGTCTCCTCTATCTGCTGTTTCAATCTCTTCCCAAACTTCATTTTAAGCAAGTAGTGATTGTTGGGGAGGTGAGAACTGATGAAATCAAGAGAGGGAGGCTATTGAGGAAGTAATGAAAGCAAGCACAGTGAAGTAACTATCCCTGTGTGTTGGTATTGATGGATGTCCGTATGGGTTGAAGAGGGCATATTTGGGAGCATATGCCATGCGTGTTGGAGTAGTTGGTCAGGCTTTGAATGGAAAAAAGTTGGGGAGTTGGAGACTTGAAGACGAAACAATTCCCCGGATATTCTTTCCTCGTGAAAAATCAACTTCTCGTCAGAGTCCTTTCTACATTAAAAACAGAGCACGGTTACAACCCGTGGGACAGTCCGGGGTATAATCCTTGTACCTCCATAGTATTTTTAACCTCCCCCCCCCCCCCCCCCCCCCCATGTGGTGGAGAATCAATGAGATAATAAGGGTGAATACCGGAGAATAATCCTTATTCGCTATCCTCCCGTATGGGGTGTGACATTGGGTTATTTGCTTCTGATAGTTATATTATGATAGATAACAATTTAGACTGAATAAGCAATTTTTTGTTTGGTTGTATTTTTTGTTATTCTCATTGGAAAACGTAAAAATGATTTTTTTTTTTGTTTGGTTCATCTTGGATAAAGTAATGATAAATGGTTTTATAAGGGATGAATAAGAGTTTATGATTTTTTAAATGACAACTATACCCCTGGGAATAGTGTGAGAAATGTATGATTGATTTGATAGATGTGACAGTTTTTTAAATCTGTGTGAGACTGTTAGGTGAGATAAATATGTAAAATGACAGAGAAGGGTATTTTTATCCATTGGTATAGATAAGGCCTGATAAGCAATTCCAACATTTCCTTAAAATAGTTATCAGGCATTATCCTAGCTTATCCAGACATAACTATCAGGGTTTATTCTATCAAAACAAACAACTTTTTTTTACTATTCTTCTGTATTCTTCCTTATTCTGGGCTTATTTCTCATGCCATACAGGGGGGGTATTTGTTTTTCTTGGATAAATCTTGATAGCTATATATGAATAAGAAGGATAAGATCTGATAATTATTCTAAGGAAAGACTGAAATTATTTATTAGGCCTTATCTATACCAATTGAAATAAATATTGCATGGGTAAAAAATCAGGCCCACGAACTATGCTCCACGTACCGGCAACCCATGACCCGATTAGCAATGGTCCTTGACCTAAATGACTCACCACAGGTGAATCCGGCCCATCAGACCCTCCATATCTGACAATCGATCATCAATTCAAGTAAGTATTTTAATAATTTAATTTTGAATTAAGGATCATCAACGGCTGATTCTCTAATTCTCCATAGTTAATTTCTTTATCACGTCACTACGATCGCCTCAAACCAACACTAATGGTCGCCTAACGGTGAGTAGGAGAGAGGGTTCGCTCTTATTCATGCGACGGTTGGTGGATAAACGATGGTAAAGAAAGGTTGGTTAGTAAGACCACTGGATAGTTAGAGCCATCATTTAACTTATTATCTAAGATCATAACAATATATCCTAGATTTAGAATAAATCATCAATTGATGCATAAGATCCCAACAAATTATGTGTATTTACCAATGGATAATTGCAGCAAATTCTGCAAATCCCTAATATAACACATAACCAATTCCTTAAAAAGGCGATCTCCTCCCTTTAGATACCCCAATTTTGACCATCCATAAGAACAAAATTTACTTCAAGTAATATTTAGAAATGACCACATTTGAACATCCTAATAAAAAACTTCCTTAGAAACCAAAAGTCGAAAGCCCTAAAAAATCCACACTTACACAAATCTAAGACCTGGACAGGGGCAGCTACTTGAGAGTAGCCACCCCATATGGGGCGGATAGTTTCAACTAGCTGCCCCCCTAGCTACCCTCAAACTGCTTCCCTGGGATGGGATATAAGGCACCATTTAATGCTGATGATTGCGGCGGTTTGTTTCCTTTAGCCGCCCCCTCTTGGCCAGTTCAACCCAAGTAACCGACCCAAGCCACCGCCTGTCAGATATGGACCATCATTGGGGAACTAGTTGAAAGTAGCCGCCCCTCACCTGGACACTGTCAGAGAAGAAAGATATAATGTACGGTCAAATCAAGCACCTTATTACTCATTTTTTATCTATTGTCCAGTGGACATTCCCCTGTCCCCTTTTTTACTATAAATAGGGGGCATCCAAAGCATTAACAACATCAACCAACCCAAATCCAACACTATCAATTCACATTCAATACCCTATCCATTTCCATACCACCATTCCAAAACCCTTGAGAGAGAGAGGGGGTGTCCTATTTGTGAGTAGAAAAACCTATTTTCCTACACTAAATCACTCTCCAAATCCACTCTTCAAAACCTAGGTTAAACCTAGCTTAACCTTTGCCAACACCCAAAACCAAACCCTATCCAGATTCTGCCCAAATTGAGCCACACACCAGACGGCTACTCTAAACTAGCCGCTCCCCACTAGGCGGCTAAACCTAACTAGCTGACCCTCCCCTAGCCCCCTTGATTCCCAAACCTCTTAGTCAAGTTCCCGAAGCAGAAGATAATCCCTATTTTTCACCTCTGTGTGCGGCAAGCCAATAGCTCAGAGAGGAGAACCCACACAATTTCCCTGCCAGGCAATCAACAACAACATAAACTTTTCCCGCTTTTTGAGAAAGCAGGTGGCGATCACAAACAAACCCCGTCTTCTCTAAGAAGCAGTCGGGCGGCTCAGAAACGGCTCTACGGGCGGTGATCTGATCAGTCGCAAGATGGACCAGGACCAAGTTCACAGAACCCCTAAGTTTTACATACCGACACTCCCATCCACCCGATGGAATGAGATTCACAATTGATTTGATTCTAGGGCATCCATGACAGTACTTTAAATAGGGAACAAATTCTCTCTACTGAGTTATGTGAAATTCTTTTTTCAACAACCCTAAATTTGCATTTGACTGACTTGAGCGTCGGAGGGTCTTCCACAAGTCACCCCCAACCTTGTTTTCGACAATTCTTGAGGTGGAGGATCACCGGCAACGCAGCGGAAGCCATCGGGAAAAGCGGAGTGGACGGATTCTGACGACCTGAACCCAAACCATCATTTTCTGCCCCTCCAGCTTGGTGCGCCAGGTAGGGGACGCGTGTAGAACACAAACCCGATTCGTGATCATGTCTCCCAAGAAAAATCTTCTGACCCTTCCGCCGCTTATGACCCAGTTCACACAACGGAACTCCTCATCTGATCTAGGGAGTGTTCCTGGGGCAAACTAGCAGCCTGACGATGTCGATGCGCAGAACCGCATAGACGAGGCCAAACTTCAAGAAGCCAAACGCCAAGCCAAGGCAGAGGAGCTTCGTCACGCCATAGATGAAATGCGACGCGAAAATGAGCGTCTTCGCAACCAGCTCGATAATCCTCTGGAGCAAAAAGGCGAGCAGCAGGACCTGCCGCCCTGCGGTGCCCAACAACCAAACCAAGAAAACCCCAAACACGTGGGTGGCGACCGCATCCCCGTGGATCCCCTTGTCAATCATGTTCCCGATGAACAGCACGCTGGTTCATCAAACGCGGTCGCAAACTCCAAGCGGCCACGTCAGACGACCCAAGGCTAAGGGAGGACGTAATGAAGGCAATGGACCAGCATTTCCACACCATGAGACCGCGCTCATCCGCAGACCTGATCCATCTCTCTCCACTCTCAGCGGACATTCTCCGCACGCCATGACCAGACAAGTTTTTACCCCCAAATTTCAAACTTTACAAAGGGAAATCTGATACACGGAGCATATGTTCTTGTTCTAGCAATGCATGTCCCTCGGGACAGGAGACGATGCCCTGCTCTGAAAGGTGTTCCCTCAAAGTCTTGGCGGGCAAGCCCTCACATGGTTACAAAAAATCCCCGCAGGTTCTACATACAGCTTCTGTGGCCTGTGCAAAACGTTCATTGGACATTACATTTGCCACTGCAAGCAAAAATGGGACATCGCAAACGTGTTCAGGATGAAACAAACCGAAGGCAAGTGGCTGAAGGATTACCTCACGCACTTCACCGTAGAGATGACCCAAGTAGACGGTTGCGATACATAGACCGCAGCAATGCCCTTTTGTTGGGGGCTTCTGGCGTCAGGAAGTTTCTATGAATCCCTCATCCGAAAGTCCCCTGTCGACATGGCCGACATCCTCTCCAGGGCCAAAGGCTATATTCCCTTACAAGAGGATGCCTCCCTCATTAGACGGAAGTGCACCACTACAATGATCGTCGCCCTAGCGCCAAAAGGAGGATCTTTCTCAAAGAAGCAACCTCCCAAACACCACGAAGAGGGGCAACAGCAAGCCAATTGCGGGGCGGACTCCTAAAGGATGGAATACAGAGTCCACCCCCCTCACTGTCCCTATAAGGCAACTTTGGAGAGAGAACAAGAACAAATGGTTCTGTAACGTCCCTGAATCCACAACCCCGTTTTGAAGCGTGAAATCCGGTTGCATTAACTTAATTCCTCAAATCTCAAAGTTCTATATTTTTCCTTTTATCTAGAGAACATAAGAATAATATTAAAATGAACTTCAATCTTTAATAATAATATAACATTAAAGATCTCCATAACACTCCATAGTACTCTGGATATAAGTTACACATAAAATATATACAACTTGATACAAAACTGGTTACTAGGAGGATGGGCCGACTACATGCCAAATGAAATTGATCAGTCCTTTGACCAAGCAAGTCTAACGTTCTCGCACCCACAATCTCATTCCTAGCTACACGAGATCCACCAATCTGAGTTTTTAAATATGAAATGTTGGAAAAAGAGGGGTGAGCAACCACACGCTCAGTGAATGGACCTTAGGGTCTCAATAATGCAGTATATTGTAAAATAATAATCTTTAATAAGATATCGTAAGAAACAATTTGCAATATACAATAAAATGATATTTGCAAATTCAATAAAATGATATTCCAATAACCAGAACGTAATAAAATTCTCATTTCAAAATGTATGGTCACATCAAATCATGTCCAAATACATGATCCGCATGTATGCAACGGACACGCATGTCCGTACTCGATGGCACCTAGCCATAAGGATTTCGCTCGGGAAATTGTGTCACCTAGACTTGGGTCCATTCTAAACCATAGTCACCTAGACCGAGCCACATAAGCTACGCCATCTAGGTGATGCAATGCATGCATGATTAACCACATATTTTTCATTCCAAAACATATGCATGCGACAGATTTAAAAGTTACATATTATCAACACAATACGTAATAAGGCATCGGCCTATATAATATGACATGCTCGAGGTTATACATAAAATAGCAATTAAAAATCATTGATAAAATCCTTCAAAAACTACATAAGAGACTAGACCCACTCACCTTTGGTCCAACGACATGCAAACCAATCCAGAAGGTCTAAGGCAACCTAACCATTCCTGAAAAGATACAACTAAATCACAAGGTGCACAAATAGTATGGGACCTGGTGGTACCCGATTTTACAGAAATTGACAGTTCATAACGGAGCCGTCCAGAACCATGTTGACGGCTCCAACAGGGGCCCGTCCATGAGAGAATTGGTGGCTCTTTTCATATTTAACCCTAGACCTTCAAGGATTTATAAAACATATATAATAAGAAACCAGTAAACCATATTCCAAAATCCTTGAAAATCATAGATCTATTATATGCATAAACAACTAATATGGATCTATGATGAAATTCTAAAAAAAAAACATGAAAACAAGTATAGGTTCGGATCTATGCATATAATGTTATATATGTGTCACTTTTAGCCTTCCGGTCACCATTGGAGCATTCTGGCAGTTTTTCAACTTTTTCTTTTTTCGATCGGAACCGCTAAAATTTCAGACTTTTAGCCATCATCATGAGTTTGAGAACTCCGATTGAAAATCTAACTGCACATTATGTGTCCTGGTGCCATTTCAAGCCACTCACAAAAATTTCACCGAATTCCAGTAACGTTCAGAATTTCACAGTTCTGAATCGTATACGGGTTTTGACCAAGCGAAAAGTCATTGGGAGACTTGACCAAGTTAAAAAGAACTTTGACCAAGTCAAGTTTGACCCTTGACTTGGTCAACCACTTTTGTTTGTTTGTGTGGATGAGTTGACCAAAGGTCAAAGCTCACCTAAAATGACCTAAGTGCCCTTAGTGGTGAGTGTGTGAGTGTGTGTGTGTGTGTGGCCTCACTTAGGCGTGCACCAATAGTTTCTTCTATTCATCTTCTTCTATTCATCTTCTTCTCTCTCTCACTCACTCACAAACCCTAAATCCCCTCTCTTTAAATCCCCCTTTTGAGCTAGTAGAAGGGCTTGAAAGAAGAAGCCATAGAAGAAGAAAAGAAAGGTAGGGTTCCGATCTACCTTTCCATGGTTTTGTTTTTGGATTTCCCCTATGTTGACCTCCTCTCTTGGCTCCTTTTCTCCTCTGTTTTCAGCCATTCTTGGGCTGAGAAGAGGTCTTGGTAGTGGTGGTCTTGGTGGTGGCGTTTCGGTGCATGAAGGGCACCCGAGTTCCTCCCCTTCCCTTCCTCTCTTTGGGTAAGCTTTCCTCCTCCCTATTTCTTGTTTAGATGGTTGTTTAGGAGGTGAAATGGTGTATGCATGAGTTTTAGGGATGTGGGAGGGCTGAGGGAGGTGGTGGGATGGACTCGGGCGCGCATGCGGGGTCATCTGCGCGCGTGCGCGCGAGTCTGCACACGCAGGCAGTGCAGGCGCGTGCAGTCGGGCGTGCTGGGGGCGTGCGCGCGTAAGCGCGGACGCGCGGGCGTGCGCGCGGGCGTGCACGCGGGTGCTGCGTGGGGAGCGGAATGCGCGCGGGGTGCTACGCAGGGGCGCAGTACGCGCGGCTAGATGTAGGGCTGGACGCGCGGTGCGCGCGGGCGCGCGCGTGCGGCAGCGTGTCTGGGCGCTCGGGCAGGCGCGCGGTAGCACGCCTGGGCGCGCGGGATGGGGCACGGCAGTGCGCCGGGGCGCGGGCGTGCATGCGTGCGTGCGCACCCGTGCGTGCGCGTGCGGGTGGCCGTGCTCATGGCTGCCTGTGGGTGCGGAAGGGTGTCGGGGCACTCGGACTCGCGTGTGTGTGGGCCCGCATGCATGCTTGTCCGATTGTTGGGTATTTCTAGCGTGTTTCTTATGTATTTGTGTAATTACTCACCATTTTGATTACCCATGTCTTGCAGATCTTGACGGGCGGTCACGCGACGACCCGGGTGTTGGTGAGTGGGACAATCCAACCCAGTAGGGAGGCGTTCGATGCACGTAGGCGTGCATTGCCCTCCCCTGGGGCACCATAATTATGTATTAACTTGTAATAAATGTAAAACTATGCATGCATGAATTATATGATGTATCCATGCCACCTTAGATTTGTATGCTAGGGATATGCACCCTTATATCATGTATAGCGGCCTATGCATGCTTAGACACCAAGCCCCGGACTATGCATGTTCCCATCTAGTTTAATCTAATTAAATCAAAATGTGAGCATGCCTTAGAGAATATTGTAACCTTGTGGTTATGATATATGTCTCCCCGCATCTTAGTTATGCACCCTGGAGGAATTCTTGTGAATTCATGACATTATTTAGCGTTACCATCGGTGTCGACGGATCCATGAGGATCGTATCCGTGTGAGTAGGCTGTCTTCTCCTTATTGGTTGGATCCGATGTAGGTACTCCCCGGCGATGGCTGACCTGACAGAGGGCTTCCGTCCGGTACCTCCGATGTGTTCGGACAGTACTGGTAGTTGGAGTGGACTAGGTCGAGGCTACGAGGGTGGGAAAGGGCTACCGGGTGGACCAAGGGTGGAGAGCAGTCTAGTCTACCCCAAGAGGCCCATGTCACCCCTCGGAGAGGGTGAGGGTGAGGGGAGGGAAAGTGGGTTGGTGATGGGACGACCCACTAGATTGTGTAGTTACTGCCTATAAATTATTTGAGGTTAATATGAATTGTGATGCATGGGTTGTGCTATTCACTGAGCGTGTGGCTCACCCCTCGCATATATTTTTCTCCAGTGATATCTGAGTCGGATCTGAAGGAGGAGCTCCCCGAGGCACATCAGCAGTAGCGGAGCAGTGTCACGTTCTGCGAGTGAGAGGCCATCAGCATCCCCCTTTGATTGTATGTATTGTATTCCGTGCTTGGGCACACGTTTGTATTATATTTGGATGCCGTTGTATATATTGGCTCTCACAGGACAGTTGATTATGTATCGGGTCTGTAATATGTCTTCTGAATTACAGACTCAGTCTTTTAGCTTCCGCTATTTGTGTATATATTATGTCAGCCTCATTGTTGTCTGTGTTGTCATTTTTTATGTTGTTTAGAGTATGTTATTGACCTCCTGTATAGACTGCTGATATCATATATACCATTGCCGCGTCTCGGGGACGGCCGCCCTGGGGCGTGACATATAAGGGTCAAAACAAGACTTTAAACGATTGTAAAAATGCTTTCTATTCATAATAAACAACCTCATACATGATATATACCTATCCCCTTTCTTTTGACATGAAAGAGTTGAATAATACCTTTAAAACACCATGATCTCAGAGCTATAGCATAAGGATCCGAAATACATCAAAATCTATGAAAAAACTCAAGAAGAAGACTCAAGAAATCAATGAATCCGAAAGTACAAAAGTAAGACCATCCTATACCAATAGAAACATAATATTATAACATGAATAAAGATGAGAATTGACTTACCCAACTCCTTCCTTGAGATCCTAACAAGGGAGTTCCAAATCAAGGAAAAAGAAAAGTGAGAGGCCTTTAGGGTTTCAATGGAAACGAGAGAGAGAGAGAGAGAGAGAGAGAGAGAGGTTAAAATAGATCTCATACACGTGGGGACAATAAATCGACACCTTCCAATCAAATAAAACACATTAAAACCTTCTAAGAACTAAAATATTCAAGTTTGGAACTGTTTCCAGATTGACGACTCCTCCTAGAGTCGTCACTGTTCCTCTGTCTAACTTCTCAGTACAGTTTGACCTATAACTTGATCGATACTCATCCGATTCACGTGTTATATATGTGTCACTATTAGCCTGCTGGTAACCGTTGGAGCGTTCTGGCAGTTTTTCATTTTTTTCGGTTTTCAATCGGAAACGCTAATTTTTGGACTGTTAGCTATCGTCCTGAGTTAGAGGACTCCGATTGGAAATCTAACTGCATATTTGGTGTCCTGGTGCCATTTTAGGCCTCTCACGAAAATTTCATCGATTTCTGGTAACGTTTCCGAAATTTCACAGTTCTGGGGTATCCGGGTATTTTAAGTGATTTGTCTATATAAATGAAATCTAATATTTCATTGGCACTATTCATCATCCCTACCAAAGCTTTCTCTCTCTCCCCTCTCTCCTTTTCTCCCATTTGAGCCCCTTAGAGCCCTCAAACCCAAAAACCTAAAGCATAAGAAGTGTAGATCGGGTCCCGATCTACACCCCGGTGCTTTCAAATCCGGATTCCGGTGAGTTATGCCTCTTCTCCCCCCTCTTTTCTCCTCTGTTTTGGGCCATTTCGAGGGCCAAGAGAGATCCGGGCGTTGGAAGCCTTTTGGGAGAGGTTTCGGTGCGCGGAGAGCAACCGGACTTCCCTTCCTCCCCTTGGTAAGCCTCTTTTTCCTCTCTTTTCTTGTATAGATGTATGTTAGGAGGTGGGTATGACGTTGGGAGGCGGTCGGCGGCGGTGGGTGGCCGTCGGGGGGCTGTGGGGGTGGTCGGAGGCCTTGGGGTGGCTGGTGGTAGAGGGTGGTTGCTCGGGCAGGCGGGTAGGCAGTCTCGGGCAGGGAGGCTAGCCGTCCCGGGTAGGCTGGGAGCAGGCGCACCAGGTTGCCGGGCGCGCGAGCGCGTGCGCGGGCGTGCGCTCGGGGAGTGCAAAGGGAGGCGTGCGGGGTAGGATGGTGCGGGCTGTGCGAGCAAGGCAGGCCGGCTGGGCAGGCCATGCTCGGGCAGCTGGCAGGGGGAGCTCGGGCATCAGGCTGGCAGTGCCCAGGCGTGCAGGCGAGCGGTGCTCGGGCCACTCGGCGATGCGCGCAGGCAGGCAGCGCGGGCAGGCTGGCAGGCGCGCTGGGCGCGTGTTGCACGGGTGTGCGCGTGGGCGCTGGGTGAGGGTCCCGGGTGCTGGGCGCTGAGCGCTGGGCGCTGGGTCGCGGATACCGGGTGCTGGGAGAGGGTGCTGGGGCGCTGGGCGCTGGGCACCACAGAGGAGCATGCGCGCGGGGCGCTGGTTAGAGGCGCAGGCGTGCGCGCGGGTAGAGGCTGGTGGTGCGCGCGGAGTGCGCCCGGGAAGGAGCTGGTGGTGCGCGCGGGGTGCGCGCGGGGCGAGGCGCTGGACGCGCGGGGCGTGCGGTGTGCTCGTGGGTCAGCACGGGGCGTGCGGGGTGCGCGCGGGCTGCTGCGGTGGGGCGCAGTGGGCGCGCGGCGCACCGGGTGGCTCGGCTGCGGGTCCAGGCGTCCGGGCAGGGGCCCGGCGGTACGCCTGGGTGCTCGGGCTGAGGCACGGCGGCGCATCCGGGGGCGGGTGGCCGTGCGGGTGGTTGCCGGTGGGTTCGGGAGTGAGTCGGGGTGCTTGGGCTAACGTGCGTACGGGCCGTATGTACGTTTGCCCGAGTGTTGGGTTCTTTTGGTGTATTTTGAGTATTTTGATGTATTTGTGTATTTAACCCACCGTATAAATGTCTGTCTTGCAGATCTTGACGGGCGGTCGCACGATGACCCGATTTTCGGTGAGTGGGACAATCCACAGTAGAGAGGCGTTATACGCATTTGGGCGTATACCGACCTCTCCTGGGGCACCATGGATTTATATTAACCTGTTGTAAAGTGTATTTCATGCGAGCATGATTTTAAAATGTAGAATGCATGCTACCCTAGACTTTGCATGTTAGGGACTTGCACCCTTATGATATGTGTATGAGCCATGCATCATGTCCCCCCTGTCCTCATGCTAGGAAGCCTTGGCCTATGCATGTGTCCCACTAGTTTATTTATTAAGTTAAATGCTAGTATATGTTTAATTGCATGCCTTAGGTAATATTATCGGGAGGGGCCTTGCGAGGTCAACATTGAGACCCGGGTTAGGGTACTCCGTGTTCCTTGTTTGGTTGTCGGGGTGTCCTATATCGGGAACTCACGCTGCCCTCCCAAGTTTCTTTCCCCCAATGATATTCCAACCTTGCTATTATTATACATTTTCCCCGCATCTTGGTTATGCGCCGTGGAGGAATTCTGAAGAATTCATGACATTAGAATTGTAGAGATGCGTTGTCGGTGGATCCGAGTGGATCATATGCGTATGGATAGGCTGTTTTGTCCCCTTCGTTGGATCCGGTAGAGGCTGCCCCAGCGTTAGAAAGGCCGTCCCTTCTAAGGGTTCCCATCAGTAGGCGCCTCCCGATATTTGTGACAGACTGTGCTGAAGTTGTGGGTGAGGGCTCCCATCAGTAGGCGCCTCCCGATATTTGTGACGGACTGTGCTGAAGTTGTGGGTGATAGCCCAGCGGCCTACGGAGTGGAGGAGAGACTATCGGTGGACCAAGGGTGACCAACAACCTAGTCAGTCCCAAAATCCTATGTCACCCATTGAAGGGTGAGGGTGAGGGTCTAGTGGGTTGGCGATGAGCGACCCACTGGTGTTGTGATTGGATGAATATCAGTCCCAAAATCCTATGTCACCCATTGAAGGGTGAGGGTGAGGGTGTAGTGGGTTGGCGATTGAGCGACCCACTGGTTTGAGTATTTGTTACCATTTTGTGGTTGTTAATAAGAGATTGTGGATTATTAAGATCTGAATTATGGTCAATATTGTCTGTGATGCATGGGTTGTGCTGTTCACTGAGTGTGTGGCTCACCCCTCGCATATGTTTTTCCCCAGTTGCCACTGAGCCGGAGTCGGAGCAGCGGGAGGAGCTTTCCGAGGGATTCCTTCAGTAGCGGAGCAGCGCTACGTTCTGCGAGTGCCAGAGGCTATCAGCATCCCTTCTTGGCTATATGTATTTTATTTCCGTGCTTGGCACGCGTTTGTATATATTCAGTTGTATTTGTGTATATTGGCTCTCACAGGACAGATGATTGAGTATCGGGTCTGTAGTATATTTATTTACAGATTCAGTCTTTTGCTTCCGCATTTGGTGTATATATCATGTCAGCCTCTTTGTTGTCTGTGTGTCATTCTGGTTGTTTGTGTATGATATATTATTGACCTCCTGTGTAGATTCTGATATTATATATACACTTGCCACGTACCGGGGACGGCGGCCCTGGGACGTGACATCACGATCCTTAAAAAGCGTTAAAAAGCTAACAAAATATAAATTCCAGCTGCATCTTAACTTCTAAAATTGGAGATATAGAAGTCCTCCAAAACCTTATAAGAATATGACCCAATGCACAAAATCAAGAAACAACTTGGAAAACCATAGTTGTTACATACTTTTCCCCCTTAAATGAATTTTGTCCTTAAAATAAAAGGGAGAACACAAAATAAAGGACATATGATATCCAATGGCAACGAAACAATCATTCAAACAATGATAGTATGAATTGGCTCATGCGTCCGACTCATACCACCCAATGCACAACAAACAATGGTATAAGTAGCCTACTTATACATCACAAAGAAACAACTAATATATAAGTCAAACCACCAATGCTCTGCATTGAAGCTTCAACTTATATCAAGCAAACAATCATACAATGACATAACAACAAAACAATCATATAAGCTTGGTCCACAATGCTTCCGCTACGCCACTCTAATACATAGTGACCCAAACCACAAGTGGATTAACTTATATCACACAGACATAGGCAACAAAACATTCACAATCACAAACAATTACTATATAGGTTAAGCCCACCTACGCCCCACACAATAGGTGTTTTAACTTATATAGTACAAGCAATACCAACAATACACATAATTGTACACAATCATTTGTTTAAGTCAGGCCTACCAATGTCCCATTCCACAGGTAGTCCAATTTATACTATACAAACAATAACAAGAAAAACAAATCAACACAAACAATTTTCATCCAAATTGTACAAGTTAGGTCTATTTACGTCCCATACCATAAATGGTCCAACTTGTACAATACATAAGGGGCAATTATGATGACAACAACCCTAATGACATTTCTAACATTAATTTACCACCTTGCACATTCACATTTCTAACAACACGAAGAAATAACATTAATTTACCGCCTTGCACATTCACAAATTTTAATGTGGCTTTCACATCTCCAATTAAACACGAATGACATTTTTGAAGGTCGCGAATGCTCAGCCACATGGAACACTCTGAAAACAAATCATAACCACTTTGGCGCGCTCCCAATATGCGCTTGTTCTACCAAAATTTTGCTATAACAAAACAAACAAACGGTTAGAATGGAAACCCTATATGGAATGCATCTAAACACACTCTAAAGCCTATCCTAGACTTCAATGGAAATTCTCCTATAGGCCGTCTTAAGATCCGATAGGATAACTAGACATAAAAGATATTTTAGGCTCCAGAATAAAAATATAGGGTAACCAAATGGCCCAAATAATTTTTCTATAGGATAGCAAAACTTAATCTCCTTAGGTTGATCAACTCAAACATTGAACTTCATAGGCCAATTAAGCTAAAGGAACCTGAAATCAAAGTTCTAGGCTAGGTGAGATAACCAAAAAACTTTTTTTTATAGGGTAGCTAAACCTAAACTCCTTAGGTTAATCGAGCTCAAACTCTAAACCTCAAAGGACAACTAATATACCCATAACCTACAGTCCGAGAGTTGAACCTATGCTTTGATACCCCTTCTGTAACGCCCCCAAATCCACGACCCTGTTTTGAAGCGTGAAATCCGATTGCGTTAACTTAATTTCTCAAATCTCAGAGTTCTATATTTTTCCTTTTATCTAGAGAACATAAGAATAATACTAAAATGAACTTTAATCTTTAATAATAATATAACATTAAAGATCTCCATAACACTCCATAGTACTCTGGATATAAGTTACACATAAAATATATACAACTTGATACAAAACTTGTTACTAGGAGGATGGGCCGACTACATGCCAAATGAAATTGATCAGTCCTTTGACCAAGCAAGTCTAACGTTCTCGCACCCACAATCTCATTCGTAGCTACACGAGATCCACCAATCTGAGTTTTTAAATATGAAATGTTGGAAAAAGAGGGGTGAGCATGTTATATATGTGTCACTTTTAACCTGCTGGTAACCGTTGGAGCGTTCTGGCAGTTTTTCGTTTTTTTTGGTTTTCGATCGGAACCGCTTATTTCTGGACTGTTAGCTATCGTCCTGAGTTAGAGGACTCCGATTGAAAATCTAACTGCATATTTGGTGTCCTGGTGCCATTTTAGACCTCTCACAAAAATTTCGTTGAATTCCGGTAACGTTTCTGAAATTTCACAGTTCCGGGGCGTATCCGGGTTTTTAAGTGACTTGGTATATAAGGTGGGTGAGAAAAGTCAATGTGCACTATTCATCTTCTTCCCAAATGAGCTCCCTCTCTCCCCTTCTCCATTTTTCTCACTTTTGACCCCCCTAGACCCCTCAAACCCAAAAACCTAAAGCACGAGAAGTGTAGATCGGGTCCCGATCTACACTCCGATGCTTTCAAATCCCCTTTCCGGCGAGATTTGCCCCTCCGTCCCCCCTCTCTTCTCCTCTGTTTTGGGCTGTCTTGGAGGTGGGAGTAGATCCGGGTAGTGGAAGCCTTTGGGGAAAGGTTTCGGCGCGCGGAGAGCGTCCGGACTTCGCTTCCTCCCTTGGTAAGCCCTATTTCCCCTCTTTTCTTGTTTAGATGGATGTTAGGAGGTGGGTTTTGGGGTTGGGAGGAGGTCGGCGGCTGTGGGTGGCCGTCGGAGGGCTGTGGAGGTGGTCGGAGGTCGGTGGGTGGTGGTAGGGGTGCTCGGGTAGGGGAGCTAGGCTGCTCGGGTAGGTGGGGTGGCTGTCCCGGGAGCGCTGGCAGCAGGCGCAGCAGCGTGGGGCACCAGGTGGCCGGGCGCGCGGGTGCGTGCGCGCAGGCGTGCGCGCGGCGTGCGCTCGGGTGGTGCTGCAGGCACTGGGCGTGCTGGGCGAGCGAGGGGTGCTGAGCGTTGGTTAGCTCGGGTAGGCTGGGAGCAGGTGCACCAGTTTGCCGGGCGCGCGAGGGCGTGCGGGCGGGTGCGCGCGCGGGCGTGCGCTCTGAGGGTGCAGGGAGAGGCGCGCGGAGCAGGCTGCTGGGCTGTGCGCGCTGGCAGGCCGGGCGAGCTGGCTGGGCGTGCAGGCGAGCAGGGCAGGGGCGCTCGGGCATCAGGCGGGCAGTGCCCCGGGCGTGCAGGCGAGCGGTGCTCGGGCCACTCGGCGACGCGCGCAGGCAGGCAACGCGGGCAGGCTGGCAGGCGCGCTGGGCGCGTGCTGCCAGGCGCGCTGGGCGCTTGTTGCGTGGGCGTGCGCGTGGACGCTGGGTGAGGGTCCCGGGTGCTGGGCGAGGCGCGCTGGGCGCTGGGTCACGGGTACCGGGTGCTGGCCTAGGGTGCTGGGCGCTGGGCGCTGGGGCGCTGGGCACCGCTGCGGGGCATCGTGCAGGGTGCGCGCGGGGTGCGCGCGGGGCGCGGCGAGGCGGCTAGTGGTGCGCGCGGGGGGCGGAGCTGGCGGTGCGCGCGGGGCGAGGCGCTGGGCGCGCGGGGCGTGCGGTGCGCTCGCGTGGTGTGCGCGGGGCGCGCGCCGGTGCTGCGCGTGGAGCGCAGGGCACTCGGGCGTGCGGCAGGGAGTGCTGGGCGCTGCGCTGGGGCGCAGTGCAGGCGGGGGGTGCGTGCTGGCGCTGCGCGGGGGCGCGGTGCGTGCGGGTGCACCCAGGGCCGGACGCGCGGTGCACACGGGCGTGCGCGTGCGTGCGCCCGGGCGTGCAGTGTGTCTGGGGCTTGCGGGCAGATGCTCGGCAGGCTGTCCGGGCGCGCGGGCCGGGGCTCGGCGGTGCGCCCGAGGCGGGTGGCCGTGCGTGCGGTTGCCCGGTGGGCTCGGGAGTGAGTCGGGATGCTCGGATACGCGTGCGTACGGGTCGTATGTACGTTTGTCCGAGTGTTGGGTATTTTAGATGTATTTTTGAATATTTATGTATTGTTCTCACCGCATTAAATGTCTGTCTTGCAGATCTAGACGGACGGTCGCGCGACGACCCCGATCTCTGGTGAGTGGGACAATCCAACCCAGTAGAGAGGTGTTATACGCACTTGGGCGTATACCGACCTCTCCTGGGGCACCATGGATAGATATTGGCATGTGTAATATGTATATCATGCGAGCATGATTTAATTGTAGAATGCATGTTACCCTAGACTTTGCATGTTAGGGACTTGCACCCTTAGGATATGTGTATGAGCCACGCAACGCAGCATGTCCCCTGGTTCCATGTTAGGGAGCCCGATCGATGCATGTGCCCTACTAGTTTATTTATTAAATTAAATGCTAGTAATTGTTAAATTGCATGTTATAGTGAATATTATAGGGGAGGGGCCTTGCGAGGACAGCGGTGAGACCCGGGTTAGGGTACACCATGTTCCTTGTTTGGTTGTCGGAGTGTCCTATAACGGGAACTCACGCTGCCCTCCCGAGTTTCTTTCCCCAACGATATTCCACCCTGTTATAACCTTATGCATGTTCCCCGCATCGTAGTTATGCGCCCTGGTGGGTTCTGAGGAATTCAGAACAGTAGTGTTGTTATGATGTGTTGTCTGCGGATCCGAGTGGATCATATGCGATGGATAGGCTGTTCTGTTCCCTTCGTTAGATCCGTGTAGAGACTACCTCAGCGTTAGACATGTTGTCCCGTGCAGGGGCTCCCAGTAGTAGGCGCCTCCTGATCTGGTAGAAGGACTGTGCTGAACGTGGGAGTGGCCAAACGACCTACGGAGTGAGGAGAGACTATCGGTGGACCAAGGGTGACCAACAGCCTAGTCAGTCCCAAGAGCCTATGTCACCCGTTGTAGGGTGAGGGTGAGGGTGTAGTGGGTTGGCGATGAGCGACCCGCTGGATTTGTCTATGGATGATTGTCAGTCCCAATATCCTATGTCACTCCTGTTGAGGGGTGAGGGTGAGGGTGTAGTAGGTTGGTGATAGCGACCTGCTGGATTGGTGTAGTAAGTCCCAATATCCTTGGTCACCCCTTGAGGGGTGAGGGTGAGGGTGTAGCGGGTTGGCGGAAGCGACCCGCTGGTTTTGTGTTGATTAGTCCCAATATCCTTGGTCACCCATTGAGGGTGAGGGTGAGGGTGTAGTGGGTTGGCGTTAGCGACCCACTAGTTTGAGGAATTGTTGTTATATGTGGCTGTGGTAATGTGGTTGTGGATGTTAAGAACTATCTAGTTGTGGTCAATATTGTCTGTGATGCATGGGTTGTGCCGTTGACTGAGCGTGTGGCTCACCCCTCGCACAATATTTTTCTTCAGTGTCATCTGAGTCGGATCTGGAGGAGGAGCTCCCCGAGGGACTTCATCAGTAGCGGAGTAGCGCCACGTCCCGCGAGTTTCTGAGGCTATCAGCATCCCTTGTGCCTGTATGTATTATTTTCCGTGCTTGGGCACGCGTTTGTGTTGTATTTGGATGTCTTTGTATGTATATTGGCTCTCACAGGACATGTGATTATGTATGGAGTCTGTAGTGTGTTTTGATTACAGATTCAGTCTCTAGCTTCCGCATTTGGTGTATATATCATGTCAGCCCTGCTTTTGTTGTCTGTGTGTCATTTCTGGCTGCTTGTGTATGATATTATTGACCTCCTGTGTAGATTCTGATATTTTATATACACTTGCCGCGTCTCGGGGACGCCCGGGGCGTGACAGAGCAACCACACGCTCAGTGAATGAACCTTAGGGTCCCAATAATACAGTATATTGTAAAATAATAATCTTTAATAAGATACCGTAAGAAACAATTCGCAATATACAATAAAATGATATTTGCAAATTCAATAAAATGATATTCCAATAGCAAGTACGTAATAAAATTCTCATTTCAAAATGTATGGTCACGTAATAAAATTCTCATTTCAAATCATGTCCAAATACATGATGCGCATGTATGCAACGGACACACATGCCCGTACTCCATGTCACCTAGCCATAAGAATTTTGCTCAAGAAATCGTGTCACCTAGATGCATGCCACCTAGACATAAGTCGCCTACACGAAGTCACCTAGACTTGGGTCCATTCTAAGCCATAGTCACCTAGATTGAGCCACATAGGCTATGTCACCTAGGCTATGCAATGCATGCATGATCTACCACATATTTTTTGTTCCATAACATATGCATGCAACAGATTTAAAAGTTAAATATTATCAACACAATACGTAATAAGGCATCATCCTATATAATATGACATACTCGAGCTTATACATAAAATAGCAATAAAAAATCATTGATAAATCCTTCAAAAACTACATAGGAGACTAGACCCACTCACCTTTGGTCCAACAACACGCAAACCAATCCAGAAGGTCTAAGGCAACCTAACCAGTCCTCAAATGATACGACTAGATCACAAGGTGCACAAATAGTACGGGACTTGGTGGTACCCGATTTTACAGAAACCAACGGTTCTTAACGGAGCCATCCAGAACCATGTCGACGGCTCCAACAGGGGCCGCCGTCCATGACAGAACCGACGGCTCCTTTGGGAGCAACCCAAAAGCAGACCCGACGGCTCTTAATGGAGTCATCCAGAAATAGAAAACAAAAACCCATTTTATTTTATTTTTTGTTAAAAACAACCAAATACCTTTTATCATTTACATTCATATATGAGTCGTGTAAAACAATGTAAATCAATAAGGAATATTTATCAAAGATCATTCGTGTGTAAGAAATCCAATTAGAAACCCTAGTCTATAAGGATTTGCAAAACATGTATATAAAACCAATTAAATCTTATTTAACTTCTAAAAACTCAGATCTATTCGTATTCTGAAAAATCAATATATAATATGTAAACAATACAAAACATTTAGTAGATAGATCAAAGATCGTATATAGAAAAATCGATTCGAAACCCTAACTTACGAAAAAAACTGAAAAACATTGATCAAACGTCAAAACACATGGTACATATAAGGATTTGAATATACTCTATAAAAATCTTTTGAAAACCGTGAGAGATAACATATCATTATACCTATCATGATATCCTTTTATATTTAACCCTAGACCATCAAGGATTTATAAAACATACATAAGACACAATTAAACCATATTCCAAAATCCTTGAAAACCATAGATCAATTATATGCATAAACAAATAATATGGATCTATGATAAAATTCTATAAAAATATGAAAACATGTATAGGTTCGGATCTATGCATATAAGGGTCAAAACAAGACTTTAAACGATTCTAAACATGCTTTCTATTCTTAATAAACAACCCTAGACATGATATATACCTATCCCCTTTCTTTTGACATGAAAGAGTTGAATAATACCTTGAAAACACCATGATCTCATAGCTATAGCATAAGGATCTAAAATACATCAAAATCTATGAAAAACTCAAGAAGAAGACTCAAGAAATCAATGAATCCAAAAATACAAACGTAAGACCATCCTATACCAATACAAACATAAAAATATAACATGAATAAAGATGAGAATTGACTTACCCAATGTCACGCCCCAGGGCGGCCGTCCCCGGGACGCGGCAAGTGTATATATGATATGAGTAACAGGAATTCAATAATATACTCATACGACGGCTAAAATGACAACATAGATAAAAGCAGGGCTGACATAATATATACACCAAATGCGGAAGCTAAAAGACTGAATCTGTAATCAAAACATACTACAGACTCGATACATAATCATATGTCCTGTGAGAGCCAACATGCCCATATACACATAAATACAATCCATACAAAATCCAAACTAGGTGCCCAAGCACAGAGATATATACATACAACAAAGAGAAGGATGCTGATGGCCTCAAAACTCGAGGGACGTGGCGCTACTCCGCTACTGGTGTAGTCGCTCGGGAAGCTCCTCCTTCAAGTCCTCCTCAGTGATCACTGAAAAAGATTTATGCGAGGGGTGAGCCACACGCTCAGTGAATAGCACAACCCATGCATACAGTTTATATTAACCACAATTCATAGCAAAAGCCTCAAAGTGGCATAATCAATCACAAGTCCGGTGGTTCGCTACATCGCCGAACCACCACACCCTCACCCTCACCCTCACCCTCACCCCTCAATATGGTGACAAAGGATATTGGGACTTAATGGGCTGATAATCATCCATACACAATCCTGTGGGTCGTCGCATCGCCGGCCCACCATACCCTCACCCTCACCCCTCAATAGGTGACATAGGCTCTTGGGACTAACTAGGCTGTTGGTCACCCTTGGTCCACCGGTAGTCTCTCCTCACTCCGTAGGTTGTTTGGCCACCCCCACGTTCGGCACAGTCCTTCTACCAAATCAGGAGGCGCCTACTGATGGGAGCCCCTGCACGGGACAACCTTTTTAACGCCGAGGTAGTCTCTACACGGATCCAACGAAGGGAACAGAACAGCCTATCCATCGCATATGATCCACTCGGATCCGCTGACAGCACATCTCTACAACTCTAATGTCTTGAATTCTTCAGAATTCCACCAGCGCGCATAACCAAGATGCGGGGAATACACAAGATAAAAATGAGGAAAAGAGACCTTGGGAGGGCAACCTGAGGTCCTGATGTAGGACATCCGACAACCAAACAAGGAACACGGAGTACCCTAACCCGGGTCTCAATGTTAACCTCGCAAGGCCCCCTTATATTCCCCAAGGCATGCTAATCAATATCACAGTTTGCATTTAAATAAATAAATCAAACTAATAGGACGCATGCATAGGTCAGGGCTTTCCTAGCATGATAGCGGGGTGACAGGATGCACGGCTCATGCACAAATCCTAAGGGTGCAAGTCCCTAACATACAAGTCTAGGGTGGCATGCATTCTACACATAGATCATGCTTGCATGGATTATAATAAAAACAGTTAATACCAACTATGTGCCCCAGGGGAGGACGGTACACGCCCAAGTGCATGTAGCGCCTCCCAAACTGGGTTGGGTTGTCCCACTCACCGGAAGTCGGGTCGACGCGCGACCGTCCGTCGAGATCTGCAAGACAAGGTATTAACTGGTGAGTAAAACCCACAAACACTACAAAAGACTCAAAATACACAAAACCCACAAACAAACACCCAACACTCGGGCAAACGTGCATACGACCCGCACGCACGCTAGCCCGAGCACTCCGGCAACCACCCACACCCCCGGCAACCACCCGCACGACCACCCGACCGCCCGGGTGCACCGCCGCGCTTCAGCCCGCGCACCCAGCGCACCGCCGGGCCCCTGCCCGCCGCCTGGACACGCCGCCGCACCACCCGGGGCACCGCGCGTCCACTGCACCCCGCGCGCACCCCGCGCGCACCCTGCACGACGCCCCGCACGCACTCCACGCGCATCATCCTCTCGCACAGCTCCCCGCACCAGCCGCTCGACCAGCACCTTGCGCACAGCTCGCCAAGCGCCCGCACGCCCAGCACACCCGCGCACAGCACGCCTAGCACACGCGCCCTGCTGGCCACCAGCTCCCCCCGCACGCACGCACGCGCGCACGCACGTGCGCACGCCCGCGCGCGCCCAGCCTGCTGCGCTGCCTGTGCTGCTGCCGCTGCTGCTTGTGCTGCCTGCTGCCCGAACAGCAGCCCCCAGCCTGCCGAGCACCTCCACCGCCCATCCCACGGCCTCCGACCGCCCCCAACCACCTCCGACAGCCTCCCACAGCCGCTGACCACCCCCCAAACACAGATCTACCCTCCTAACATACATCTAAGTAAGAAAAGAGGGGAAAAGAGGCTTACCAAGGGGAGGAAGAGATGATCGGTTGCTCTCCGCGCACCGAAACCTTTCCCCAAAGCCCTCCAACGCCCGGATCTCACTCGGCCTTCGAAATGGCCCAAAACAGAGGAGAAAGAGGGGGGAATGGAAAGGCTAGACTCGCCGGAATCAGGATTTGAAGGCACCGGGGTGTAGATCGGGACCCGATCTACACTTCTTATGCTTTAGGTTTTTGGGTTTGAGGTCTCTAAGGGGCTCAAAAGGGAGAAAATGAGAGAGGGGAGAGAGAGGAAGCTCTTGGTAGGGATGATGAATAGTGCATCTCAAATTTTAGATCACACATATATGTAGTAAGTCACTTAAAAACCCGGATACGCCCCAGAACTGCGAAATTTTGGAAACGTTGCCGGAATTCGATGAAATTTTCATGAGTGGCTTAAAATGGCACCAGGACACATAATATGCAGTTAGATTTTCAATCGGAGTCCTCTAGCTCAGGACGATAGCTAACAATCCAAAATTATGCGGTTCCGATCGAAAAACGAAAAAACTAAAAAACTACCAAAATTCTCCAATGGTTACCAGCAGGCCAAAAAGTGACACATATATAACACCCAACTCCTTCCTTGAGATCCTAACAAGGGAGCTCCAAAACAAGGAAAAAGAAAAGAGAGAGGCCTTGAGGGTTTTAGAGGGTTTCAATGGAAATGAGAGAGAGGTTAAAATAGACCTCATACACGTGGGGACAATAAATTGACACCTTCCAATCAAATAAAACACATTAAAACCTTCTAAAAACTGAAATATTTGAGTTTGAAACTGTTTTCAGATCGACAGCTCCTATCGGATCCGTCAGAAAATCGACAGCTCCTCCTAGAGCCGTCACTATTCCTCTGCCCGACCTCTTGGTACAGTTTAGCCCATAACTTGATCGATACCCATCCGATTCATGATCCGTAAAAAGCATTGGAAAGCTAACAGAATAACGATTCCAACTATAGCTTAACTTCTAAAATTGAATATATTTAAATCCTCCAAAATCTTATATGAACATGAGCCAATGCACAAAATCAGGAAACAACTAGGAAAACAATAGTCGTTACAGGTTCTTCCTGACATCGGCCCCGATCCGGTCGCCCATGAAGAATCCCGATCAGAATTGGAGGTGCGAGTTTCACAATGAAGGGGTCACACCATCGAGGAATGTCACAATTTTCGCTCGTAAGTCGAAAGCACTTATACGCGATGGGAGGCTCGCGCATTATGTTGCACGACAAGGTGCCCTCGACGTAGGGGGCATGCGCAGCCACGCCCCCACCACAAAAGCCGTGGACCGACCAGCTCGGGTCGTCTCAGCCATACACGGTCATCCCGACCCACCACGGCTAGAATCAGAGCTGGAAAGGCTAGCCAAGCCAAACAAGAGGTCGAACCCAAACTCAGGGAACGATATCGCTCGCTCATGGGTGATCACGCTATTCAGTTCGTCTAGACAATCTCGAAGAGGTACTTCTACCCCACTCTGATTTGTTGGTTTTTACTTTCTCTATCTGCAATTGTCAGGTCCAAAGGATAATGATCGACCAGGGAAGCAGCACCGACATCCTCTTCCTCAGCACGTTCAATTGGATGGGATTGGACTCAGATAGCATATGGCATTCAAACCCCCCATTGGTCAGGTTTGGCGGGAAGCGAGTCACCCTTATTAGGGTTGCAACACTGCTTGTCACTGCACCGACCCCTCGATGTCGAGTTTATCATGGTGGATTCCCCCTCAGACTACAATGCCATCATGGGGCGAGATTGGATCCACAACATGGAGGGCGTTCCGTCGACCTTACATCAATTCATGCGTTGTCTTGCCAAAGACGGGTGCTTGACGATTGACATCCAGGATCGCCACAAGGAGGTGCTGCATGATCGCCTCCAGGGTTGCAATTCTGCCTGCGCGGGACAAACTCCCTCTGCCAGCATAGCAATTAGCCGACCAGTGGGTCCAAGCTCTACTTGAAGAAGAATCTGAATCCCACATTCTTGAGCCGGTCGACTCCATACCTGTGGTCGTCAATGTTCCCGAGAGGACCGCCTTCTTCCTTCCGAGGATAAGGAGTCCCTCCTCACCTTGCTATAGGCCAACCAAGACCTCTTCGCCTGGACATACAGTGACATGCCTGGGATCAACCCCGCAATCACTATCAACGAGCTCAACGTACGCCCTTGCGCAACTCCCGTCAAGTAGAAGCAGCGCCACTTCTCCCCCGAGCGCAACAAAGTCATCTCCGACGAGATTATACCGACTCTTGGAGGCGGTGGTTTATCTGAGAGGTCCAATACCCGAATTGGATCTCCAATGTAGTTCTTGCGGGAAAGATGTCACGCCCCAGGGCGGCCGTCCCCGAGGCGCGGCAATGGTATATATGATATCAGCAGTCTATACAAGAGGTCAATAATATACTCAAAACAATATCAACAATGACAACACAGACAACAAAGAGGCTGACATAATATATACACAAATAGCGGAAGCTAAAAGACTGAGTCTGTAATTCAAAAGACATATTACATACCCGATACATAATCAACTGTCCTGTGAGAGCCAATATATACAACGACATCCAAATGTAATACAAACGTGTGCCTAAGCACGGAATACAATACATACAATCAAAAGGGGATGCTGAATGGCCTCTCACACTCAGAGCGTGACGCTGCTCCGCTACTGCTGATGTGCCTCGGGGAGCTCCTCCTTCAGATCCGACTCAGATATCACTAGAGAAAAATATATGCGAGGGGTGAGCCACACGCTCAGTGAATAGCACAACCCATGCATCACAATTCATATTAACCTTACACAATTCATAGCCCCTAAGTGGCAATAACTACACAATCCAGTGGGTCGCTACATCGCCAACCCACTACACCCTCACCCTCACCCTCAAGCTGGTGACATGGTATTTTGGGACTGACTAGGCTGTTAATCACCCTCGGTCCACCGATAGTCCCTCCTCCACTCCGTAGCTCGCCTGGTCTACTCCCACGATTCAGCACAGTCCGAAACAAAATCAGGAGGTACCTACTGATGGGAGCCCTCTGTCAGGACGGCCTGTCTAACGCTGAGGAGTCCCTACACGGATCCAACGAAGGGAAGAGAAACAGCCTACCCACACGGATACGATCCACTTGGATCCGCCGACACCGATTGCAACTCTACTAATGTCATGAATTCTTCAGAATTCCTCCAGGACGCATAACTAAGATGCGGGGAAGCATATATTATAACCACAAGGTTATAATATTCTCTAAGGCATGTTAATTACAATAACTCACATTTGATTTAAATAAATTAAACTAAATGGGACGCAGGCGTAGGTCGAGGCTTCCCTAGTATGAAAACATGGTATCAGGATGCTTGGGCCATTACACATATCGTAAGGGTGCATGTCCCTAACATGCAAGGCCTAGGGTGGCATGGATACTACATAATAATCATGCATGCATAGTTTACAATTAATACTATCTAATATGCAATTATGGTGCCCCAGGGGAGGGCAATGCACGCCTACGTGCATCGAACGCCTCCCAACTGGGTTGGGTTGTCCCACTCACAATATCCGGGTCGTCGCATGATCGCTCGTCAAGATCTGCAAGACATGAGAAACCAAAATGGTGAGTAAAATACACAAATACGCAATAAATACGATAGAAATACTTAACACTCGGACAAGCATGCATACGGCCCGTACGCACGCGAGTCCGAGTGCCTCGACACACTCCCGCACCCACGGCAGCCATGCGCACGGCCACCCACACACGTACGCAAGGGTGTGCGCGCACGCACGCACGCCCGTGCCCCGGGCGCACTGCCGCGCCCCAGCCCGCGCGCCCAGGCACGCTGCCGCGCGCCCTGCTCGCTTGCCCAGACACGCTGCCGAGTCGCGCGTGCCCGCGCGCACCACGCGTCCAGTCCCGCTCCTACCCGCACGTACTGCGCCCCTGCACAGCACCCCGCGCGCACCCCTGCGCGCACCGCACGCGCTGCGCCCCTGCGCAGCGCTCTGCGCGCACGCCCGCGCGCCCGGGCGTACGCGCGCACTCGCCTAGCGCTCCGTGCGAACGCCCGCCCGCACGCCCGTGTGCCCACGCGTACGCGCGCACTCCCCCAACGCCCCCGACTACGCGCGCCTGCTCTGCAAGCGCCGCGCAGACTCGCGCACACGCGCGCGGATGACCCCGCACCCGCGCCCAAACCAAACCCTCCACCAAAACTCAGCCTTCCCATACCCCTAACACACATCCAAACCATGCATACCCAAAAACACTTCCTAATCATGCATCTACACAAGAAAAGGGAGGAAGAAAGCTTACCCAAGGGAGGAAAGGAAAGGAGGGAACTTCGGGTGCTCTTCGCGCACCGATTCGCCACCACCAAAGCCACCACCACCAAGACCTCTTCTCAGCCTAAGAGTGGCTGAAAACAGAGGTAAAAAGGGGTCCATAAGGGGAGTTCAACAAGGGGGAAATCAAATCTAACACCATGGAAAGATAGATCGGTTCCTTACCAAGCTTTTCTCCTTCTAGGGTTTTTCTTTTTAACCACCCTAACTAGATCAAATGGTGGAAACAAAGAGAGGGGTGAGAGAGCTTGAGAGATGGAGAAGAAGATGAATAGGGGGGGATCCTATTTGTGGGCGTGGACTTAAAGGGGGCCACACACACACCACTTACACTTAGGGAAAGATTAGGTTAAGTTAGGTTTAGGTGATCTTTGACCCTAGTCAACCCAACCACACTAACAAACAAAACCAATTGACCAAGTCAAGGGTCAAACTTGACTTGGTCAAAGTCATCCAATGACTTCTCGCTTGGTCAAAACCCGGATACAATTCAGAACTGTGAAATTCTGAAACGTTACCGGAATTCGATGAAATTTTTGTGAGTGGCTTGAAATGGCACCAGGACACATAATATGCAGTTAGATTTTCAATCGGATTTCTCAAGCTCAGGATGATAGCCAAAAGTTTAAAATTTTAGCGATTCCGATCAAAAAAAGAAAAAGTTGAAAACTGCCAGAATGCTCCAATGGTGACCAGAAGACAAAAAGTGACACATATATAACATTCTTCCCCCCTTAGGAAATTTTGTCCTCAAAATAAATACAAAACATCTAGGAAGGGAAAAGATGCGGATATGCGTCACGCATGGCGTCCTCGAGCTCCCAAGTGGCCTCGGCACCGGAACAGTGCTGCCATCACACCTTGACCAACTGGACGGTCTTGGTGCGGAGCCTCTTCTCACGGCCGTCCAGGATCTCGATCGGCTACTCCACGAATGACAAGTCCGGCTCGAAGACGAGCGGCTCGAACAGGATGACGTGAGCAGGATCGTGGACGCCTCAGCTGTGAGACATGGAAGACGTCATGGGCCTGAGCCAACTGTGGGGGCAGAGCTATGCGATAGGCCACCTCCCCAACTCGCTCGAGGATGAGGAATGGCCCAATGAGAAACGGCCCAATGAAACGCGGACTCAGCTTGCCCTGCACACCAAAACGGAAGATGCCCTTCATCGGGGACACCTTCAGGAAGACATGGTCACCCACCTTGAAGACGAGCTCACGGCGACGATGATTGGCGTAGCTCTTCTGATGGCTCTGAGCAACTCGGATACGCTCGCGAATCGTCTTGACCATCTCTGAGGTCTGGTGGATGATCTCTGGTCCCTCCAACTGGCGCTCTCCGACCTCGTCCCAACACAAGGGGGACCTGCAGCTACGGCCATAGAGCGCCTCGTATGGAGCCATCCGGATACTCGAGTGGTAGCTGTTGTTGTAGGCGAACTTCACCAGCGGAAGATGCCTCTCCCAACTGCCCCCAAAATCAAGAACGCAAGCTCGCAGCATGTCCTCCAGGGTCTGAATCGTCCTCTACGACTGGCCATCCTTCTGCGGATGAAACGATGTACTGAAGTGGAGGTTCGTACCAAGGGCGTGCTGGAGGCTACGCCAGAACCTCGAAGTAAATCGCGCGTCTCTATCAGAAATGATGCTGACGGGAGTGCCATGGAGACGAACAATCTCGGAGACAAACAACTGCGCCAGGGTGTCCAGAGAATCGGTGAGTCGGATGGGGAGGAAATGAGCGGACTTCGTCAGTCGGTCGACGATTACCTAGATGGCATCGCGACCCGAACGTGACCTCGGCAAACCCGAAACGAAGTCCATGGTGATCTGCTCCCACTTCCACTGACGAATCTCAATGGACTGCAGCTTCCCCGCAGGACGCTGATGCTCCGACTTCACCTGCTGGCATACCAAGCAACGGGCAATATCCGTCTTCATCCCGCGCCACCAGTAGCCACGACGAAGGCCCCTGTACATCTTCGTGCCACCAGGATGCACTGTGTACCTCGAACGAGAAGGTTCAAGCTGAAGGAAGCAGAGATATCCGATAGGCTGACACCGTACAGCCGGCTCAAGCCAAGGATATAGACCGAATCCCGTAGGGTGACGCTACAAGCTGGCTCAAGCCAGGGATATTGACCGAATCTCATAGAGTGACGCTGACAGTCGGCTCAAGCCAGGGACAGACCAAGTCCCATGGGGAGATGCTGCACAAACGGCTCTAACCAAAGGCACGAACCAACTCGCAAAAGGTGACGGCATAAGACCGACTCAAGCCATGGACAAACCGGACACCACTTAGGCTAACACCGCGTGTTATGCCTGTGTCATTTGGAGCGCTCTGATTGAAAATTTGGCTACATAATTTTTCTCCTCGAAGTTATGTATTTCCAATTTGGTATTTGGATTTGATTTTGTTAAAATCCAAGATGAAGAGGTTTAAATATGATTTTATTATGAGATGCTCAGTTTCGAGTTAGCTTTCATACAAAAGTGGAATTAGATCAACTGGATTCATGTAGTAAAAGTTATGGGTATTTTTCCAAGTATACCTCGGGGATGAAAAATTCTGGCAGCAGCCCTGTTCAATGTTTAGCTCACATTTCGGAATAGCTGGAAGGATTATTTGATCGTGGCATAAACATAAAAGTTGTAGATAATCTTCTTGGCTTTCCAACGGACTTTGAATTGTGCAATTCGGAGCTATATTGAGGAAGTTATGGCTGTTATAGTGAAGCATGCTCAGAATTTCTAGTCAAGGATAAATAGGTCATTTCTATCCCTCCTTTAGATATTTATGTGCCAAAATATCTCTCCCTCTCTCTCTCCCACTCACACGTCTACACTTTCTTGGCTCTCTCTTCTCTCTTCCCCCCCCCCCCCCCCCCCAAGTGTTTGTATTATCTCCTCAAAGAGAAGAGAAGGAGAAGGTGCAAGTGCAAGTCTAGGGTTGTGTAAGTGTTGTTGTTGTTGTTGATCTCCTCTCTCTCAAGTTCCCTTTCATGAACTTTTCCCCCCTGATTTGCAGCCAAAGGAGGGCTGAGGAGGTGGTGGTCGCGGGTGCGTCGAGGGCCCCCGAACCTCCCCCTTTCATTTCCCCTCCCAAGGTGAGCCTTTCCCCTTCTTTTCTTGGTTTTTATGGCTTAGGGATGGTTGGGGAGGTCATGCATGTTGGGTAGATGTGTTAGAATGTGTGTGAGGGGTTGGGGAGGGTTAAAAAGGGGTTAGGGAAGAGTGGGCGCGCGCTGGGGGCTGTCTGCGCGCGTGCGTGCGCAGGCGCGCGCGCAGGAGGGCGCTGGCAGGCGCAGGCGGGCGTGCAGACGCGCGCAGTGGGCTAGCGAGTGCGCGCGGGCGCTGGCCTGAGCGGGGGTGCGCGCGGTGATTGCGCGCGAGTGCACGCGGGCGCGCGCGGGGCAGTGCGCCTAGGCATGGGCCTGGGCGCGCGGTTGGGCACCAGTGCTCGCGCGCGTGTGCGCGTGGTGGGGGGGGGGCCATGCATGTGGCTGCCCGAGGGTTCGGGTGGGTGTCGGGGCACTGGGACTCGCGTGCGTACGTGCGTGCTCGCATGCGTGCGAGTCCGTATGCATGTCTGCTCGAGTATTTGGTATTTCTAGTAAATTTCATGTATATTGTGTAGTTTACTCACCATATTGAATGCTCATGTCTTGCAGATCTTGGCGAACGGTCACGCAACGACCCGGGTTGCGGTGAGTGGGTCAATCCAACCCAGTAGGGAGGCGTTCGATGCACGTAGGCGTGCATTGCCCTCCTCTGGGGCACCATAATTGCATATTAACTTATGTCAATGAAAAACTATGTTAATGCATGTTTTACTATGATGTAACCATGCCATATTAGACATTATATGCTAGGGATATACATCCATGTATCATGTATAGAGGACCATACATGTCTAGACACCATGTCCCATGCTTGAAAAGCCTTGATCTATGCATGTTTCCCATTTAGTTTAATTTAATTAAATCAAAATGAGATTATGTTGGTATAAGCATGCCTTAGAAAATATTATAACCTTGTTATTATAATATATGTTTCCCCGCATCTCAGTTATGCACCCTGGAATAATTCTTGAGAATTCATGACATTAGTAGTGTTAGAAATCGTTGTCGACGGATCCAAGAGGATCGTATCCGTGTGAGTAGGCTGTTTTCTCCCCTTCGTTGGATCCGAGTAGGGACTCCCCGGCGTTGGGAAAGCTGTCCTGACAGAGGGCTCCCATCTGTAGGTACCACCGATGCGTTCAGAGGGTACTGATCGTGGGAGTATACTAGGTAGAGGCTACGCGAGGGAGAGGCTACTGGTGGACCAAGGGTGGAGAGCAGTCTAGTCTGTCCCAAAAGGCCCATGTCACCCCTTAAAGGGTGAGGGTGGGGTAGGTCGGCGATGTTACGACCCACTAGCTTGTACAGTTACTCCCGTTTAGGGACTTTAATTATTATAAGGTTAATATGAGTTGTGTTGCATAGATTGTGCCATTCACTGAGCGTGTGGCTCACCTCTCGCATATTCTTTTCCTCCAGTTGTTACTGAGTTGGATCTGAAGGAGGAGCTCCCCGAGGCATCACATCAGTAGTGGAGCAACGTTCACGTTTTGGGTTCTGCGAGTGAGAGGCCATCAGCATCCCCTTCTTTGCTTGTATGTATTGTTATCCGTGCTTGGGCACAACACTTGTATATGGATGTCTTTGTTTATATTGGCTCTCACAGGACAGTTGATTATGTATTCTGGTCTGTAATATGTCTTTGAATTACAGACTCAGTCTTTTAAGCTTCCGCTATATGTATATATATTATGTCAGCTACATTATTGATTGTGTTGTCATTTTTGATGTTGTTTAGAGTCTTTTATTGATCTCCTGTATGGACTGCTGATATTATATATATATTTGCCACGTATCGGGGACGGCCGCCCTGGGGCGTGACACCGCGCAAGTGAGAAAAGCCACGGTCACATACCGAGTTCCAAAGGGCTACGCTGTCACGACAGTTCATGCCAATGGACACGCAAACTAACCCCCAAGTGGTGACACTGCACAAACAGCTCAAGCAAGGGGTAGATCGAGGTTCTCCTTAGAAGGGGATATCCAAGGGTTGTTCTAACCAAAAGAAGATGAGAATTTGTCTTCTGGGATGATGCCACCTTTACGATTCAAATCATCAAGACACGATCCAGTCCCTAAACGACTACACCATAAAAGGTTCTCGTCGAGGGGACGGATCAGCCTCGAAACGGCTATGCCAATGACATGTGCTTCGGGGTGACCAATCGTCCGATAATTGATACCATGTAGTGGATCGGGCCGATAGGATGACAGACTTATCTAGGGGCGTATCGTTCTTGATACTAACTCGGGTTACCTAAAATGACAACCACGTCACGTAAGTGGCTAAAACTATCCGTCTTATGGACACATGGGAAAAGTCACCCCGAGCGACCAAAACCCTGGTCATGTACAGTCCTGGTATATTACCATCTGTAATGATCTACTGGAGGGTGATCTATCTAAGACCGAACAAGCAAGGGATCAAAGCAATCGATTCAACTTGGAATTGAAAACAGCTATCAATTACAGTACAAGTTCGTTCCATGAAAACCCCTTTTTTATTAATATTATCTTAGTGTTGATTATTAAAAAGAACAAAGAAAGGCAGCGCGCTGGGAGCTCCGGGTACATCCCAGGGCCAAAGCCCTCCTCCGTGTCTACAAAGACTGGGTACCACCTGTTGTGCCTGTGTCATTTGGAGCGCTCTGTTTGAAAATTTGGGTACATAATTTTTTTCCTCGAAGTTATGTATTTCCAATTTGGTATTTAGATTTGATTTTGTTAAAATCCAAGATGAAGAGGTTTAAATATGATTTTATTATGAGATGTCCAGTTTTGAGTTAGCTTTCGTACAGAAGTGGAATTAGATCAACTGGATTCTTGTAGTAAAAGTTATGGGTATTTTTCCAAGTATACCCCGGGGAGGGAAATTCTGGCAGCAGCCCTGCTCTATGTTTAGCTCTAATTTCGGAATAGCTGGAGAGATTATTTGATCTTGGCATGAACATGAAAGTTGTAGATAATCTTCTTGGATTTCCAACAGACTTGGAATTGTGCAATTCGGAGCTATATTGAGGAAGTTATGGCTGTTCCAGTGAAGCATGCGCAGAATTTCTAGTCAAAGGGCGACTAGGTCATTTCCATCCTTTTTAGATATTTGTGTGCAACAAATATCTCCTCTCTCTCTCTCTTCCCTTCTCACTCCCACGACTACAACTTCTTGGTTCTCCTTCTCTCTTTCAAACCCTTCCCCCCCAAGTGTTTGTAAAATTTACTCAAAGAGAAGGAGATGGTGGAGAAGGAAGTGATGGTAGGTTTGGTTGTTGTTGTTTGTTCCCCTCTCTCTCAAGCTCCCTTTCTCATGATCTTTCCCCCCCCCCTGATTTGCAGCCATCGGAGGGCTGAGGAGGGCTGAGGTGGTGGTGGTGGTTGAGGTGGTCGCGGGTGCGTCGAGGGCCCCCGAACCTCCCCCTTTCGTTCCCCCTCCAAGGTGAGCTCCTCCCCTTCTTTTCTTGGTTTTCATGGCTTAAGGGGATGTTAGGGAGGTCATGCATGCTAGGTAGATGGGTTAGGGTGTGTGTGAGGGGTTGGGGAGGGTTAAAAAGGGGTAAGGGTTGGCTGGGCGCGCGTTTCGGGTCGTCTGCGCGCGTGCGCGCGCAGGCGGGCGCTGGCGGGCGCGCAGACGCGCGCGGGTGCGCGCGGAGTGGTCGCGCGGGTGCGTGCAGGTGCTGGCGCGAGCGGGGGTGCGCGCGGAAGTGCGCGCGAGTGCGCGCGGGCGTGCGCGCGCGCGGAGCAGTGCTCCTGGGCGCGGGGCTGGGGACCAGTGTGGGCGCGCGCGCGCGCGTGCGCGTGCGTGCGCGTGCTGGGGCGTGCGCGGGGTGCTGCGCGAGGGGCGCGGGTTGGACGCGCAGTGCGCGCGGGCGCGCGAGAGGGTGTGCACGCGTGCGACAGCGCGTCTGGGCGTGCGGGCAGGCGCGCGGCAGTGCGCCGATGGTGCTGGGGTGCGTGCGTGCGTGCGCATTCGTGTGTGTGGGGGGCCATGCGCATGGCTGCCCGAGGGTTCGGGTAGGTGTCGGGGCACTCGGACTCGCGTGCGTACGTGCGTGCTCGCATGCGTGCGAGCCCGTATGCATGCTTGTCCGAGTATTGGGTATTTCTAATATTTTCTATGTGTAAATTGTGTTGTTTCTCACCAGTTGGATGCCCCTACCTTGCAGATCTCGTCGGATGGGATGCGCGAGGTCCCGGGTCGTAAGGTGAGTGGTTTGATTCCAATCCCCCCCCTCTAGGGATGCGCTCGACCCGCATAGACGCGCGTCGCGCATCGATGGGGCCCCCTAGCTATAATATGTAAAAGCTATGCATGCATGATTAATATGATATATCCATGCCACCTTAGACTTTGTATGCTAGGGATATGCACCCTTATATCATGTATAGCGGCCTATGTATGCCTAGACACCTTGCCCCGAACTATGCATGTTCCCATTTAGTTTAATTTATTTAAATCAAATGCGAGCATATGGTTATTAGCATGCCTTAGAGAATATTATAACCTTGTGGTTATAATATATGTCTCCCCGCATCTTAGTTATGCGCCCTGGAGGAATTCTTGAGAATTCATGACATTAGTAGTGTTAGAAATCGTTGTCGACGGATCCAACAGGATCGTACGCGCGTGAGTAGGCTGTCTTCTCCTTTTGGTTGGATCCGATGTAGGGACTCCCCCTACGTTGGAAAGTTGTTCGACCTGACAGAGGGCTCCCATCTGTAGGTACCTCCGATGCGTCGGACTGTGCTGATCGTGGGAGTATACCAGGTTTGAGGCTACGGAGTGTGGGAGAGGCTACCGGGTGGACCAGGGGTGGAGAGCGGCCTAGTCTGAAAAGACCCATGACACCCCTAAAGGGTGAGCGTGGGGTGGATTGGCGATGTTACGACCCTCTAACTTGTGTAGTTACTCCCGTTTAGGGACTATGACTACTTTAAGGTTAATATGAGTGTGTTGGTTGTTGTTATGCATGTGTGTGATATCTCGATAAGCGAGTATCGAGAGTGGTTGTTTTCCTTTGGGTTTCGCTTTGCGAACATGGGATCGTTCTCCCCTTCGTTGGATCCGATGTAGGAACTCCCCGGCGTTGGCTGTACCTGACAGAGGGCTCCCGTCCACAGGTACCTCCGATGTGTCGGACAGTACGGATGGTGGGAGTGGACTAGGTGGAGGCCACGAGGGTTGGAAAGGGCTACTGGGGGACCAAGGGTGTAGAGCGGTGAGTTGAGGAGATCGGGTTGTAGATACTACCCGGGAGAGGGTTAATGAATGATGTCGCGAGCGTGGAATCGTTCTCCCCTTCGTTGGATCCGATGTAGGAACTCCCCGGCGTTGGCTATACCTGTCAGAGGACTAGGTGGAGGCCACGAGGGTGGGAGAGGCTATCGGGTGGACCTGTTATATATGTGTCGCTTTTTGGCTTATTGGCAACCATTGGAGCATTTTTTAGCAGTTTTAAAAATTTGTGTTTTTCGATCGGAACCGCATAATTTTGGACTGTTAGCTATCGTCCGAGTTAGAGGACTCCGATTGAAAATCTAACTGCATATTATGTGTCCTGGTGCCGTTTTAAGCCACTCATGAAAATTTCATCGAATTCCGGCATCGTTTCCAAAAATTTCGCAGTTCCGGGGCGTATCCGGGTTTTTAAGTCGCACACTATTTAAATGGAATCAAAAATATCTCAACACACTATTCATCATCCCTACCAAGTCTCCCCTCTCTCCTCTCTCTCGTTTTTCTCACATTTGAGGCCCCTACACCCATCAAAACCAAAAACCCAAAGCACGAGAAGTGTAGATCGGGTCCCGATCTACACACCGGTGCTCTCAAATCCGATTTCCGACGTATTTTGCCCTTCCTTCCGCCCTCTCTTCTCCTCAGCCCGGTCCCAGTTCGGAGGTGGAAAGAGGTCTAGTTGGTGGAGACCTTTGGGGAGGAGCTTCCGGATCCCTTCTTCTCCTCTCCTTGCCTTGGGTAAGCTTCCCTTCCTTGCTTCTCTTGTTTAGATGCTTGTTAGGGGAATTTTTGGATGTGAGGAGGGCGGCTGGGGGCTGTCGGAGGTGGTTGGGGGTGGTCGGAGGCCAAGGGTGGCCGGGGGTTGGTGGTGGTGGTGCTCGGGCAAGGTGGGGGTCTGTTCTGGGCAGGATGGCAATAGGCAGCAGCCGCAGGCAGCAGCGGCAGCAGTTCAGCGACGCAGCAGGCTGGTCGCGCGCGGACGTGCGCGCGTGCGAGCGCACGGGCATGCGCGCGTGCGTGCGCGGGCGTGCGTTCGCGCGGCGTGCGCGCGGGTGTGCGCGGATCTGGAGCTGGGAGCTGGTCGGGCAGCTGTGCGCGGATCTAGTCGAGCAGCTGTGCGCGAGAGACTGGTGGCGAGCTGAGCGCGAGGTGCTGGTCGCGCGGGTCTGTGCGCGAGGAGCTGGTGCGCGAGGTGCTGACCGACGCAGTGGTGGTGCGTGCGCGAGGTGCTGGCCGAGGCAGTGGTGGTGCGTGCGCGAGGTGCTGGCCGAGGCAGTGGGGGTGCGTGCGCAAGGTGGTGGCCGAGGGCAGTGCACGCGAGAGGGCGTGCAGGGTGCGCGGGATGGCGCGACGAGGCAGTACGGTGCGCGCGGGGCGCGGTGAGGCGGCGGTGGTGCGCGCGAGGCGCGGCGAGGCAGCGGTGGTGCGCGCGAGGCGCGGTGAGGTGGCGGAGGTGCGCGCGGGGTGCGTGCGGGGCGAGACGCTGCGCGCGGGGGCGTGCGGGGTGCTCGCGGGCCGGCGCAAGGCGTGCGGGGTGCGTGGGCTGAGGCGCGGCGGTGCACCCGGGCGGTCGGGTGGCCGTGCGGGTGGTTGCCGGCCGTGCGGGTGGTTGCCGGGGGTGTTGGGTGATTAATTTGGGATTTTGGGTGTTTATTTGTGTATGTTGTGTATTTTTGGGTATTTGTGGATTTATACTTACCAAGTAATACCCTGTCTTGCAGATCTCGACGGACGGTCGCGCGTCGACCCGATTTCCGGTGAGTGGGACAACCCAACCCAGCTTGGGAGGCGATACACGCACTTGGGCGTGTACCGCTCTCCCCTGGGGCGTATAGCTTGTATTAACTGTTGCAATTATAACCCATGTAAGCATGATGTGTGTGTAGAATTGCATGCCACCCTAGATTGTGTGATAGGGACTTGCACCCTTAGGATTGTGCATGAGCCATGCATCCTGCCTCCTCGCTATCATGCTAGGAAAGCCCGACCTCTACATGCGTCCTATTAGTTTGATTTGTTTACTTAAATGCTAGCATAAGTGAGAATTGCATGCTTTAGACAATATTATAGGGAGGGGCCTTGCGAGGTCAACATTGAGACCCGGGTCAGGGTACTCCGTGTTCCTTGTTTGGTTGTCGGGACGTCCTGTATCGGGACCTCACGTTGCCCTCCCCAGGTTACTTTCCCAATAATATTGCACCCCTGTATTATGATTAATAAATGCATGTTCCCCGCATACTGGTTATGCGCGCTGGTGGAATTCTGAGGAATTCAAGACATTAGGATTGTAGAGATGTGCTGTCAGTGGATCCGAGTGGATCATATGCGATGGATAGGCTGTTCTGTTCCCTTCGTCGGATCCTGTTAGAGACTACCTCAGCGTTAGACAGGTTGTCCCGTGCAGGGGCTCCCATTAGTAGGCGCCTCCTGATTTTGGTGAAGGACTGTGCTGAACATGAGAGTGGCCAAACGACCTACGGAGTGAGGAGAAACTATCGGTGGACCAAGGGTGACCAACAGCCTAGTCAGTCCCAAGAGCCTATGTCACCTGGCGAGGGTGAGGGTGAGGGTATGGTGGGCCGGCGATGCGACGACCCACAGGATTATGTATGGATGATTATCAGCCCACTAAGTCCCAACATCCTAGGTCACCTGTTGAGGGTGAGGGTGAGGGTATGGGGTTCGGCGATGTAACGAACCCCCAGATTTGTGTTGTTTATGCCGTTTTGGGCTTATGACTTGAGTAAATGTGGTTAATATGAACTGTATGTATGGGTTGTGCTATTCACTGAGCGTGTGGCTCACCCCTCGCATATTATCTTTTTCAGTGATCTCTGAGGGAGGAGCTTCCCGAGCGACTACACCAGTAGAGGGTAGCGCCGCGTCCCACGAGTTTTGAGGCCATCAGCACCCTTCTTTCAGTTGTATGTATATATTCTGTGCTTGGGCACCTAGTTGGATTTTGTATGGATTTTATTGTGTATATATATGGGCATGTTGGCTCTCACAGGACATACGATTATGTATCGAGTCTGTAGTATGTTTTTATTACAGACTCAGTCTTTTAGCTTCCGCATTTGGTGTATATATTATGTCAGCCCTGCTTTTATCTGTGTTGTCATTTTAGTGATTGTTTGTGATTTATTGTTGGTTTCCTGTTACTGATATCATATATACACTTGCCGCGTCCCGGGGACGGCCGCCCTGGGGCGTGACAGGACCAGGGGTGTAGAGCAGTCTATGTCTCTCCCAAAGTCCCAAGATGTCTCCTTTCAGGAGTGAGGGTGTGGATGAGGCGAAGACGCGTCGCCTTGTGACCCATTCGTTGTTCGACCATTCCCATAGTTGTTGTCCCGGTCTCGTGATCGATGTTGAAGGACATCGTTGGGCGATTATCTAGATGTAGATGATCCAGTAGTGTTGAGTAGACCAGTAAATCCGGGTCTCTTCAACCAACGGTATGGTCTCTAGACCAGCAAATCTGGGTCTCTTCGACCGACGGTATGGTCTCTCCCCATAAGTCCCAAAAGACTCCCTCCGGGAGTGAGGGTGGGAAGTGAGGTTGGTCGTGTCACGCCCCAGGCGTCCCCGAGACGTGGCAAAATATAATATAATATCAGCTATCAATACCTGAGGTCAATAAGGACACCAACAACAATACACAAGGCGGCAAAGCAAGATAATGATAACTGACTGAAAAGCGGAAGCATAATATATAACAATGTCTGTAAATCAAAAACATTATTACAGACCCGAATACACAATCAATGTCCTGTGAAAGCCAAGTCTAGACCAAAGAAAATACAACCTGTGCCACATGCACGATTTACAAAGCATAAAATGACTCTAGGAATGCTGACAGCCTCACACTCGCCACCCGCCGGCAGAACGCTCCACACCCATAAGACCAAGCCACAGGAAGCTCCAGCTCCACGCCCAACACTGCCCCTGAAAAGAAACAGTATGCGAGGGGTGAGCTACAAGCTCAGTGAGTGGTTGAAAACCAATCACCATTCTACAGTTCAATACATAAACAATTTCCTTTCAAGGAAAACATGGGTAGAAACCCAATGGATAACAGGGTCACGCGGCGGCGCGGCCAACCTCACCCCCACCCTCACTCCCGGAGGGAGTCTTTTGGGACTTATGGGGAGAGACCATACTGTCGGTCGAAGAGACCCGGATTTACTGGTCTAGAGACCATGCCGTCGGTCGAAGAGACCCGGATTTATTGGTCTACTCAACACAATTGGATCATCTACATCTAGATAATCGTCCAACGATGTCCTTCAACATCCATCACGAGACCGGACCCAACAACTATGGGAACGGTCGAACAACGAATGGGTCACAAGGCGACGCGTCTTCGCCTCATCCACACCCTCACTCCTAAAAGGAGACATCTTGGGACTTTGGGAGAGACTTAGACTGCTCTACACCCCTGGTCCACCGGTAGCCTCTCCCTGCTCCGTAGCTTACCTGGTATACTCCCACGATCAGCACTGTCCAAACACATCGGAGGTACCTACAGATGGGAGCCCTCTGTCAGGATAGCCTGTCTAACGCCGGGGATGTCACTACTCGGGTCCAACGAAGGGGAGAAAGATTCCACGCTCGCGACATCATTCATTAACCCTCTCCCAGGTAGTATCTACAACCCGATCTCCTCAACTCACCGCTCTACACCCTTGGTCCACCGGTAGCCTCTCCCACCCTCGTGGCCTCCGCCTAGTCCTCTGACAGGTATAGCCAACGCCGGGGAGTTCCTACATCGGATCCAAACGAAGGGGAGAACGATCCCATGTTCGCAAAGCGAAACCCAATGGAAAACAACCACTCTCGATACTCGCTCAGCGAGATATCACACACATGAATAACAACAACCAACACACTCACATTAACCCTCAAAGTAGTCATAGTCCCTATATGGGAGTAACTACACAAGTTAGAGGGTCATAACATCGCCGATCCACCCCACGCTCACCCTTTAGGGGTGTCATGGGTCTTTTTAGACTAGGCCGCTCTCCACCCCTGGTCCACCCGGTAGTCTCTCCTCCACTCCGTAGCTTGCCTGGTATACTCCCACGATCAGCACTGTCCGAACACATCGGAGGTACCTATAGATGGGAGCCCTCTGTCAGGACAGCCTGTCTAACGATGGGGAGTCCCTACATCGGATCCAACCAAAAGGAGAAGATAGCCTACTCACGCGCGTACGATCCTGTTGGATCCGTCGATAACGATTTCTAACACTACTAATGTCATGAATTCTCCAGAATTCCTCCAGGGTGCATAACTAAGATGCGGGGAAACATATATTATAACCACAAGGTTATAATATTCTCTAAGGCATGCTAATAACAATATAATCACATAATCCCATCTTGATTTAAATAAATTAAACTAAATGGGAACATGCATAGGTCGAGGCTTTCCTAGCATGAAACATGGTGTCAGGATGCATTTCCCTAGCATACAAGATCTAAGGTGGCATGGATATATCATATTAATCATGCATAGATCAAGGCTTTTAAGTACAGGACATGGTGTCCAGGCATGTACGGGCCTCTATACACGATACATGGATGTATATCCCTAGCATGCAAAACATCTACATATTAGTTAGGGGGGCCCATCGATGCGCGACGCGCGTCTACGCGGGTCGAGCGCATCCCTAGAGAGGGGGAGGGATTGGAATCAAACCACTCACCTTACGACCCGGGACCTCGCGCATCCCATCCGACGAGATCTGCAAGGTAGGGGCATCCAACTGGTGAGAAACAACACAATTTACACATAGAAAACATTAGAAATACCCAATACTCGGACAAGCATGCATACGGGCTCGCACGCATGCGAGCACGCACGTACGCATGCGAGTCCGAGTGCCCCGACACCTACCCGAACCCTCGGGCAGCCACACACATGGCCCCCCGCACGCGCACGCATGAATGCGCACGCACGCACGCACCCCAGCACCCTCGGCGCACTGCCGCGCGCCTGCCCGCGCGTCCAGCCCTTCGGGCCCCCGCGCGCACTGTGCCCCCCCCCCCCCGCAGCACCCCGTGCACGCCCCAACACGCGCACGCACGCACGCGTGCGCACTGGTCCCCAGCCCCGCGCTCAGGCACATGCCCAGGCGCCTGCTCCGCGCGCGGGCACGCCCGCGCACACCCCCGCGTGCACCCCCGCTCGAGCCAGCGCCTGCGCGCACCCGCGCGACCACTCCTCGCGCACCCGCGCACTCGCGTGCACACGCCCGCGCGCGTCTGCGGTCCTGACTGCGCCTGCCAGCGCCCGCCTGCGCGCGCACGCGCGCAGACTGCGCCCAGCGCGCGCCCAGCCCATCCCAACCTCATTTTAACCCTTCCCAACCCCTCACACACACCCTAACCCATCTACCTAGCATGCATGACCTCCCTAACATCCCCTTAAGCCATAAAAACCAAGAAAAGAAGAGGAAGAGCTCACCTTGGAGGGGGAATGAAAGGGGGAGGTTCGAGGGCCCTCGACGCACCCGCGACCACCTCAACCACCACCACCACCTCTTCGGCCTCCTCAGCCCTCCCATGGCTGCAAATCAGGGGGGGGGGAAACCATGAAAAGGGAGCTTGAGAGAGAGGGGAACAAACAACAACAACACAAGAACCAACCTTCTCTTCTTCCTTCACCTCCTCCTTCTCTTCTTCTCATTGAGACCTTAAACCAAACACTTGGGGGGGGTGTTTGCAAGAGAGAAAGAGAGACAAGAAAAGCTTTTCGTGGGAGTGAGAGGGGAAGAGAGAGAGAGGAAAGATATTTATCACAAATATCTAAGGAGAAATGACCTAGTCGCCCTTTGACTAGAAATTCTGCGCATGCTCCACGGGAACAGCCATAACTTCCTTGATATAGCTACGAATTTTACAATTCCAAGACCGCTGGAAAGCCAAGAAGATTATCTACAACTTTCATGTTCATGCCAAGATCAAATAATCTCTCCAGCTATTCCGAAATTAGAGCTAAACATCGAGCAGGGCTGCTGCCAGAATTTCCATCCCCGGGGTATACTTGGAAAAATACCCATAACTTTTACTACAAGAATCTAGTTGATCTAATTCCACTTCTGTGCGAAAGCTAACTCAAAACTGGACATCTCATAGTAAACTCATATTTAAACCTCTTCATCTTGGATTTTAACAAAATCAAATTCAAATACCAAATTGAAAATACATAACTTCTAGGAAAAAAAATTATGTACCCAAATTTTCATACAGAGCGCTCCAAATGACACAGGCACAACAAGTGGGTCGCGCCGCTGCGTGACCCTATTATCCATTGGGTTTCTACCCATGTTTTCCTTTAAAGGAAATTGTTTATGTATTGAACTGTAGAATGGTGATTGGTTTCCAGCCACTCACTGAGCTTGTAGCTCACCCCTCGCATACTGTTCTTTTCAGGGGCAGTGTTGGGCGTGGAGCTGGAGCTTTCCTGTGGTGTGGTCTTATGGGCATGGAGCGTTCTGCCGGCGGGTGGCGAGTGCGAGGCTGTCAGCATTCCTAGAGTCATTTTATGCTTTGTAAATCGTGCATGTGGCACATGTTGTATTTTCTTTGGTCTAGACTTGGCTTTCACAGGACATTGATTGTGTATTCGGGTCTGTAATAATGTTTTTGATTTTCAGACATTGTTATATATTATGCTTCCGCTTTTTAGTCAGTTATCATTATCTTGCTTTGCCGCCTTGTGTATTGTTGTTGGTGTCCTTATTGACCTCAGGTATTGATAGCTGATATTATATTTATTTTGCCACATCTCGGGGACGCCTGGGGCGTGACACCACCTCCTCGAGTGACTCTCTTAAAGGAGCACTGAATTCCATCCTTGCCGAAAGCTCCTAGGGTGTGTCTCCCTTAGCCCGGCATCCACTTGGCCCTTGAGATGGCCTTCAGATACCTCCCGCTCCAACGCACGAGATTGCCAATATGTAGTGGAATGCTTGTAGTGTTGTGCTCGGTCTGAAGCAACGACGGATGCATCACAGCCCGTACTGTCGCTTCCTCGGCTCGAGCAAGGGCGCCCGGTGAAGACAACCTCGTCCCATGGGCAAGGGTCGTTGGAGCCACATCCTCCATGTCATCGAAGTCCCACTCGGTGTAACTGTTGGCATCATCCCCTTCCTCCCTAGAAGAGAACTCGTGGTCCAACCATTGGTGATGACCATTTGCCTGTGACGAGCTCTCGCCTCCCAGCGACCTCCGTGTGCAGCATAAGGCTAGCAGGCTATCGGCATCCACTATCGGAGTGCGCTCGTGGATTGATGAAGCAAAGGATGAGACCTAGACGAAGTCACATAGGGTAGGCAAGACCATCTCGTCCACAAAACAAGCACCGGGGCAGACAGCTCCCTTCTAAGGTCGACGCATCCTGCATGTCATAATACCATGCACGTGAAAACAAAAAAAAAAATAGAGAGTAAGGAAAAGGGAGGGACCACGGCCAGATAATTAAAGAGGGTTCCGAACCTTGTTGGCCTGGGGGTGTCCCATCTATTGGGTAATGCCACGCCCCACCGAGCGGCACCACCTCTTCCTTCCACTTGCAGTCGACATCAGGGACCTCGAAAAGGATGCGACGATGCCCATATGCAACGAAGTAGAAGCGGCGCGTCTCATACGGATACACCGCGAAGCAGTAGCAGTACATGATCTCGACAAGCCTGAGACCGTACACCTCATCTCGTTGAGTAACGCCGTGTGAAGGACGCGAAAAACGTTTGGGTGGACCTAGAGCGGCGCGAGACTAAAGCATGTGAGGAAAATTGGGATGAGAGGATGAAGGGGGGAGTGAACGATCGAAAGGTGATGGTGAGAAAAATACGCCCTACCTGACCGAAGCCCCTCTCTGTCCTCGATCTTTGGGTCGAAATGGACCCTCCTCTGAAATGCCCCTTAACAGAGTAGCCATTGTGACCGAACAAAGGGAACAAACGAGAAAGGAATGGAGAGAGAAAGAGATCAAAGGATTCGAACGAGCAGTGGGTCGAACAACACCCTCCCCTTCATTTTATAGGGTCCAAGCACCTCCTCATCGTTTCACGCAGCCATTAATGCCGGCTGAGCATTAATCCTCATTGGAACAACACAAAGGGTCTCCCAAATGACGGCTTGATGGCAATAAATGAGGGGACTGACGGGCGAATCTTGGAATGACAAGTGTCATTCCCCTCGACACCCTACAAACCGCCGCAAATAAAAAGAGCATACGAGGATCCATGAACATTGTCACGCCCCGGGCGTCCCCGAGACGCGGCAAGTGTATATAAAATATCAGAATCTACACAGGAGGTCAATAATATCATACACAAGCAGCCAGAATGACACACAGACAACAAAAGCAGGGCTGACATGATATATACACCAAATGCGGAAGCTAAAGACTGAATCTGTAATCAAAACACACTACAGACTCCATACATAATCACATGTCCTGTGAGAGCCAATATACATACAAAGACATCCAAATACAATACAAACACGTGCCCAAGCACGGAAAATAATACATACAGGCACAAGGGATGCTGATAGCCTCTGATACTCGCGGGACGTGGCGCTACTCCGCTACTGATGAAGTCCCTCGGGGAGCTCTTCCTCCAGATCCGACTCAGATGACACTGAAGAAAAATATTATGCGAGGGGTGAGCCACACGCTCAGTGAACGGCACAACCCATGCATCACAGACAATATTGACCACAACCAGATAATTCTTAACATCCACAACCACATTACCATAGCCACAAATAACAACAATTCCTCAAACTAGTGGGTCGCTAATGCCAACCCACTACACCCTCACCCTCACCCTCAATGGGTGACCAAGGATATTGGGACTAATCAAAATCCAATCACAAATCCGGTGGGTCGCTTCTGCCAACCCACTACACCCTCACCCTCACCCCTCAAGGGGTGACCAAGGATATTGGGACTAACTACACCAATCCAGCAGGTCGCTATCGCCAACCTACTACACCCTCACCCTCACCCCTCAAAGGGTGACATAGGATATTGGGACTGACAATCACCCATAGACAAATCCAGCGGGTCGCTCATCGCCAACCCACTACACCCTCACCCTCACCCTACAACGGGTGACTTAGGCTCTTGGGACTGACTAGGCTGTTGGTCACCCTTGGTCCACCGATAGTCTCTCCTCACTCCGTAGGTCGTTTGGCCACTCCCATGTTCAGCACAGTCCTTCTACCAAATCAGGAGGCGCGTACTACTGGGAGCCCCTGCACGGGACAACCTGTCTAACGCTGAGGTAGTCTCTACACAGATCCAACGAAGGGAACAGAACAGCCTATCCATCGCATATGATCCACTCGGATCCGCAGACAACACATCATAACAACACTACTATTCTGAATTCCTCAGAACCCAGCAGGGCGCATAACTACGATGCGGGGAACATGCATAAGGTTATAACAAGGGTGGAATATCATTGGGGGAAAGAAACTCGGGAGGGCAGCGTGAGTTCCCGTTATAGGACACCCCGACAACCAAACAAGGAATACGGTGTACCCTAACCCGGGTCTCACCGCTGTCCTCGCAAGGCCCCTCCCCTATAATATTCACTATAACATGCAATTTAACAAATACTAGCATTTAATTTAATAAATAAACTAGTAGGGCACATTCATCGGTCGGGCTTCCTAACATGGAAACAGGGGACATGGTGCATGGCTCATACCCATATCCTAAGGGTGCAAGTCCCTAACATGCAAAGTCTAGGGTAACATGCATTCTACAATTAAATCATGCTCGCATGATATACATATTACACATGCCAATATCTATCCATGGTGCCCCAGGAGAGGTCGGTATACGCCCAAGGGTGTATAACACCTCTCTACTGGGTTGGATTGTCCCACTCACCAGTATCTGGGTCGTCGCGCGACCGTCCGTCCAGATCTGCAAGACAGACATTCAATATGGTGAGAGCAATACAAAAATACTCTAAAATACCCAAACATACAAAACCCACAACTAAACACCTAACACTCGGCAAACGTGCACACGACCCGCACGCCCGCTAACCCGAGCACTCCGGCTACCACCCGCACGGTCGGCAACCACCCGCACTGCCGCTCGACCGCCCGGGTGCACCGCCGCGCCTCAGCCAACGCACCCCGCGCACCGCTGGACCTCCCGGGTGCACCGCGCGCCCCCTGCGCCCCAGCGCAGCCGCCCGCGCACACCCCGCACGCCTCGCGCTGGCCCGCGAGCACCCTGCACGCCCCGCGCGCACCCCGCGCGCACCTCCAGCCCCCTCTCCGCGCGCACTCCGCGCGCACCTACCAGCCTCTACCCGTGCGCACCACGCGCGCACCACCCGCTCGCACCCTCTGCACCGCGCGCACGCCTGCGCCTCAGCCTAGCGCCCGGTATCCGCGGCCCAGCACCCGACGCTCAGCGCCCAGCACCCGGGACCCTCACCCAGCGCCCACGCGCACGCACGCGCAACACGCGCCCAGCGCGCCTGGCAGCACGCGCCCAGCGCGCCTGGCAGCATGCCCACGCTGCTGCCCGCGTTGCCTGCCTGCACGCGTCGTCGAGTGGCCCGAGCACCGTTTGCCTGCACGCCCGGCACTGCTCGCCTGATGCCCGAGCACCTCCTGCCCTGCTCGCCTGCGCGCCCAGCCTGCCAGCCCGGCCTGCCCGCGCGCACAGCCCACAGCCTGCCTACCCGCATGCCTCCCCCTGCACCCCCCGAACTCACGTCCGCGCTTCGCGCGCCCGGCAAACTAGTGCACCTGCTCCCAGCCTACCCGGCTAGTCCTACCCAGCTCCTCGCGCACAGCTCGCCCAGCTCCTCGCCGCTCGACCAGCTCCCCAGCACCAGCCGCTTGACCAGCCCTCCCGGGTGTACCCGCGCGCAGCACGCCCAGTGCCCGCACGCCCAGCACACCCGCGCGCCCAGCACCCGCACGCCCAACACGACCAGCACGCGCGCCTTGCATGCCCGCGCGCACCCCCGCGCGCGCCCAGCCTGCTACGCTGCTGTGCTGCTGCCGGTGCTACCTGCTGCCCGAGACCATCCCCCTCCCAATCCCGAGCACCTCTACCACCACCCACCGACCTCCGACCACCTCCACAGCCCCCCGACGGCCACCCACCGCCGCCGACCTCCTCCCAACCCCAAAACCCACCTCCTAACATCCATCTAAACAAGAAAAGAGGGGAAATAGGGCTTACCAAGGGGAGGAAGGGAAGTCCGGACGCTCTCCACGCGCCGAAACCTTTCCCCAAAGGCTTCCACCGCCCGGATCTACCTCCACCACCGAAATGGCTCAAATCAGGGAAGAAGAGAGGGGGGACGGAGGGGTCAAACTCGTCGGAATCGAAATTTGAAACCACCGGGGTGTAGATCGGGACCCGATCTACACTTCCTAGGTTTTAGGTTTTAAGCTTTGAGGGGTCTAGGGGGCTCAAAAGTGAGAAAAGGAGAGAGGGGAGAGAGAAAATCCAAGTGGTAGGGATGATGAATAGTGCTACTCGAAAATTAGATCCCATTTATATAGTGTGCGACTTAAAAACCCAGATACGCCCTGGAACTGCGAAATTTCGGAAACGTTACCGGAATTCGATGAAATTTTCGTGAGAGGCCTAAAATGGCACCAGGACACCAAATATGCAGTTAGATTTTCAATCGGAGTCCTCTAGCTCAGGACGATAGCTAATAGTCCAAAAATTAGCGGTACCGATCGAAAACCGAAAAAAAACGAAAAACTGCCAGAACGCTCCAACGGTTACCAGCAGGTTAAAAGTGACACATATATAACAAACATTCTTCCCAATTAGGACTTGCACCGCTCGACTCATGTCGCCTTAGGTATGTTTTTCCCACCCAACAGAAGCATCTTCGATCACAATCGGAATGAAAAAATGGAGCATCTGTAGGGGCAAAAACTCAGGCCCACAAGTTATGCTCCACGTACCGGCAGCCCATGACTCGACTAGGAAGGGACCACGACCTAGATGGCCCACCGTATGTGGATCCGGCCCGTCGAATCCTCCATACCCGACGATCGAGCATCAACTCAAGTTTGTATTTTCATAATTTAATTGTGAATTAAGGATCATCAACCGTTGATCCTTTAAATCTCTAAGATCCCAACAATATATCATGGATTTAGAATAAATCATCAATTGATTCATAAGATCCCAACAAATCATGTGTATTTACCAAGGGATAATGGCAGTTGATTCTGCAAATCCCTACTATAACACATAACCAATTCCCTAAATGGAAGACCTCCTCCCATCCGTCTGATGGAAGGAAGATCGACCATTGATTCTAGGGCATCCATGACAGTACTATAATTCGGGAACTAGTTCTCTCTACTGCGGTATGTGAAATTCCTTTTTTCAACAACCCTAACTTGTCCATTTGATTGACTTGAGCGTCGAAGGGTCTTCTGCAAGTCACCCACAACCCTATTTCTGACGACGCTTGAGGAGGAGGATCTCCGGTAGCGCAGCGGAAGCTGTCGGGAGAAGCAGAGCGGACGGATTCTGATGACCCAGACCCGGCCATCATTTATGCCCATCCAAATACCCTTCTCTGTCATTTTAAAAAATTTATCTCACCTAACAGTTTTACACATACATTTCAAAAACCATCATATCTATCAAATCAGTCACACATCTCTCACACTTATTCAATTGTATAATTGTCATTTTAAAAGTCATAAACTCTTATACATCCCTTATCCACCACTTATCATCATTTTATCAAAGGTAAATCAAACAACAAAAAGATCACTTTTACTTTTTCCAATGATAATAACTAGAAAAGACAACCAAACAAAATTTTGTTTACTCAGCATAAATTATTATCTATCTCGATATAGCTATCAGGGGCAAATAAGTTTATGTCACACCTCATATGGGCCCTTACCCCCTATTTGTGGTGGAGAATTAACAGAGAATATGGGTGAATACTAGATAATTGCACTTATTCATTGTTTGTTTTCCCGGATAAATCCTGATAGCTATATATGTATAAACTAGGATAAGACTTGATAATTATTCTAAGAAAATGTTAGAATTGCTTATCGAGACTTATCTATGTCGATGAATAAAAATATTTTTCTCTGTCATTTTAAAAAAATTATCTCACCTAGCACTCACACACATTCCAAAAACTGTCACATCTATCATATCAGTCACATATCTCTCACAAGGGTATAGTTATCATTTAAAAAGTCATAAATTCTTATTTATCTGTTATCTACCATTTATCATCACTTTATCCAAGGTGAACAAAACAACAAAATTGTCACTCTTACGTTTCCCAATGAGAATCATTGAAAATATAATTAAACAAAAATTTGCTTATTCAATATAGATTATTATCTATCCCAGTATAACTATCATGGGCGAATAAGCCTATGTCACACCCTATGATGAACATATCCATTTCAAATAAAATCAAAATAGAATAGAGCATACAAACAAGAAAAGAAAAGTATAAGAGAAAGCACGGCGTTGGGACAAAAGACAAGGATGCACCTGATATATGCTTAATTTCATATAATAATATGTACTTCAGTGAAAAAGTATAACTTTTTTTCAAAAGAAAAACGATTGGACTGAGTTCAAAGATTTACATATCATTTTCCATGTTTTTATAGCTCATACAGTTTGCAATAAATGATGAGTTCAAAGATCCATTAAGATAACATCATTCCTTGACCATAATTCTTACTGGTATTTAAAATAAAAAAAACTGATCTTTTTTTTGTGTGACACTGGAGTTGGCATGGGTAGGTATTTATATATATTATTTTCTTATACTTGATGTCATATGAGGTAATGTCAAATGTCTGTATCTTGTGCGTGAGTGATTTAAACTTTTTTTCTCTTAGTTTTATTATGTAATTTTTTGATATTTCCAATATACATGAATTCTAAAATTTCAGATGAGTGTTGATATGCTTTAGTCCAATTTGCAGCTCATCTATAGTCCGAAGAAAGGTCTCTAGTCAACTACACCCTCCATTGTATTCATGTGTACTCAAATAATTTTTTTCTTTTTTTTCAAAAAGTAAAAATATATCAATTATATTTCATTTTTCATAAAATTATGCACTTTGTTAGGTGAGTATATATTAAAAAAAATGATTAAAGACGGCAGAAGCTGCTGCAAACAGGGTTAGAAATCATTTTCCTTTTGCGGGCCATTATTTCCACCCCAGCAGTTCCTCACCCCACCCCTTTAAAAAGTTAAAAAGTTACATTTTGGAAAGAGAGCAACCCACCCCGGACTAGCAGCACTGTAGCAGAAATAGAGCACGCACGACCGTCTCCTCTCCCCTCCGCAACCTATCCTCCCCGACCAGCTACCACCGCCCCTCCTACGCCGTCCGATACGGCCTGAACAAACTCCACAAATCCCTTGAAATCGCACAACAAGAAGCACACGTGCGAAACCACCCTCCCCGACAGGACTCCGAAGCATCGCCAGACTCTACATTTCACGGCGAATAGCATCACCCTCTCCTTGCCACAACAAGACACGATCATGTCCATGAAGTTTAGGACTGCCGGAAGATCCACTCCCCTTGTCGAACGGTCGTTCAGGTACCGATCGAGATCCTTGACGAGACAACGAGGATCAGCGACTAGGAGGTGATCCCGATGTGGGGCGACTTCGACGAGACAACGCGGATCAGCGACTAGGAGGTGATCCCGATGTGGAGGGACTTCAGATTGCAAGATGATGATCCTCTGTTCTGATCATTGAAAGGTTGAAGTCGTAGACGTCGTAGTTGAGGAACCTCTCCATGGCCGCAATGAAGCTCGACTTCCCCTTGTCGGATGCACCGTCTCGATCGTCACAGACCTCCACCGACCGGAAGGGGGGGCGGGGGTGAAGAGGCGGAAACTTTATACACTATTTGCACATGTTTGTCTGTTTTCATGTTGTGCTATCATTCATACACATGTTATTGTTAATAACTATTTGTCTCACATATGTAAAACTGTTTGTATATGTGTCAATTTATTATGTTAAAAGATAATAATATTATAAATAAATAAAAAAAAATTTTCAAATGATTATCAAATATGTTATTTTCTTAAAACCGAAAATATATATGAAAAATATATTATATATAAAAAATTTAAATTTAAATATTGCATATTTAGTTTTTCTAATCTATATATAAGTCAATGTGGTTAAAAAAAATAGTTCTAATATAATAGAATATAAAGAAAAATTAATGATTTCAACTAACAAATAATCCCACAAGGTTTTTATATTTTATAAATAACAATTTTGTTGGATAATATCTATGATAGTTAGTTAAGATTTCTTTGCATATTTTAATAAAATAACATTTATATTATTTTAAGTTATATAAATTTATAAAATATAATTATCTATTTTAATTTTTAAGATAAGATTAGGAGAGGAAATATTTGTTTTGGATATTATGGACTTTAATAAATTTGTTAAAGGGTAAAAATGTAAAATTGCTTTAAATACACTTGAGAGGTGTGAAAATAAAAGCTGTTATAAATAATAACACATGGGGTTGGTTGGAATTTTGATTGTCCCATTTAATGTGGCAAATGAGAACCCTGAGATTTTATTTGTTACAGTTCATTATCATAACCAAACAAGATATTGTGTTTGATCTAGTGCAAACAAAAACTCACCCCCATTTGCACAGTATCCAAACAAGCCATTAATAAATCTTAATAACCCCTTAAATAAAAATTTTGTTAATCGATGATGAATATTTTGCCCATATTTTGTTTGGTTAACCCTGACTAAAAACACGATCTACTAAAAAACTACTATAATGTGTCAAAAGTGTAAAAAATCCTATGAAAATAACGATTTTATCATATCTGAATGTATTATAAAACTATATCCGGATGCGTAAAATCATCATTTATAGAAGATTTTTCACATTTTTAACATATTATATATCTTTTTGGTATACTGTGTTTTCCACTAGGATTAATCAAACATGATATTCACAAAATATTCATTATCTGTAAACGTAAATTTTATTCATAGGGTTATTTGGATTTACTAGTTGTTTTTCAAAAGGTTAAATGGATTTTAAGAAAAGTCAGGGGGTTATAAGGATTTCCGTCAGTTATATGGATTTTTTCCTTTCTTTTTATTGATAAAAAAGAAAAATGATATATCTTATCACAAGAATCGCCCGAAATTATCATGTACTCTTTGTTTGAAGTCATATATACTTTGATGATTTTTTTGTTTGTATTTTTAAAATGCATATAACCTTTAAATAAGTTTGAAAGAAAGAGACGATTTTTAAGACAATTTCTGGGTGTAGCAAAGCTCGTAAAAACAAGTGAGGGATTCAGTTTTCTGGCACAAAGGAAAAGTCTCATTCATCCACCTTTATTCCTGGTCAGAGATTTTGGGTATATAATCAATTTTAAAGAAATCAGATAGGGTAAAGTTCACAGGCAAATGGTCTCTGTGATTAATATGAAAACTTATAACATAATAATTGTTGAATAAATTTACAAATGAAGCTACAAAATATGAGATGGAACATGTCTAAGATGTGGATGGGGTTGTATTATATAGGGAGCTGAAGGTAAAAGTCAGATGAACATCTTTAAGTAACCTTGCTTACAAAATTTGAATGACATAAATTTCATAGCTATTCTAATAGAATCTAATAACTCAAGCAAAAGATAACGGTCATGATCCTATGTGCACCCATATTATATTTAAATTATTGCCCAATGTATGATACATATAACAGTGTTGTTCGATACGAACAGGTCCTGTAACAGGTTGAAGGGAAAAAAAGGATTTTCATCTCTCCCATCAAAAATACATCTCAGACATATGGCAAATAAGTTTGATTTTCATCTCTCCCATCAAAAATACATCTCAGACAGATGGCAAATAAGTTTACAATGAGAGGTCCTGTGTTCAAACCTAGTTTTAAGTCTTTAATCATTGAAAAACAAAGAAGAAAATAAAATCTCAAGTTGTCCTTCCCAAATCCCAAAATCAGGACAAAGTTTCCAAATTGTGAACCACACTGAGATTTCTTTTTTGTAGCTTCCTGCTCTAAGACATATTCTCCCATCATGAATTATAGCTTTTGCTCATTCGATGAGAGTAATGAATCACATATGAAACATATTATATGACCAAGCTGCTTACTTAACTACCAGATAATTGAAAGACTTTTTTTATCATTCCTTGACAATATTCTACCATTTAAATAATCAGTGATGACTGAACTACATACTCTAAATGCTGTTTTTATAATAGCTCAATGAATTTTATACATTTCATGCAAGACATCCAACACTAAATATAACAGATGACTCAATATAGAAGATCTATAACTCCTGACCATGATTTCTTGACAAATAAAACGGTAATGACAATTATCGTAAGTCTAAAACAAAATCCTACTTTTCCACATCAACAACTAGATGCCAAGTCAAGGAGAAGCTTCTCAAATTACACTTTGTAGAAAGATCAAGTGGCATTAGGTATTGCAATAATGAACATGTGACATCTTCATTGAAGTGAAATTATCTTCCCTAAAAATATTATTACATGATTAAATTCTAATGATTGATATGACATATATCTCCCCAAAATAAAATAAACATCATTATCATACAGACATTTTTTTCCCTCATATTGATTGCCAGCACCTGCGCAAGTGAATAAATACAAAGATGATATTTGACAATCCACCTCTGCCTACAGCATCAATTATTTTGCAACAGTTAAAAATGAATTCCTTCTCTCTAGGAGACCAAACACATCTTACGCGTGGAAGGGAACCAAAAGAGGAGCAATAATTTTGCAAGTCAGAGCAAGCAGCTACTACTGATGCATGGTTGGAGGCGGAGTTGGATAAGGAACTGGCATGACATAAGGGGGGTGCCCTGGTGGAAGCATGACTGGTGTCCCGACCGCCGAGACCATATGACCAGTGACGGGTTGCCCTACAGGAGGTCCATAGATCCCCATGCCTGGCAGAGTTGGCTGCACAGGATGCTTCATTGACATGCCTGCTGATGACGCGGGTGTGTGACCCTGACCGGTAATGGGTCCCTGCAGAGTGGCAACATCCCCACCATTAACACTGGTGATGTCATGAATGCTGGATCTCCTCCTGTCCCGGTTCATGGAGTTCAGCCGGATGAAATACTTCTGCGCATGGCTGGCAACCTGAGTAGGAGTCCTTGAAATGACAAAGTTCCTCGATATGCTTCTCCAATCGCCCTTCCCAAACTTGTCGAGACCGAGCAGGAACAACCTGCAAAATTAGATTCCCTCCATTATTCACAACCATTTTGAAACTTTTTAATGATGAGCATCAATTCCAGTCACTCACAACTCCCAATTCAAGCCTGAATAGGAAATTACTGATAAATATGAAAAAAAATCCAGAGGATATAATAAGAGAATAACAAAATTTGACAGAACAAAGGGCAACATAAATTTCCAAATATGGTTCTCATGGAAGACGAATCAACTTCAACCTAAATGGTTAAAAAATGACTGAATTCAATGAATTAACAGATTTAGTAAATGCTCAGGTTCCGGATTCAAGACGGAAAGATCAGTTGCAACACTTACTCAGTGTTAGTAGTAACTTTCATTCCTAATACACAAGAAAAAAAATCTCACATGTTCTATGGGATTATACCAATCAAAGTAGCCTAGCATTGCTATAATAATAGAATGCGCACAGCCTACCGCCGCTATAAAAATAGGACACAAGCAAGGAATTATATGAATCAATTACTAAATCTTGCTAACAATAGAAATGCTGACAAAATACCAAACAAACAGTTTTCTTAAACTTTTTTTTTTCCAAACAACAGGCCTTTGAGAAGCTTTGGAAAAAATTTCAAGTGATCACATGTTTGAAAAACAATTTAGAAACTGTTAGGAAAAAAAAGGGGAAACAAAGCAATTCAACCATTTAAGCATCCAAGAGAAACCCATTCATTAACTTGGAAATTATGTTTCTGTTCAGGAGATGCTGCTACTTCATCTTTTCTGAGAGCCAATTCAAGTTAAGAATCATGAAACGTGCATCTATACTATAGTACTTTGCATACATGATGTTTCATTTCAGAAGACATTGAAACTTTAATGGAATATGTGACACATAGTCATTCCTGCAATCACTTTTTGCAGACCAAACATGATTTGAAATTTTTTTTTATGAAGTATACAATTAGCTAATGCAATGCATACTTTACCCCCAATCCCCTTCAATCTGCAAGTACTAGAAACAAATAACAACATAATCCAAATCAAATCGCCCGAATCATTAAAATTCCCAAATTTTGAATAACCAATAAGGCAATAACAACAGAATCCAAATTGAATCACAAAAAAACACAAAAAAAAAAAAAAAAAAAACCTGTGCTCTTCCTCTGTCCAGGGGATGCCCTTCCGCCTCTCCTGCTCCGACTTAGACCCCGCCGCCTTCCCCGAATCCAACCCACCTCCCAAAAACCCAACCCCACCCCTCCTATCAAAGAAACTCTGCTGCTGCGTCTGCGACGACATCTGATTCTCCTTATTCGAGTGACTCTCATCCCCAACATACCTCGGCAGAGGCACCTTCCCCGTCTCGATAGAGGAAACATCGTCTACCAACATGTCATAGTGCCTCCTCACCTCGTCCGTCGCCTTCTTCAACCTCCCCGCGATATCCTCCCACCTCCACTCCTTATCGTCCTCCCCAACATCGGAGAGCGAGGCAAGCGCGTTCTCGAAGGCCTTCTCGTCGTCTCTGCTCCATGGGTCGGAAGCGGCGGAGGATGACATGGCGGAGGAGGATTAGAGGGTGAGAATGTGAGATTTGGGGGGTGGGGAGTGGATGAGGATGGAGTGGCCGCTTTTTGTTTTGTTTAGTTTAGATTTTTTTTGGGGGGTCGTTCTTTGCGAGAGTGGGAAGGGAAAGAAAGGTTGGGTCGTTTTCGTTCGTCGCCGTCTTTGGGTGACGTCATATGACGGGATTTAAATGTTGTTGGGATTGGGTTGTAAGGATTATGGGTACTGGGAAGATATGGTGTGAGGAGGAGACGTGGTCGATTCTACGTTTCACGTTTTGGGAGGATTGATAATGCTGAGGTTGGAGTCAGACCGAAGGGGAATCTTGCATCATCTTTTGGTGGGGAGGAGTAAAGATATTTCGATGCTTAATCCACTCCCATCTCATTCATGGACTCCATTACAATTATTTGGAAAAATTTACTTCTCTATTTTTGGAATCACAATGTTCAAAATTAGGGGTGGTAAACGAGTCAAACGAGTTGAGCTTTGACATGTTCAAGCTCGACTCGTTTATAAACGAGTCGAGCCAAGCCGAGCCGAATCGAGCTCACGAGCCTCAACGAGCCTAGCGTTCTTCTTCATTTTAGGGTTTTTAAGAATCAAAATCAAAATTTTAACCTAAATAAGTGAAGTTCATGGGTTTAAATGAGCATAGCTTTTGTATTAATTTAATGTTCTGATCTCATAAAAGAGTTTAGTCAAGTTTCAACTAAGTTTTTTATAACACAATGAGTCGAATTTGAACACAAAATGAAGTTCGATCCAGATCTCGAGCCTAACTGAGCTTTAAAATTGTTCAAGCTCTCTCATTTGTTTAATCGAACGAGCCTGAACGAGCTTAAACCGAGCCAAACACGAGCCGAGCTCGAGCGGCTTGGTTCGTTTACTAGCCCTATTCAAAATAGTCTCAGTATTTCCTTATTTGTGGATCTGGATTAGGGCTTTTCTATTTGTATTTATTTACTTATTTTGGGTGGTAACTTTTTTCATTTAATAGCCATGATTAATAAGTAAATGAATAGCATTTTTCTTGTAAAAATGACCATATGAAGAACACGTGAGCAGCCACCGTTTGGAAGTCAGAATCATTTTTTTTCAATATTATTTGATTTGAGAAAGTACATAATATATAAGACACATATTTGAAGAATATGATGTCGGATAAATTTGAACTATTTACAAAGAGTTCCAAATTTTTTTATTTTAATGGTAATTTGTTTGAGAAAAATCAATGTAATAGTGTCGGTGCAACAAATTTTGGAGGTGTGGGAGAGCGGATCATTGATGATTGATTTGAAGGTCATAGCTCACAACAAATTTCTCAGATCGTTGGATGAGACATTGGAGAGCAAGAGGTGATTGCCTGAACCAAAGAAGAAGAAAATAACCTTGACACTTGTGTAGTGTTTGTCACAAGCTCTTCAACAATCAAGCTAGATATCTCACTTATCTTGTAGAAAAAAGAAAGATTCACTAGAAAATGATATCTAAGAAAAATGAGTCTCTTATCTCAATTTTGGGGGTGAATTGCAATCGTACTCCTGTGACGTTTTCTCCTAGAGTCCCTTATGCATCTTTCTCGGGTCCCCTCTCAAAGGAAAAGAGTATACTCCATTAAGATGATTAAGTTTGACCGCAATATCTATATGAAGGACTACCAGAAAGGAGCATCCTCCTGGAGTGAATTTCGTAGTGTCCTAGGATGTGTTGCTTTTATAGAAAAAAAAGTCAATTTTCTAGAGTACACAGTTTATATCATGTCCTATAAGAGAACACAGAGGAAAGCAAGGACTTTTGGACAAAAAAAACTGCACATCTCGGAATGACATTACTCTTTCATTATTGCATGTCTCCTTTATGATTCTCAAGTCCCTTTCAGAGGAGCAACTACACTCATCTTTCATGGACCATAATTTGTCATGTAAGCTAACACGTGGATCAATCTGGGGCTTTCATCACTAAAAGGGGGAGTTACTATACTCCATTATATCTTACCGAAGTAATTAATGAGACACATGCCTATTATGTTGGAATTGGTGGTAAAATTCTTTCCCCCGCTCTTCCTAATCATTGAATGAGGGAGAGAGAATATCAATAGTGGGATACGATGCGTTTGTTCCTTATTTGATTTTTTTTTATTTGACAATAGAAAGGCTCATGGAATGGGCATATATTAAATAACAAAAAGTTGCTGAACCCATATAGAAAACGGGTTTAGACCTGTGATTTATGTATAAAAACAAAGTATGATGTACAAGTTGATGTAAACCTTGGATTTGATCATGTTGGAGGCCATCCGTGAAAACTTCACTTTGTGTACGACGAGCATACCGAGCCAGTAATGTTAGACTAAATTTATAGGATCGGAGACTTACGGATTGACATATTTAATCTGAATGACTGGAGGTCGATCACGATCTGTCTTTAACTCTTCTTGCTTCTGTCTTTTACTTCTCTACAAAGAAAAATGAAAGGGGATAAAAGAATATTTGACTTCCTCTCTTTAGCTTCTCTGGACTTGGGATATCTAATGGGATCCAATCCCATTTATATAGTAAGAGGGGGGCCAAATCGTCAAATCTCAGTAATGAGATCTTTATGGAATCACACCTATTATGGATTCCTCCCACTTAATCTTGGGATGTGGGTAGTTACTGTAACAGAAATGGAATCACAATCACATCCAGTACTTCTCAACCGTGTGATGTGTGAGCCACTTTAAGTGAGAGATTAGGATGAATAGAAAATGTGTCCCACTCCGTAACAAATAGTCAAAGTAATCTCAATCACAATAACTACTTTTCAAAATAGTGGGATACAATCATTATCTTTAATTGACTCATCCATATCTCCAACATTCTCCCACTTGGCCCATATAACACACGTCATCTTTTGAAAAAATATTTTATAAAAATATATATATAATAATAAACTTGATGTACTGAATTGATCAAATTTGAAAAACAATAATGCGCACGCTTTGAAAAACAATTTCAATGATTCTGTATCTTTAACTCAATTCAAGGGAATCAATTACAAGAACTATGATGGTTCTATTGCATTATAGTAGAGTAGTCTCTTCCATAATTACAATATCATTTTATCCTTTAAATCAAGTATCTTTATTTAGACAAAACCTTATGTCTATTAAATGAAAAGGCTATAACCAAATGCCTTTTACATGGCCCTCTTTATTGTCCACATGGACATTTACTTGATTAACACAATGTGTTAAAAGGCAAAATGAATGTTATTCATAAATAAACCAAAGTACAACCATAAAATGTTGAAAATTACACCAAGCTCCAATCCGAAATGAGACCAATATGTTCTACATGTGTAAATGAATAGCATTTTTCTTGTAAAAATGACCATATGAAGAACACGTGAGCAGCCACCGTTTGGAAGTCAGAATCATTTTTTTTCAATATTATTTGATTTGAGAAAGTACATAATATATAAGACACATATTTGAAGAATATGATGTCGGATAAATTTGAACTATTTACAAAGAGTTCCAAATTTTTTTATTTTAATGGTAATTTGTTTGAGAAAAATCAATGTAATAGTGTCGGTGCAACAAATTTTGGAGGTGTGGGAGAGCGGATCATTGATGATTGATTTGAAGGTCATAGCTCACAACAAATTTCTCAGATCGTTGGATGAGACATTGGAGAGCAAGAGGTGATTGCCTGAACCAAAGAAGAAGAAAATAACCTTGACACTTGTGTAGTGTTTGTCACAAGCTCTTCAACAATCAAGCTAGATATCTCACTTATCTTGTAGAAAAAAGAAAGATTCACTAGAAAATGAAATCTAAGAAAAATGAGTCTCTTATCTCAATTTTGGGGGTGAATTGCAATCGTACTCCTGTGACGTTTTCTCCTAGAGTCCCTTATGCATCTTTCTCGGGTCCCCTCTCAAAGGAAAAGAGTATACTCCATTAAGATGATTAAGTTTGACCGCAATATCTATATGAAGGACTACCAGAAAGGAGCATCCTCCTGGAGTGAATTTCGTAGTGTCCTAGGATGTGTTGCTTTTATAGAAACAAAAGTCAATTTTCTAGAGTACACAGTTTATATCATGTCCTATAAGAGAACACAGAGGAAAGCAAGGACTTTTGGACAAAAAATACTGCACATCTCGGAATGACATTACTCTTTCATTATTGCATGTCTCCTTTATGATTCTCAAGTCCCTTTCAGAGGAGCAACTACACTCATCTTTCATGGACCATAATTTGTCATGTAAGCTAACACGTGGATCAATCTGGGGCTTTCATCACTAAAAGGGGGAGTTACTATACTCCATTATATCTTACCGAAGTAATTAATGAGACACATGCCTACTACGTTGGAATTGGTGATAAAATTCTTTCCCCCGCTCTTCCTAATCATTGAATGAGGGAGAGAGAATATCAATAGTGGGATACGATGCGTTTGTTCCTTATTTGATTTTTTTTTATTTGACAATAGAAAGGCTCATGGAATGGGCATATATTAAATAACAAAAAGTTGCTGAACCCATATAGAAAACGGGTTTAGACCTGTGATTTATGTATAAAAACAAAGTATGATGTACAAGTTGATGTAAACCTTGGATTTGATCATGTTGGAGGCCATCCGTGAAAACTTCACTTTGTGTACGACGAGCATACCGAGCCAGTAATGTTAGACTAAATTTATAGGATCGGAGACTTACGGATTGACATATTTAATCTGAATGACTGGAGGTCGATCACGATCTGTCTTTAACTCTTCTTGCTTCTGTCTTTTACTTCTCTACAAAGAAAAATGAAAGGGGATAAAAGAATATTTGACTTCCTCTCTTTAGCTTCTCTGGACTTGGGATATCTAATGGGATCCAATCCCATTTATATAGTAAGAGGGGGGCCAAATCGTCAAATCTCAGTAATGAGATCTTTATGGAATCACACCTATTATGGATTCCTCCCACTTAATCTTGGGATGTGGATAGTTACTGTAACAGAAATGGAATCATAATCACATCCAGTACTTCTCAACCGTGTGATGTGTGAGCCACTTTAAGTGAGAGATTAGGATGAATAGAAAATGTGTCCCACTCCGTAACAAATAGTCAAAGTAATCTCAATCACAATAACTACTTTTCAAAATAGTGGGATACAATCATTATCTTTAATTGACTCATCCATATCTCCAACATTCTCCCACTTGGCCCATATAACACACGTCATCTTTTAAAAAATATTTTATAAAAATATATATATAATAATAAACTTGATGTACTGAATTGATCAAATTTGAAAAACAATAATGCGCACGCTTTGAAAAACAATTTCAATGATTCTGTATCTTTAACTCAATTCAAGGGAATCAATTACAAGAACTATGATGGTTCTATTGCATTATAGTAGAGTAGTCTCTTCCATAATTACAATATCATTTTATCCTTTAAATCAAGTATCTTTATTTAGACAAAACCTTATGTCTATTAAATGAAAAGGCTATAACCAAATGCCTTTTACATGGCCCTCTTTATTGTCCACATGGACATTTACTTGATTAACACAATGTGTTAAAAGGCAAAATGAATGTTATTCATAAATAAACCAAAGTACAACCATAAAATGTTGAAAATTACACCAAGCTCCAATCCGAAATGAGACCAATATGTTCTACATGTTCCTTATACAATGTAGATGCTAGCCCTTGAGTCATAGGGTCTGTAAGCATCCTGTCGGTGCTAATATGATCAATCGATATGTAGCTGTCACGCCCTAGGGCGGCCGTCCCCGAGACGTGGCAAGTATATATAATATCAGCAGTCTATACAGGAGATCAATAAAATACTCTAAACAACATCGAAATGACAACGCAGACAATAAGGTGGCTGACATAATATATATACAAATAGCGGAAGCTCAAACGACTGAGTCTGTAATTAAAAGACATATTACAGACCCGATACATAATTCAAAGACATATTCAAAGACATATACAATGACATCCAAATACAAGTATGTGCCCAAGCACGGAATACAATACATACAATCAAGAAGGGGATGCTGATGGCCTCTCACTCACAGAACGTGACGCTGCTCCACTACTGCTGATGTGCCTCAGGGAGCTCCTCCTTCAGATCCGACTCAGATATCACTGGAGAAAAATATATGCAAGGGGTGAGCACACGCTCAGTGAATAGCACAACCCATGCATCACAATTCATATCAACCTTAAATAATTTCCAGTCCCTAAAACGGGAGCAACCACACATTCTAATGGGTCGTTTCATCGCCAACCCACCTCCCCCCTCACCCTCACCCTTTTCGGGGGGTGACATGGGCCTCTTGGGGCATACTAGACCGCTCTCCACCCCTGGTCCACCCGGTAGCCTCTCCCACCCTCGTAGCCTCCACCTGGTATACTCCCACTATCAGTACAGTCCGACGCATCGGAGGTACCTACGGATGGGAGCCCTCTGTCAGGCCAGCCAACGCCGGGGAGTTCCTACATCGGATCCAACCAAAAGGAGAAGACAGCCTACTCACACGGATACGATCCTCTTGGATCCGTCGACACCGATTGCAACTCTACTAATGTCATGAATTCTCAAGAATTCCTCCAGGGCGCATAACTAAGATGCGGGGAGACATATATTATAACAACAAGGTTATAATATTCTCTAAGGCATGCTCACATTTTGATTTAATTAGATTAAACTAGATGGGAACATGCATAGGTTCAGGGCTTTTCAATTAAGGGACAAGGTGACTAAACATGCATAGGCCGCTATACATGATATAAGGGTGCGTATCCCTAGCATACAAAGTCTAAGGTGGCATGGATATATCATATTAATCATGCATGCATAGCTTTACATTTATTACATGTTAATATACAATTATGGTGCCCCAGGGGAGGGCAATGCACGCCTACGTGCATCGAACACCTCCCTACTGGGTTGGATTGTCCCACTCACCGAATCCCGGGTCGTCGCGTGACCGTCCATCAAGATCTGCAAGAAAGGGGCATTCAATATGGTGAGTAAACTACACAAATACATAAGAAATTTACTAGAAATACCCAATACTAGGACAAGCATGCATACGGACCCGCACGCATGCGAGCACGCGCGTATGCACGCGAGTCCGAGTGCCCCGACACCCTCCCGAACCCACGGGCAGCCATACGCACGGCCACCCGCACGCGCACGCACGAAGGCGCACGCACGCACGCGCCCCTGCACCCCGGGCGCACTGCCGCGCCCTTGCCCGCGCGCCCAGACGCGCTGCTGCGCCCCTGCACGCGTGCCCAAACACGCTGCCGCGCGTGCGCGCACGCTCGCGCGCACCGCGCTTCCAGCCCTGGCGTACCCGCGCGCACTGCGCCCCCGCGCAGCACCCCGCGCGCACCCCCCCGCAGCACTCCACGCGCACGCCCGCGCGTCTGCGTGTACACGTGGGCGCCAGCCAGCGCGCCCGTCTGCGCGCCCAAGCGCCTGCCTGCGCGTGCAGACTCGCGCGCACGGGCACGGATGACCCCGCACGCGCGCCCGACCCCCTTCCACCCCTCCTCAGCCCTCCCACACCCCCCTAACACCCATGCAAGCATGCACACCCAATCACATACCCTAATCAAGCATTTAAACAAGCATAGGGAGGAGAAAAGCTTATCCAAAGAGAGGAGAGGAAAGGGAGGGAACTCGGGTGCCCTTTGCGCACCAAAACGCCACCACCAAGACCACCACCACCAAGACCACTTCTCAGCCCAAGAATGGCTGAAAACAGGGGTTATGAGAAGCCATGAGAGGAGGTAAACAAGGGGGAAAACTAAACAAAGACCATGGAAAGGTAGATCCAACCCTTACCAATCTTTTTCCCTTCTAGGGTTTTCTTGTTTTCTTCCTTCTACTACCTCTAATGGTGGAAAAAGAGAGAAGAGGAAGAGATGGAGCTTTGTGTGTGAGAGAGAGATGAAGAGAAGAGAAGGGAAGGGAGAAGGGGACGCTCACTTAGGCTCACACACACACACACACTCACACACTTAGGGTATTTAGGGTTTTTGTTGAGGTTTGACTTTGAGTCAACCTAACCACACAAACAAACAAAATGATTTGACCAAGTCAATGGTCAAACTTGACTTGGTCAAAGTCATCTTTGACTTGGTCAAGTCTCCCCATGACTTTTCGCTTGGTCAAAACCCGGATACGATTCGAAACTGTCAAATTCTGAAACGTTACCGGAATTCGATGAAATTTTCGTGAGTGGTTTGAAATGGCACCAGAACACATAATGTGCAGTTAGATTTTCAATCGGAGTTCTCAAGCTCAGGATGATAGCTAAAAGTCTAAAATTTTAGCGGTTCCGATCGAAAAAAGAAAAAGTTAAAAAACTGCCAGAAATGTCCCAAAGGTGCCCGGAAGGCTAAAAGTGACACATATATAACATTCTTCCCCCCTTAGGAAATTTTGTCCTCAAAATAAATACAAAAACATCTAGGAAGGGAAAAGATGCGGATATGCGCCACGCATGGCGTCCTCGCGCTCCCAAGTGGCCTCGGCACCAGAACGGTGCTGCCATCGCACCTTAACCAGCTGGATGGTCTTGGTGCGGAGCCTCTTCTCGCGTCGGTCCAGGATCTCGATCGGCTGCTCCACGAATGACAAGTCCAGCTCGAAGACGAGCGGCTCGAACGGAATAACGTGAGCAGGATCGTGGACGTAACGCCTCAGCTGCGAGACATGGAAGACGTCATGGGCCTGAGCCAACTGTGGGGGTAGGGCTATGCGATAGGCCACCTCTCCAATCCCCTCGAGGATGAGGAACGGCCCAGTGAAACGCGGACTCAGCTTGCCCCGCACACCGAAACGGAAGATGCCCTTCGTCGGGGACACCTTCAGGAAAACATGGTCACCAACCTCGAAGGCGAGCTCACGGCGACGACGATCGGCGTAGCTCTTCTGACGGCTCTGAGCGACTCGGATACGCTCGCGAATCGTCTTGACCATCTCTGAGGTCTGGTGGATGATCTCTGGTCCCTCCAACTGGCGCTCTCCGACCTCGTCCCAACACAAGGGGGACCTGCAGCTACGGCCATAGAGCGCTTCGTATGGTGCCATCCGGATACTCGAGTGGTAGCTGTTGTTGTAGGCAAACTCCACCAACGGAAGATGCCTCTCTCAACTGCCCCCAAAATCGAGAACGCAAGCTCGCAGCATGTCCTCCAGGGTCTGAATCGTCCTCTCCGACTGGCCGTCCGTCTGCGGATGAAACGCTGTACTGAAGTGGAGGTTCGTACCAAGGGCGTGCTGAAGGCTACGCCAGAACCTCGAAGTAAATCTCGCGTCTCTATCAGAAATGATGCTGACGGGAGTGCCATGGAGACGAACAATCTCGAGGACAAACAACTGCGCCAGGGTGTCCAGAGAATCGGTGAGTCGGATGGGGAGGAAATGAGCGGACTTAGTCAGTCGGTCGACGATTACCCAGATGGCATCGCGACCCGAACGTGACCTCGGCAAGCCCGAAACGAAGTCCATGGTGATCTGCTCCCACTTCCACTGAGGAATCTCAATGGATTGCAGCTTCCCCGCAGGACGCTGATGCTCCGACTTCACCTGCTGGCATACCAAGCAACGGGCAACGAAACGGCCAATATCCACCTTCATCCCGCGCCACCAGTAGCCACGACGAAGGCCCTTGTACATCTTCGTGCCACCAGGATGCACTGTGTACCTCGAACGATGGGCCTCGTCCAAGATCTTCTGCTTCAGCTCTGCGTCGTCAGGAATGCATACTCGACCTCTGAACCGCAGGATCCCGTCCTCGCGAATCTGGTAGTCCGGACGCTCGCCCGGGCGACGCCTTCAGAGAGGACTAGAAACTGAGGATCCTGCCCCTGAGCCGTGCAGATCTCGTCGAGAAGAACGGGCTGCACCACTAGCCTGGCCAAAAAGCCACCCGCAGGTGTCTCTCGAACGCTGATCCAGCAAGTGGCCTCCTCCAGAAGCCTCCAACGACGTACAGCCAAGTGGGCGGCCATGCCCAAGGGCTGCCTGCTGAGAGCATCCGCCACGACATTCGCCTTACCCGGATGGTAAGCGATGTCACAATCATAGTCCTTCAGGAACTTGACCCAACGTCTCTGACGCATGTTGAGCTCCGGCTAGGACTGCAAATAAGTCAAGCTCTTGTGATCAGTGAAGAGCTCGAACTCCTCGCCATAGAGGTAGTGCCTCCACATCTTCAGCGCAAAGATGATCGCTGCTAACTCTAAGTCGTGGGTGGGGTAATTCTGCTCATGGGGCTTCAACTGACGCGACGCGTAAGCCACAACCTTACCGTACTGCATCAGGACGCAACCCACACCCAACCATGATGCATCGGAGTAGACTGCGAATCCACCACTCCCAGACGGAATGGTAAGAACTGGCGCTGAGGTGAGCCTTCGCTTCAACTCCAGGAAGCTCTCCTCGCAAGCTGGGGACCACTCGAACCGGACATCCTTCCGAGTGAGGCGGGTCAGAGGAACAGCTATCTTCGAGAAACCCTCGACAAACCTCCGATAATAACCCGCCAAGCCTAGAAAGCTCCGAATCTCTGTGGGGTTCGACAGTCGACGCCAATTCGACACAGCGAGCGTCTTGTCCGGGTCCACAGATATGCCCTCGCCGGAAATCACGTGGCCCAGAAAGGCCATACGCTCCAACCAAAACTCGCACTTACTGAACTTGGTGAACAACTGATGTCGGGCCAAAGTCTCCAAGACAGTGCGGAGATGGTCAGCGTGCTCCTCAAGACTCCTCGAGTACACCAGAATATCATCGATGAAGACTACTACGAAGGAGTCGAGGAAGGGCCGAAACACCCGGTTCATCAGATCCATGAAGGCTGCCGGCGCATTCGTCAACCCAAACGGCAGTACTCGGAACTCGTAGTGCCCATAATGGGTACGAAAGGCCGTCTTCGAAATATCTGACTCTCGGATCTTCAGCTGATAGTAGCCCGAACGGAGATCGATCTTAGAAAAGACACGCGCTCCCTGGAGCTGGTCAAACAGATCGTCAATCCGTGGCAAGGGGTACTTGTTCTTCACGGTCCGCTTGTTCAGCTGCCGGTAATCAATACAAAGACGCAGCGAACTGTCCTTCTTCCGGACGAACAAAACAGGGGCTCCCCACGGAGAAACACTCGGACGTGCGAAGCCCTTCTCAAGCAACTCCTCCAACTGCTCCTTGAGCACCTTCAGCTCTGCTGGGGCCATCCGGTACGGAGCTCTCGAAATCGGCTCGGTCCCCGGAATTAGATTAATCTCAAACTCGATCGCGCGATCCGACGGTAATCCTGGAAGATCATCGGGGAAAACCTCTGGATATTCCACCACGATCAGAGTCTGACTGATATCTGCCCGCAGTGGTGCGTCCTCCTTAGCAATATACGCCAGAAAGCCCTCACATCCTCCCTGAAGGAGTCTCCACGCCTGGATAGATGACACAAACCCCAAAGGGGCTATGTCACGATTGCCCACAAACTGGAAAGACCTCCGACCCGGAAGGTGGAAAGACACCGACTTCGCAAAACAGTCGATGCTGGCGTGACTAGCTGAGAGCCAATCCATTCCCAGGATGGCATCGAAGTCCGTCATGGCGAGCTCTACCAACTCCACTGGAAACTCATGCTCCGCAATCACCACGGTACACCCTCAGTAAACAGAACGGAGGAGAATACGGTCTCCGACGGGCAATGATATCTCTAGCATAATATCAAGAGGGGCAGATGCCACGCCCATCCGTCTCGCAAAAATGGGAGACACGAACGAGTGCGTGGCTCCGGAATCAAATAACACATATGCAGGGAGCTGGGAGATCAAAACAATACCTCGAACCACGCTACCCGAAGCCTGCGCCTCCTCGGCTGAAAGTGCTGCAACTCGACCCTGAACAAACTGCGGCTGAGGAGCAGGGGCACGCCTCGCAGGCTGCACTGGCTGCCTCTTCTTGTCAACTTGGCCACCCTGTGGCTGCTGCTGCTGACGCTGAGGCTGCTGCTGCTGGTACGGCTGCTGCTGTAGCTGCTGCTGCTGCGGAGGCAGCACACGGGGTCGGCCAGCATCGGGGCAATTATATAAAATATGCCCGACGCGCTGACAATGGAAACAGCGCCGCTTCTCCGGCTGCCTGGCCTGGACTGGTACTGCCGCAATGGGTGCTGGACCTCGCACTGGCACCACATCGACTGGAGTAGCGGCAGCCGCTGATTGATCAAAGCGGGGCCTCTTCTTCTTGCGCTGTCCTTGGTCCTGGCTCCTGGGGGGTCTCGGGTCTGTAGAAGGGGTCGGAACCCCCAAAGGGGCCCCAAGGTCTCGCTCGACTGTCTTCGCCCGTGACACCAAGTCCGAGTACCTCGTTAATGCCTGAGAGGTAACATGCACCCAGATGGTGCTAATGATGTTATATATGTGTCACTTTTTAGCCTTCTGGTAACCATTGGAACATTCTGACAGTTTTTCAGTTTTTTTTTGTTTTTCGATCGGAACCACTAAAATTTTGGACTGTTAGCTATCGTCTTGAGCTAGAGGACTCCGATTGAAAATCTAACTGCATATTATGTGTCCTGGTGCCGTTTCAAGCCACTCACAAAAATTTCATCAAATTCGGTAACGTTTCAGAATTTCATAGTTTCGAAGCGTATCTGGGTTTTGACCAAGCGAGAAGTCATTGGGAGACTTGACTTGGTCAAATGTGGGCCCATGACTTGGTCAACTCCTTTGTTTTCTAGTGTGGATGGGTTGACCCAAGTCAAAGTGCACTTAAACCTCCCTAATCCTAGCCTAAACCTAATTAGGGCTAATCTAAGTGTGGGTGTGAGAGTGTGTGGTGGGTGTGTGAGTATAAAGAAATCCCACGACAACAATAAGACCACTATTCATCATCTTCTCCAAAATTCCTCTCTCTCTCCCTCTCTTTAATCCCCCCATATGACCTAGTTCTAGTGGTGGAAATCAAAAACCCTAAGAAGAGAAAGGATAGGTAAGAACCCGATCTACCTTCCGGTGATCTCGGATTCGAATTCCCACATGTGTGACCTTCTCATACCCTCTTTTCTCCTCTGTTTCAGCCCCTCTTTGGCTGAGTTGGAGATCTCGGTGGTGGTAGTCGTGGAGGCGGTGTTTCGATGCGTGAAGAGCACTCGATCTTCCTCCCCTTCCATTCCTCTCCTTGGGTGAGTTTCTTTTCCTTCCTTTCTTGTTTAGATGCTTGATTAGGAGGTGTTTTTGGGTATGTATGGCTTTCATGGTGGTTTGGGTGGCTGTTGGTGGCGGTTGGTGGCTGTTGGTGGCCATTGGTGGCCGTCGGGGAGGTGGTAGGGTTGTCTCGGGTAGGCTGGCAGCGCAGGCAGGCGGGCTGGCAGGCAGGGCGGGCAGAGCAGGCTGGCAGGGCACGCGGGTGCTGCGCAGGGGGCGCAGTACGCGGGTGGTGTGCGGGTGCTGCGCACTGGGCGCCGTGCTAGGGCATGCGCGAGGAGCGCTGCGCAGAGGCGCAGTGCGTGCTGTGCACGCGGGGCCGCGTGCAGGTGCTGCGCGTAGGGCGCTGTGTGGGGGCGTGCCCGCGGAGCGTTGCGCAGAGGCGCAGTGCTGCGCTCTGCGCGCGCTGTGAGGCGAGCTGGTGGTGTGCGCGGGGTGCTGTGCTGGGGCGTAGGGCGTGCGGGTGTGCGCGCGAGTGCTGCGTTGGGGCGCAGTGAGCGCGCGGTGCACCCGGGGGGCTCGGCAGGCATGTCCGGGCATGTGGGCAGGGGCTCGACAGTGCGTCTGGACGCGCGGGCAGGGGCGCGGCTGTGCGCCTGGGTCGGGTGGTCGTGCGTACGGCTGCCCGGGGGTTTGGGTGAGTCGGGGTGCTCGGTCTCGCGTGTGTACAGGCCGTATGTACGCTTGTCCGAGTGTTGGGTATTTTAGTGTATTTTTGTATATATTTGTGTATTTTACTCACCGAGTTGATTACCCTGTCTTGCAGATCTTGACGGACGGTCGCGCGACGACCTAGGTATTGGTGAGTGGTACAATCCAACCAGTAGGGAGGCGCTATATGCACTTGGGCGTATACCGTCCTCCCCTGGGGCACCATAGTTTAATATTAACTTGTAATCCATGCAAGCATGATTAGTATGTAGTATGCATGCCACCCTAGACCTTGTATGTTAGGGACTTGCACCCTTAGGATATGTGTAAGAGCCATGCATCCTGTCACCATGTTTTCATGCTAGGAAAGCCTCGACCTATGCATGTTCCCATTTAGTTTAATTTATTTAAATCAAATGCGAGCATATGACTATTAGCATGCCTTAGGGAATATTATAAGGGGCCTTGCGAGGTCAACATTGAGACCCGGGCTAGGGTACTCCGTGTTCCTTGTTTGGTTGTTGGGATGTCCTATATCGGGACCTCATGGTGCCCTCCCAAGGTTTCTTTTCCCGATAATATTATAATATATGTTTCCCCGCATCTTAGTTATGCGCCCTGGAGGAATTCTGAAGAATTCATGACATTAGAGTTGATGAGATGTGTTGCCGACGGATCCGAGTGGATCGTATGCGTATGGATAGGCTGTTTTTGTTCCCTTCGTTGGATCCGTGTAGAGACTGCCCCAGCGTTAGAAAGGCCGTCCCATCAGAGGGCTCCCATCAGTAGGTACCTCCTGATTTGGATTCGGACTGTGCTGAAGTGTGGGAGTAGGCCAAGCGGCCTACGGAGTGGAGGAGAGACTATCGGTGGACCAAGGGTGATTAACAGCCTAGTCAGTCCCAATATCCTATGTCACCTATTGGAGGGTGAGGGTGAGGGTGTGGTGGGTCGGCGATGTAGCGACCCACTGGATTGTGTAGTTCCTGCCACTTTGAGACTTGATTAATTATTTGTGGTTAATTTAAATTGTGATGCATGGGTTGTGCTATTCACTGAGCGTGAGGCTCACCCCTCGCATATATATTTTTCTCCAGTTATCACTGAGTCGGACTTGAAGGAGGAGCTTCCCAAGAGACCTCACCAGTAGCGGAGCAGCGCCACGTCCCGCGAGTGTTAGAGGCCATCAGCATCCTTTCTTTTGATTGTATGTATATATTTCCGTGCTTGGGCACCTGTTTGTATTATACTTGGACGTATTTGTGTATATTGGCTCTCATAGGACAATTGATTATGTATCGAGTCTGTAATATATTTTTGAATTACAGATTCAGTCTTTTAGCTTCCGCTATTTGTGTATATATCATGTCAGCCTTGTTTTATTCTGTGTTGTGATTTTTAGCTGTTGTTTATGGTATGTTATTGACCTCCTGTTTAGACTGTTGATATCATATATACACTTGCCACGACCCGGGGACGGCCGCTTTGGGGCGTGACAAAAAGTTGGTATCAGAGCCTGGTCCTGTCAGTGCCAATTGTCTTCTTTTTCGTAGAGATGAGTCCTAGGATTTCTATATGAGTATTCTGATCCTAGTGTCTGGTTTTCTTAGGTTGCTGATATGCCTCCTCGCAGAGGACGGCGCAGACGTGGTCCCTCTCGACCTTTGGAGGTTTCCGGACCTACCAGAGGTGAGGATGCTACTGGAGAGTCCTCGGCCATGAGGCCAGGATCGACGCAGGAGCCTCCTGCATGGGAGCGCGCGTTCACGCAGATAGAGGATTTGGTGGAGACTCAGACCAGGGCACTGGAGGCCCAGACTAGAGTATTGGCTGAGCAGGCACGAGAGATTCAGGAGCTGAGGGCGGCCCGTGACGCAGTTCCAGTCCGAATCAGGAGCTGAGCGCGTCCAGCTCTGGCGTACCCGCGAACACTGCGCCCCCGCGCAACACTCCGCGCGCACCCCCGCGCGCACCGCGCGCATGCCTGCGCGTCTGCGCGTACGCACGCGCGCCAGCCAGCGTGCCCGTCTGCGCGCGCCAGCGCCTACGTTCGCGCGCACTCCCGCGCACGCGCGTGGATGACCCCGCACGCGCGCCCGAGCCCCTTCCACCCCCTCCTCAGCCCTCCCACACCCCCCTAACACCCATGCAAGCATGCACACCCAATCACACACCCTAAACAAGCATTTAAACAAGCATAGGGAGGTGAAAAGCTTACCCAAAGAGAGGAAAGGAAAGGGAGGGAACTCGGGTGCCCTTCGCGCACCAAAACGCCACCACCAAGACCACTTCTCAGCCCAAGAATGGCTGAAAACAGGGGTTATGAGAAGCCATGAGAGGGAGGTAAACAAGGGGGAAAACTAAACAAAAACCATGGAAAGGTAGATCCAACCCTTACCAATCTTTTTCCCTTCTAGGGTTTTCTTGTTCTTTGCCTTCTACTACCTCTAATGGTGGAAAAAGAGAGAAGAGGAAGAGGTGGAGCTTTGTGTGTGAGAGAGAGATGAAGAGAAGAGAAGGGAAGGGAGAAGGGGACGCCCACTTAGGCTCACACACTCACACACAGGGTATTTAGGGTTTTTGTGAGGTATGACCTTGAGTCAACCTAACCACACAAACAAACAAAATGATTTGACCAAGTCAATAGTCAAAATTGACTTGGTCAAAGTCATCTTTGACTTGGTCAAGTCTCCCCATGACTTTCCGCTTGGTCAAACCCCATATACGATTCAGAACTGCCAAATTCTGAACGTTACCGGAATTCGATGATATTTTTGGGAGTGGATTGAAATGGCAACATGACACAGAATGTGCAGTTAGATTTTCAATCGGAGTTCTCTAGCTCAGGATGATAGCCAAAAGTCTAAAATTTTAGTGGTTTCGATCGAAAAAAGAAAAAGTTGAAAAACTGCCAGAAATGTCCCAAAGGCCCGGAAGGCTAAAAGTGACACATATATAACAGTAGCCCTTCTCAATCCTTTCTTTAACAAAATAATACTTGACCTTAATGTGCTTAAAACCCTTGTATATCTTTCTGTTGTTAGCGAAAAGGACAGCAGCTGAGTTGTCACAAATAAATCTTTATTGGTCTTGAGATAGATTCTACCACTTGAAGCTCTGTGACAAAATTTTTTAATACTAATGCTTGAGATGTGGCTGTGTGACAAGCTATATACTCTACATGAATGGTAGAGGAAGCGGTCGCCTTTTGCTTCTCACTCTTCCATGAAACAACACCACCACCAAGCATAAAGACATATCCTGATGTTGATTTACAAACATCAGAGCACCCAGCATAATCAGAGTCGGAGTGCCCAATGGGTTCAAGATTATCTGATCTTCTATATGTGAGCATGTGTTCTTTCGTCCCTTGAAGATATCTCATAGCCTTTTTGGCTGCCTTCCAATGCTCCATGCCCGGATTACTTTAATATCTTTCAAGTAATCCAACTGCATAGGCAATGTCAGGACGAGTTCATGTTTGAGCATACATCAGGCTGCCAACAGCGGAAGCATAAGGAATTTTATCCATCTCTAAAGTTTCAAGTTTATTTCTTGGACATTGAGCTTTATTGAATTTGTCACCCTTTTGGACGGGAGCCCACATAAGGTTTACAGTTACTCATGCCGAACCTCTCAAGCACTTTAGTGATGTAGGTCCTTTGAGATAGTCCAAGTAAATACTTAGATCTATCTCTGTAAATCTCTATGCCTAAAACATAAGAGGCTTCACCCACATTCTTCATCTCAAAATTTTGGCTAAGAAAGTTCTTAGTGTCATTAAGTAACCCTAAATCATTACTAGCAAGCAGGATGTCATCGACATACAGAACCAGAAATATAAACTTGCTCCCACTGACCTTGAGATATATACATTGATCAACAATGCTTTCCTTAAAACCATAGGTCATAATTACCTCATTGAATTTGAGGTACCACTGTCGGGAGGCTTGTTTAAGTCCATATATCGACTTCCTTAATCTGCATACTAGATGTTCCTTGTCTTTTTGCGAGAAGCCTTCAGGTTGATCCATATATACCTCCTCATAAAGATCTTCATTTAAAAATGATGTTTTCACATCCATTTGGTGAAGCTCTAAATCAAAATGAGCTACCAATGCCATAATAATTCTAAGGGAGTTCTTCTGAGAGACTGGAGAGAAGGTCTCTGTATAGTCGATGCCTTCAATTTGAGTGAAACATTTTGCTACAACTATGGCTTTATGTCTCTCTATGTTGCTTTTAGAGTCCCTTTTGGTCTTGTAGACCTATTTGCACCAAACGGGTTTAACTCCTTAAGGTAACTCAACAATATCCCAAGCATTGTTCTTTTGCATTGAGTTTAACTCTTCTTTCATAGCATCATTTCACTTAGATGAATCTCTATTATTTATGACTTATGAAAATGAAATAGGATCTTCTAATTCATGGCCTTCATGTAGATACACAACATATTCATCTGATACATATAACTTTCCTTTTTTTTCTTGAAGACCTTCTTAATGGTATTTGAATTTCCTTTTGAACTGGAGGAGGAATTTCATTTACCAGTTCAACTTCTTGATGAGGTGGATCTTGAACAATAGGTTGTGGTTCCACAATTTGTTGTTGAATTACTGAATATGGAACCATCAAACTATCAACAACATTACGTGTCGTTTCTATTATCTCCTCGAATACAATGTTTCGACGTTCCACGCTCCTACCGATTAAGTCATCCTCAAGAAATTTTGCTACATCAATTTTTGCTATTCTAGTTTGGAGTGAAAGACAGTAAAATTTATATCCATTGGATCTTTCTAAATATCCAATAAAATATGCACTTCCTATCCTAGAATCTAATTTCCTTTCATGTGGATTATATAACCTAGCCTCTACCTGACAACCCCACTTATGTAGGTGATTTAAACTAGGTTTTCTTCCTGTCCATATTTCAAAAGGTGTTTTTGGTACAGCTTTCGAAGGAATCCTGTTTAATAAATAAATAGCAATCTTTAAGGCCTCACTCCACAAGAACAAAGGAAATGAAGAATTACTAATCATACTCCTAACCATGTCCAAAAGAGTGCAATTCCTTCTTTCGGCAACACCATTTTGATTAGGTCTCCCTGGCATGAAATATTGTGCTTGAATTCTACATCCTTCAAGGAACCTACCAAATTGTCACGCCCCAGGGCGGCCGTCCCCGAGACGTGGCAATAATAAAAATCAGTTATCAATACCTGAGGTCAATAAGGACACCATCACAATACATAAGGCGACAAAGCAAGATAATGACAACTGACTGAAAAGTGAAAGCATAATATATAACAATGTCTGTAAATCAAAAATAATATTACAGACCCGAATACACAATCAATGTCCTGTGAAAGCCAAGTCTAGACCAAAGAAAATACAACATGTGCCACATGCACGATTTACAAAGCATAAAATGACTCTAGGAATGCTGACAGCCTCGCACACGCCACCCGCCGGCAGAACGCTCCACGCCCATAAGACCACGCCACAGGAAGCTCCAGCTCCACGCCCAACACTGCCCCTGAAAAGAAACAGTATGCGAGGGGTGAGCTACAAGCTCAGTGAGTGGCTGGAAACCAATCACCATTCTACAGTTCAATACATAATCAATTTCCTTTCAAGGAAAACATGGGTAGAAACCCATGGATAACTGGGTCACGTGGCGGCGCGACCAACCTCACCCCCACCCTCACTCCCGGAGGGAGTCTTTTGGGACTTATGGGGAGAGACCATACCGTCGGTCGAAGAGACCCGGATTTACTGGTCTACTCAACACTACTGGATCATCTACATCTAGACAATCGCCCAACGATGTCCTTCAACATCGATCACGAGACCAGACCCAACAACTATGGGAACGGTCGAACAACGAATGGGTCACGAGGCGACGTGTCTTCGCCTCATCCACACCCTCACTCCTGAAAGGAGACATCTTGGGACTTTGGGAAGAGACTTAGACTGCTCTACACCCCTGGTCCACCCGGTAGCCTCTCCCACCCTCGTGGCCTCCGCCTAGTCCTCTAACAGGTATAGCCAACGCCGGGGAGTTCCTACATCGGATCCAACGAAGGGGAGAACGATTCCACGCTCGCGACATCATTCATTAACCCTCTCCCGGGTAGTATCTACAACCCGATCTCCTCAACTCACCGCTCTACACCCTTGGTCCGCCAGTAGCCCTTTCCCACCCTCGTGGCCTCCACCTAGTCCACTCCCACCATCCGTACTGTCCGACACATCGGAGGTACCTACGGACGGGAGCCCTCTGCCAGGTACAACCAACGCCGGGGAGTTCCTACATCGGATCCAACGAAGGGGAGAACGATCCCATGTTCACAAAGCGAAACCCAAAGGAAAACAACCACTCTCGATACTCGCTTATCGAGATATCACACACATGCATAACAACAACCAACACACTCATATTAACCTCAAAGTAGTCATAGTCCCTAAACGGGAGTAACTACACAAGTTAGAGGGTCGTAACATCGCCGATCCACCCCACGCTCACCCTTTAGGGGTGTCATGGGTCCTTTGGGACAGACTAGACCGCTCTCCACCCCTGGCCCACCCGGTAGCCCTTTCCCACCCTCGTAGCCTCGACCTAGTCCACTCCAACTACCAGTACTGCCCGACACATCGGAGGTACCTATGGACGGGAGCCCTCTGTCAGGTACAGCCAACGCCGGGGAGTTTTACATCGGATCTAACCGAAAGGAGAAGACAGCCTACTCACGCGCGTACGATCCTGTTGGATCCGTCGACAACGATTTCTAACACTACTAATGTCATGAATTCTCAAGAATTCCTCCAGGGCGCATAACTAAGATGCGGGGAAACATATATTATAACAACAAGGTTATAATATTCTCTAAGGCATGCTTACAACAACATACTCACATTTGATTTAAATAAATTTAAACAAAATGGGAAACATGCGTAGGTCGGGGCTTTCAAATCAAGGGACAAGGTGACTAAACATGCATAGGCCGCTATACATGATATAAGGGTGCATATCCCTAGCATACAAAGTCTAAGGTGGCATGGATATATCATATTAATCATGCATGCATAGCATTTACATATTATAGCTAGGGGGGCCCATCGATGCGCGACGCGCGTCTATGCGGGTCGAGCGCATCCCTAGAGAGGGGGGGGGGGGATTGGAATCAAACCACTCACCTTACAACCCGGGACCTCGCGCATCCCATCCGACGAGATCTGCAAGGTAGGGGCATCGAATTTGGTGAGTAACAACACAATTTACACATAGAAATCATTAGAAATACCCAATACTCGGACAAGCATGCATACGGGCTCGCACGCATGCGAGCACGCACGTACGCACGCGAGTCCGAGTGCCCCGACACCTACCCAAACCCTCGGGCAGCCACACGCATGGCCCCCCGCACGCGCACGCACGAATGCGCACACACGCACGCACCCCAGCACCCTCGGCGCACTGCCGCGCGCCTGCCCGCGCGCCCAAACGCGCTGCCGCGGGCACGCCCCAGCACCCGCACGCACGCGCACGAACGCGCGCGCACTGGTCCCCAGCCCCACGCCCAGGCGCATGTCAATGCGCACTGCTCTGCGCGCGCACACGCTAGCGCGCACCCCGCGCGCACCCCCGCTCGAGCCAGCACCCGCGCGACCACTCCGCGCGCTCACGCGCACGCACCCGCGCACGTCTGCGCGCTCGACTGCGCCTGCCAGGCCCTCCTACCCGCGCCTGCGCGCGCACGTGCAGACAACTCCCGATGCGCGCCCAGTCAACCCTGACCCCATTTTAACCCTTCACAACCACTTACACACACCCTAACACATCTACCCAACATGCATGACCCTCCCAACCAACCCTAAGCCATAAAAATCAAGAAACGAAGGGGAAAGGCTCACCTTTGGAGGGGAAATGATAGGGGGAGGCTCGGGGGCTCTCGACGCACCCGCGACCACCTCAACCGCCACCACCACTACCACCACTTCCTCAGCCTCTCCTCAGCCTCCTTCATGGCTGCAAATCAGGGGGGAAGGATCATGAGGGGGAGCTTGAGAGGAGAGAAGACAACAACAACAACACAAAAACTCACCAACACTTCCTCCTCCACCATCTCCTTCTCTTTGTGACATTTTCACAAACACCTAGGGGGTCTTTGAAAAGAGAGAAGAGAGGGCCAAGATGTGGGCGTGGAAGTGAGAGGGAGAGAGAGAGAAGAAGAAGAAGAAGAGATATTTATTGCACACAAATATCTAAAAAGGATGGAAATGACTAAGTCGCCCTTTGACCAGAAATTCTGCGCATGCTTTACTGGAACAGCCATAACTTCCTCAATATAGCTCCGAATTGCACAATTCCAAGTTCGTTGGAAAGCTAAGAATATTATCTACAACTTTCATGTTGATGCTATCAAATAATATCTCCAGCTATTCTGAAATTAGATCTAAACATAGAGCAGGGCTGCTGCCAGAATTTTCATCCCCGGGGTATACTTGGTAAAATACCCATAACTTTTACTACAAGAATCCAGTTGATCTGATTCCACTTTTGTACGAAAGCTAACTCAAAACTGGACATCTCATAATAAAATCATATTTAAACCTCTTCATCTTAGATTTTAACAAAATCAAATCCAAATACCAAATTGGAAATACATAACTTAGAAAAAAAAATTATGTAGCCCAAATTTTAAATCAGAGCGCTCCAAATGACACAGGCACAACAACAAATGGACCTATAGCTCTTCTAGCTTCAGTGTGTCTACCATAATACTCACCACCCTTATCTGACCTTACCACTTTGATTCTTTTATTTGTTGGTTTTCTACCTCTGCCTTGAAAACTTTAAAGGCATTGATTGCTTCTGATTTCTCAGAGATCATATAGATATAATCATATTTTGAGTGGTCATCAGTGAATGTGATGAAGTACCTTTCACCACTTATACAAGGAGTAAAAGGACCACAAATATCTCTATGGATTAATTCTAATGTTCCATTACTCATTATGACATCTCTTTTATAGGTTTTGGACTGCTTTCCCTTTATGCAGTCCACATATGTCTCAAAATCAGAGAAATCTAGTGAAGGTAGTATACCCTCTTCGACTAATCTCCGGAATCTCTCTTTTGAGACATGGCCTAATCTTTTATGCCAAAGCATGGATGATGTTTCATTTATTCTTCCACGCTTAGTGCCAACATTTCTATGCAAGGTTAAAAGGGATTGCTGATAGGAATTATCAAGATGCAGTCTGTATAAACCATCCACAAGAATTCCAGAACCAACTAATTGGGAATTATGGGAAATAGACAAACCACAATTATTGAAATTAAATGAAAAACCAACATGGTCCACTCTAGCAACAGAAATCAAATTGCAGGAATAACTGGGAATAAAGAAAGTGTTCTCAAGGTCTAAAACAAAACCACTGTCTAAGATCAATCTAAAGGTTCCTACAGCCTCCACGCGTGAACGCATCCCATTTCCTAATATGATGCATCGTTCACTCTCAGTTGGATTTATTTGGGACAGAAAGCCCTACATAGAATTGGCAACATGGATTGTGGCACCAGAGTCAATCCACCATGAGTAATTTGGAACGGAAACCATATTCAATTGTTCACACACAAAAGCCAAATTATTACATTTCTTGGCAAGCCATTTCTGATATTTCTGATAGTTCTTCTTCATGTGTCATTTCTTCTTGCAAAAGAAGCACTTTATCACTGGTTTTTTGGTTTGATTCGGAATGGAACCAGAGCTTGAGCTTCCAACTTGGTTCTAAATAGTTGAAGCTTTCTTTGACTTCTTCTTGAAAGAGACACCTTTTCCTTTTCCAGTATACTTGTTCTCCACATGAGAAGTTAAATTAACATTCTCCATATTCTCTTGCTTTAGCCTCTCTTCCTCTTGCACACATGGTCAGAAGTTCATTGATTGACCAATCTTCCTTATGCGTGTTGTAGGAAATTTTGAATGGACCATATTGAGGCGGCAAAGAGTTGAGAACAAAGTGCACCAAGAAGGAATCAGAAATGGTTACTTCAAGTGTGTTCAATTGAGCAGCTAGATCTCGCATTTGCATTATGTGTTCACGAATAGCTTCAAATCCTTTATACTTCATGGAGGACAATTTGTTCATTAGGGTGCTGGCCAAGGCTTTATTGGAGCTAACAAATTGTTTTTCCACATTTTTCAGATAAGATTGGGCCGTGTCACACTCAGGGATAAATCCCTGAATGTTCTTTCCCACATGCGCTTTCATCAGCAAAAGAGCATGCCGATTTGAGCGTTTCCATTTCTCATACTTGGCCTTTTCTTCTTGCATGCTCTCGACAGTGAGGAGGTCAGGTTTGTCCTCCCTCAACGCAAGATCCATATCCATCCACCCTAATGTTAAATTGATTTGATCCTTCCATTCAGTAAAGTTTGATCAATTGAGGATAGGAATATTGTTGTTATTACTTGAAACAAAAGCAGGAGAAATTGTTGAAAATGACAATATTGACTCACATGAGATATTAAATCAACATAATGTCTTAAAATACAAGGTTGCATATTATAACATTCATCAAATGCATATATTCCAAATTATGCAATAAATTCCAAATATGTATATGATATTCTTTAATATACTTATTTGGTTGAGTAGTTAAGTAGCAACATTATAAACCCCTCCTTTGGGCTTGAGTTTACAACCGCAATTAAACCTACACTCATTTAGGTAGAAAATATTCTACATGTAGAACTAGTGACATATCCTACGTCTCAGTAACAAAGAGTCTTGACACCTTTGGGCAAACCATAGACTCCTGGGTACATAGAATGTAGGTTTGCTACTATTCTATTCTATTTTATACCTAAATCGCATTGGATCTCCTTTGGGATTGACCTATGTGTTTGTTTATAAAATGCAATAAAATCGTCACTATTAACTTTATATGATTAATTCAATAATTTTAACATCTAAGGCCACTTTGGCGTGCTCATAAATATTAAAGTATGCATCCTAATGTAATGAGAACTTTTTATTCTAAGCATGTTAATAAAAAAAGTGTCTTACATGCATGTCAAAATACCAAAATAATTAAATCATACAAATGACTAACATGATATTTGTAGAGTTTAATTTCATCCCAAAATCTGAACATCAATGGTATATTAACAAACTAATGATTTTAATTCCCTTAATAAAAAGTGAATAACAATTTTCACAGAAATCAGGGATTAAAATATAATTTTTTAAATATTAGGGTTCTGTTTGCAAAAGTGCCATTATCCAGAATTCTATTTTATTTACATAATTTCAGGGTTCTATTCGCAAATGTGTCTTTATCCTGAAATCACAAAATATCAAGGTTTCTTTTGCAAAACTGTCATTATCATGAGATTTGTAAATCCTGAGATCATCTTTATTGGTTTATGAAATAACAAACTTTTAAAATTTAAATTTATAACCATTTCTTAATAGATCTCAGATATATTTGATTAGATTAGAGATAACTTTATAATCTAATATACGATATGAATAATAACTACATCAATTAAATGGAGATAACATTTATTCCATTCAAAACATGTAAATCTTAAATCCTTTTTGCATACCCATTCATAACAAACTATATATATATATATATATATATATATATATATATATATATATATATATATATATATATATATATATATAACCGGCCTCCAATTCCTTCATTAAACATTCACTGAAACCAGTAAATACAAATGTGGAAGAAATATACATATGCGGACTAAATAAATTAAATACACGTATGTACGAGACAAGTATACATTTGCATGAGATAAGCATTCGGCGCCGTACAAAGAATATGAACGAGGTTCATTTCATATATGCATGCTTGTCTTATATGCTAACTTATATATCAAACCATAAATTAATGGCAATGATTTGATGTGTACATGCGTATTTGAATATGAACACTTTTCATGCACAAGCCATGTTATTCAATAACAAAAAAACATATGCTAAAATATCAACCTAACATATCAGCCGATAATAACAACAACCCGTATAGTATATACATGTCATATCATGTATTATTCAAAAACAAAATGAATTATTTAATATATAAACGATGAATAAAACTAGATATCACCATAAAAATATATTATTAAATAATTCTATAACCATGCTCTGATACTAATTGTTAGACTAAATTCACATGATCAGAGATTTACGGATCGATATATTTATTCTGAATAACTGGAGGTCGATCACGATCTGTCTTTAACTCTTCTTGCTTCTGTATGTGTATAGGTAGTGTAACAGAATGATGTGTGGGCCACTTTAAGTGAGAGATTATGATGAATAGAAAATGTGTCCCACTCAGTCAAATTAACATCAATCACAATAACTATTTTTTAAAATAATGAGATACAATTTTTATCTTTAATTGACTTATCCATATTTCCAACAAGTAAGTCTGGGCCAACCACCCATTCCCGAGGGATCTGACTAAACTCAGTAGGATCTGAAACACTACTGAGTTGCCGAATTTGAGATATCAACTCTCTTAATTGAGGTGGTCAATCCCCTGCACTATTAAGTATCACCAAAAAAAAAAAAAAAGAAATCCCCTGCACTATTAAGGAGTTGAACTATTAATTTGGGCTGAGTCTGAACAGAACTGTATTTTCTGCAGTCTCTTATGACGTGCAAATTGGAGGCCTAACCGTATAGCTTCCTCTGTTCCTTATTTGATTTGATTGCTTCATTTATCACTGATTCACCTTGATTGGCGATTTGAAGTCGTGGAACATGTTTCTCTCAATGTTCAATTTTTCAAAAAGAATATTTTCTCATTGATTGAAGATTTTCGGCGACTAAGGTTTGTCATCCTCCTCTGAATATAAATTGACGATGAGCCAGAATAGCGAGATTTTTAATCTCTCTCCTTCTCTCTCAGCCATTATATTTGAAATTTCTTGTTTACCTCCCTTGTCCCATAACTTGGAATGGCCAACCTTCTTTACAACCTTCATAAGGGGTGCATGTCCAGAGCCAGGGTGGTTTCAATCGACCCTCAAAAATTGCTAATCCCCTTTTAGAACTTGAGGAAGGTGGGCCTCAAGCTCCGTTTTCACTCTGATCATTCTCTCTAGGGACTAATTCCCTATTTAGATAGATAATTGAGTTATTCTACGATAGATAACTATACCATTATGGATATCTGTTTGTTTGTGTTTTCAGTTATTCTTATTAAGAAACGTAATAACGTGTTATTGATATTTGATTGAATTTGAATAAGTTATTGGATAAGATGTGGAATGTGGTATATACCATTGAAAATTTTGATAAGATTATGGGCCCCACTTATGCAAGTGCTTAGAATAAGTTAATTTCAGGGGAAAGGTGGAATTCCAATACTGGTTTATACCAGTTTATTTTAACTTTTTCATCCCTCTTTATTCACTCAATCCAATCAATAAAATAAACCCTATTGTAACTAATCCAAGTTTATTCCACCACTTATTATGTATCCAAACAATGGCTAAATTAAAAGAGAATAAATAACACAAATGGTTGATTAGGAGGACCGCTACAGCTGGTAAGCATTTTCACATCCTTATTTTCAATTCTTATTGTGCCCATGCCTCCTTTTCTTTTTTTCTTTTTGTACCATTTTCATACTAAACCAACCACAACCCCCCCCCCCCCCCCCCAAATAAAATAAAATAAAATGGAAAAGGCAAAATAAAAATATTGATTTGATTTGTGGAACCACATATACAACATGGTGGAATAACCTAATTTCAGGGGGCCTTAAAATAGCTATGCCCTCTTATTTCACATTTATCTAGCATTGGTATACCCCTTTATTCCACCTATCCAAACAACCTATTTACTCTTATTCTCATTTATCCTCTATTCATTCTATTCCTCTATCCAAACAGCTTTTAAATCTCTATTTTTTTAGGAAAATGTTATATTTAATCTTTTACAATTTCAAACGCAGACCACACATATTTTTTATTTTTAAAAGAATAGTAAATATCATGTAATAAGATATATGATTGGATAAAAAATGTATATCGTTCCATTTCGACTTGAACGAACCCATTTTCAGTAGAGCGCGTCTATCCCCACCAATCATTTCCCTTAACCCATCAATCAAAAAAAAAGAAAGATGTTTTTTCTGTTCCCACCAATCCGGCTAGTTCGACCAGACTTGGTCGCCACTTTAAGTTTTGGGCGACTTAACTTAGTCGTCATTTCATGTTTTGGGCGACCAAACTTGGTCGAACAGGATTTGTGATAAAATTTATAATTTTTTTCCTAGAAACCTAAACCCATGACGTGTATCCTTCTTGGATCCTTCATACCACTCCAAGTTTGAGTTGTAATAAAAGGAGAATCAATCATTATTCTTAAATGTAAAACATAGGAATAATTTTTTTTACATAAGTGAGGGATAAATTTTCAAAAGCCAGATATAAAATGTGTTTGGATCAACTGGTAGGTTTTTTTTTAAAACAAAGAATCTGCTTAACCACAGATTTAAACGAAGCTTAAAAATGATATATATTTGTCTAATAAGATATTTTCTATAAAAAATTGAATTAATTGAAAGTATACCTACTTTCATTTTTTTATGTCCTTTCGCTGTTGTTTGGATATAAACGTAGAATATGATGGATTGACCCAAAAATTAATTTGTTTACAAAGAATAGTTAGATATAGTTCTGGACCCTATTCGATCAATTTCAGTCGCCCAAAACCTGAAATGGCCACCAAGTTCGGTCACCCAAAACCTAAAATGACGATCAAGTTCGATCATCCAAAACCTGAAATGGTGACCAAGTTCGGTCAACCTAGATTGGTGGGAACATCCAAACATCGATTTTTTTTTTGCTGATGGGTTAAGGGAATTGTTTGGTGGGGATAGACACGCCCTTTTCAGTAAGTGTAAAAAAAAATAGACATATACATCAGATATATTTCACTAGATTTCTAATGAGGTACATAAGACTGCATGTTGAACTATAAGAAGAACTGAGTATAACATCGCCCATTTTTTTAACTGGCTTTTTAGACAGCATTGAATGTTCCATGGACTTGTTTGGAGCTAATCTATCTATACTACTATATAAAAGTCTCTTAAACCAAAAACCCGCCATTTGACTATTATACCCCTATCAATCCATTCAATCCCATTACAATCCATTCACACAACTTTAATGTCACGCCCCAGGGCGGCCGTCCCCGGGACGCGGCAATGGTATATATGATATCAGCAGTCTATACAAGAGATCAATAATATACTCAAACAATATCAACAATGACAACACAGACAACAAAGAGGCTGACATGATATATACACAAATAGCGGAAGCTAAAAGACTGAATCTGTAATTCAAAGACATACTACAGACTCGATACATAATCAACTGTCCTGTGAGAGCCAATATATATATACAATGACATCCAAAAACACAAACGTGTGCCCAAGCACGGAATACAATACATACAACCGAACGGGGATGCTGATGGCCTCTCACTCGCAGAACGCGACGCTGCTCCGCTACTGCTGACGTACCTCGGGGAGCTCCTCCTTCAGATCCGACTCAGATATCACTGGAGAAAAATACATGCGAGGGGTGAGCCACACGCTCAGTGAATAGCACAACCCATGCATCACAATTCATATTAACCACTTAATATTCATAGCCCTTAACACCGGAGCAACTACACAATCTAGTGGGTCGTCTCAACGCCAACCCACTTTTCCCTTCCCTCACCCTCACCCCTTTCCGATGGGTGACACAGGCCTCTTGGGGCATACTAGACTGCTTTCCCACCCCTGGTCCACCCGGTAGCCCTTTCCCGCTCCGTAGCTTACCTGGTATACTCCCACGATTCAGCACAGTCCGAAACCAAATCAGGAGGTGCCTACTTGTTATATATGTGTCACTTTTTAGCCTTCTGGTAACCATTGGAGCATTCTGGCAGTTTTTGAGTTTTTTTCGTTTTTCGATCGGAACCGCTAAAATTTTGGACTGTTAGCTATCGTCCTTAGCTAGAGGACTCTGATTGAAAATCTAACTACATATTATGTGTCCTGGTGCCATTCTAAGCCACTCACGAAAATTTCATCGAATTCCGGTAACGTTTCTGAAATTTCACAGTTCCGGGGCGTATCCGGGTTTTGACCGAGCGAGAAGTCATTGGGAGAGTTGACTCGGTCAAAGTGGGCCCATGACTTGGTCAACCCTTTTTGTTTTTTTGTGTGGTTGGGTTGACCCAAGTCAAATCCCACTTAAAGCCTCACTTAAACCTAATTAATCTTGTTTAACCCTAATCTAAGTGAGGGTTATATATTAAGTGAATCTAAAAAGTCTCCCCCACTATTCATCATCTTCTCAAATGAGTTTTCTCTCTCCCCCTCTCTCCTTTTCTTGGTTTTGAGCCACCTAGGGTGCTTGAAGCTTAAAACTCAAAACATAGAAAGGTTAGATCCGGTCCCGATCTATCCCCCGGTGTTCTCGGATTCGAGTTCCGACAAGTTTGGCCCCCTCTAACCCCCTCTATTCTCCCTGTTTTCAACCCCTTTTGAGTTAGGAGGAGGTCTTGGTGGTGGAGATCCGTTGGGAGGCGTTTCGGTGCACGAAGATCCTCCGGTTCCCTTCCTTTCCTCTCCTTTCCTTGGGTAAGGGTTCTTTTCCTCCTTTTTCATGTTTAGATGCATGTTAGGAGGGTGGGGTTGAGTGAGGAGGGTGGCTGGTGGCTGTCGGTGGTGGTTGGGGGGCGGTCGGAGGCCGTTGGTGGCCGGTGGGTGGTGGTAGAGGTGCTCGGACAGGGTGGTTGTCTGTCCCGGGCAGGTTGGTAGCACAAGCGCAGCAGGCGTGCAGTGGCAGGGCGCGCGGGCACGTGCACACAGACGTGGGCGCGGGCGTGCGCTCGGGTGGCGCAAGCGCGGGTGTACTGGGCGCGGGTGCTGGGTGCCGGGTGTGCTGGGCGCTGGGCGCTGGGCGTGCTGGGCGCTTGGGGTGCTGGGCGTGCTGGGCGCTGGGCGTGCTGGGGGTGCGGGTCGAGTGGGTGATGCGAGCGGTGGTGCGCGGCGAGGCGAGCGGTGGTGCGCGCGGGGTGAGGCGCTGGGCGCGGGGTGAGGTAGGGCGCGGCGGTGCATTCGGGGGGGGGGGGGTGGCCGTGCGGGTGGTTGCCAAGGGTGCGAGAGTGAGTCGGGGTGCTCGGGCTAGCGTGCGTACGGGCCGTATGTACGTTTGCCCGAGTGTTGGGTACTTTTAGAGTATTTTTGTGTATTTTTTATGTGGTAATTGTGGATTTTACTCACCAAGTTGATTACCCTGTCTTGCAGATCTTGACGGACGGTTGCACGACGACCCGATTACCAGTGAGTGGGACAATCCAACCCAGTTGGGAGGCGCTATATGCACTTGGGCGTATACCGTCCTCCCCTGGGGCACCATAGATTAATATTAACCTGTTTAATATGTAATCCATGCAAGCATGATTGATATGTAGTATGCATGCTACCCTAGACTGAGTATGTTAGGGACTTGCACCCTTAGGTTGTGTAAGAGCCATGCACCTTGTCACCTTGTTATCATGCTAGGAAAGCATCGGCCTTTGTATGCTCCTATGAGTTTAATTTGTTAAATTAAATGCAACTGGCAATATTATTGCATGCCTTAGGGAATATTAAGGGGCCTTGCGAGGTCAACATTGAGACCCGGGCTAGGGTGCTCCATGTTCCTTGTTTGGTTGTCGGGATGTCCTATATCGGGACCTCATGGTGCCCTCCCAAGGTTTCTTTTCCCGTCTATACTAATGCATGTTCCCCGCATCTTGGTTATGCGCCCTGGAGGAATTCTGATGAATTCAAGACATTAGAGTTGTAGAGATGTGTTGTCAGCAGATCCGAGTGGATCATATGCGTGTGGGTAGGCTGTTTCTCTTCCCTTCGTTGGATCCGTGTAGGGACTCCTCAGCGTTAGACAGGCTATCCTGACAGAGGGCTCCCATCAGTAGGCACCTCCTGATCTTGGACTCGGACTGTGCTGAATGTGGGAGTAGACCAGGCAAGCTACGGTGTGGAGGAGAGGCTATCGGTGGACCAAGGGTGATTAACAGCCTAGTCAGTCCCAATATCCTATGTCACCTGTTGAGAGGTGAGGGTGAGGGTGTATGGATGTGTATGGATGTGTTTGGATGATTATCAGTCTCAATATCCTATGTCACCTATTGAGGGGTGAGGGTGAGGGTGAGGGTGTATGGATGTGTATGGATAATTATAAGTCCCAATATCCTATGTCACCTATTGAGGGGTGAGGGTGAGGGTGTGGTGGTTCGGCGATGTAACGAACCACTGGAGTATGATGTTATGCTACTTTGTGGCTGGTTGTTGATTATTTATGGTCAATATAAACTGTGATGCATGGGTTGTGCTGTTCACTGAGCGTGTGGCTCACCTCTCGCATAATATTTTCTCCAGTGTCATCTGAGTCGGATCTGGAGGAAGAGCTCCACGAGGGATTTCTATATGAGTATTGTGATCCTAGTGTCTGGTTTTCTTAGGATTGCTGATATGCCTCCTCGTGGAGGACGGCGCGGACATGGTCCCTCTCGACCTTTGGAGGTTTCCGGACCTATCAGAGGCGAGGATGCTACTGGAGAGTCCACGGCTGTGAGGCCAGGATCGGCGCAGGAGCCTCCCGCATGGAAACGTGCGTTCGCTCGATAGCGGATTTGGTGGAGACTCAGACCAAGGCACTGGAGGCCCAGACCAGAGTGTTGGAGAAGCAGGCGAGAGCATTAAAGGCCCTGGCGAGCGTGTTGGTTGCTGATATGCAAGTGTGTGATATCTCGTTAAGCGGGTATCGAGAGTGGTTGTTCGAGTTGAGGAGGCCGGGTTGTAGCCGTCCTGGCAGAAGGCTCCCATCCGTAGGTACCACCGATGCAGTCGGAGGGGTACTGATCGTGGGAGTATGCCAGGTAGGGGCTACCCGGAAGAGGGTTATTGAATGATGTCGCGAGCGTGGAATCGTTCTCCCTTTCGTCGGATCCGTGTAGGGACTCCTCAGCGTTAGAGAGGCCTTCCTGACAGAGGGCTCCCATCAGTAGGCACCTCCTGATTTGGGTTCGGACTGTGCTGAATTGTGGGAGCGGACCAGGCAGCCCACGGTGTGGAGGAGAGGCTACCGGTGGACCAGGGGTGTAGAGCAGTCTAAGTCTCTCCCAAAGTCCCAAGATGTCTCCTTTCAGGAGTGAGGGTGTGGATGAGGCGAAGACGCGTCGCCTCGTGACCCAATTGATTCGACCGTTCCCAAGGATGTTGGGTCCGGTCTTGTGATGAATGTTGAAGGATATCGGTGGGAGATTGTCTAGATGTAGATGATCCGGTGGGGTTAGTAGTGTTCTTTAAGGGTGATGTCTTCTTCCAGACTTCCTACTCTGGATGAGGGGCCTTGCAGGGTCAGCGTTGAGACCCGGGCTAGGGTACTCCGTGTTCCTTGTTTGGTTGTCGGGGTATCCTATATCGGGACCTCATGGTGCCCTGCCAAGGTTTCTTTTCCCAGTCAAGGACTACCTTAGAAGCATCAAATTGATGGTGGATTAAGTGCGAGTTTTGGTTGGAGGGCCTTTCTGGGCCACATGATTTTCTGGCAAAGGCATATCTGTGGACCCGGATAAGATGCTCGCCGTGTTAAATTGGCGTCGACCATCGAACCCCCCATAGTGATTCGGAGCTTCCTGGGCTTGGCGGGTTATTGCGGGAGGTTTGTCGAGGGTTTCTCGAAGATAGCTGTACCTCTTAACCGCCTCGCTCGGAAGGATGTCCGGTTCGAATGGTCCCCGTCTTGCGAGGAGAGCTTCCTGGAGTTTAAGCGAAGGCTCACCTCAGCGCCAGTTCTTACCTTCCGTCTGGGAGGGGTGGGTTCGCAGTTTGCTCCGATGCATCGCGGTTGGGTGTGGTGATGCGTTCGATCGGGATTGGGTGCGTCCTATTGCAGCTCAGTGGGCGATCGCTAGTGGACAGGGTTCCACAGTGGCATCTGGAGTCGCTTCGATAAATCATTGTGTGTTGTAGCTGCCCGGTTGAGGCCAGAGCCCTGTGAGGTGCTCCCAGATCCTATGCTTGTGGTTCGCCCATATGGCAGAGATAGCGGGCTTGGGAGGCTACCAGGTAGAGGCCACACCGGGAGGGTGCTGCTAAATGATGACGAGAGCGTGGACTCCCCGTGATGAATCTGCCCATGGAGTGCAGGATGCCGGAGTTCCAATGGTTGTGATGAGCGGCCTATCTCTGGCGGCATGTAAGCACAGTTGTGGATACTGTCGCGTTTGCCCCACATTGGCCGCGAATAAGGAGACGCGATGCTAGCGTTCGTGATGGGACTCAACCGCCTATCAGATAGATGACGTCGCATAGGCATTGTCGAGGTTCGACGACCCCTTAATGCGTGTCTTGTGGATTGAGTGCGGTTGAGCGGCTTACCTAGTGTGTAAGTGTTATCATGAGCGCCAGCCATGCTCGAGGAGCAGAATCCAAACTTAATTGTTCATGGTGTTGTTTTGATCTCCCCGTGGAGGTAGAAGATCAATTACCTTTGCCGCGAATCGATGATCTATTTGACCAGCTCTGAGAGCGAGTGTCTGCTGTTAGATCGATCTTCGCACAAGGGTACCACAAGCTGGAGATCCGAGAGTTGGACATCCGTAGATGGCCTTTCGTGACCGTTCAGGCACTACGAGTTTTAAGTACTGCCGTCGGGGTTGACGAATGCGCCGGATGCCTTCGTGGATCTCAAAAGTTTTATTGGGTTTCCGAGGACTACTTTGAGGTAGTCTTTGTTGAGTTGCTGTGGTGTGATGATAGGTAATGTGGGTGACCTTGTTTCCCCAGGTTTGCATGCCCTCAGGCAAAGTTCGAGATTCAACATCGCGTGGGAAGCGTCAGTCCATCGAGATTCCTCAGTGGACGTGAGAGTGGGTTGTCAGGGATTGTTGCAGACTCGTTAATGTCACGTTCGGGTCACGACGCCGTCTGGGTGATCATTGACCGACTGACTAAGTCCGCGATTCCCTCCCTATCAGACTGATTGAGTCTCTGGACGCCTTGACGTGGGTTTTCACCTTCGCGATTGTTCGTCTTCATGGCACTCCAGTCGGCGCTATTTTCGGTTGAGACGCGAGGGTTACTTTGAGGTTGTGGCGCAGCCTTTGGCGCGAGCCTCCATTTAAGTATAGCGTTTCATCGCCGATGGACAGCCAGTCAATGAGGATGATTCGGACCTTGGAGGACATGCTATGTGCCTGCGTGTTCGATGATGAGGGCAGTTGGGTGAGGCACCACCCATTTGTTGGGGTATGCCTGCAAGCGACTGCCATTCGAGCACCCAGATGGATCTGTGAAGGGCACTCTACAGGCGCAGTTTCATACCTCCCTTGTGTTGAGACGGTTGTGAAGCGCCAGTTTGAAGGGCCTTCGTCGTGGCTACTGGTGGCGCGGGATGAAGACGGATATTGCCCGTTTCGTTGCCCGATGCCTAATATGCCAGCGGGTGAAGTCGGAGCATCAGCGCCCTGCGGGGAAGCTGCAGTCCATTGAGATTCCTCAGTGGAAGTGGGAGCAGATCATCATGGACTTCGTCTCGGGTTTGCCGAGGTCACGTTCGGGTCGCGATGCCATCTGGGTGATCGTCGACCGGCTGACGAAGTCTGCTCATTTCCTCCCCATCCGACTCACCGATTCTCTGGACACCCTGGCGCAGCTATTTGTCTCCGAGATTGTTCGTCTCCCTGGCACTCCCGTCAGCATCATTTCCGATCGAGACGCGCGTTTTACTTCGAGGTTCTGGCGTAGCCTCCAGCACGCCCTTGGTACGAACCTCCATTTCTGTACAGATCCGCAGACGGACGGCCAGTCGGAGAGGACGATCCAGACTCTTGAGGATATGCTGCGGGCCTGTGTTCTCGATTTTGGGGGCAGTTGGGAGAGGCACCTTCCGTTGGTGGAGTTTGCCTACAACAACAGCTACCACTCGAGCATCCGGATGGCTCCTTACGAGGCACTCTATGGCCGCAGCTGCAGGTCCCCCCCTGTGTTGGGACGAGGTCGGAGAGCGCCAGTTGGAGGGACCAGAGATAGTTCACCAGACCTCAGAGATGGTGAAGACGATTCGCGAGCGTATCCGAGTCGCTCAGAGTCGTCAGAAGTGCTACGCCGACCGTCGTCGCCGTGAGCTCACCTTCGAGGTTGGTGACCATGTGTTCTTGAAGGTGTCCCCGATGAAGGGCATCTTCCGATTTGGTGTGCGGGGCAAGCTGAGTCCGTGTTTCATTAGGCCGTTCCTCATCCTCGAGCGAGTTGAGGAGGTGGCCTATCGCATAGCTCTGCCCCCACAGTTGGCTCAGGCTCATGACGTCTTCCATGTCTCGCAGCTGAGGCGATATGTCCACGATCCTGCTCACGTCATCCCGTTCGAGCCGCTCGTCTTCGAGCCGGACTTGTCTTTCGTTGAGCAGCCGATTGAGATCCTGGACCGCCGCGAGAAGAGGCTCCGCACCAAGACCGTCCACCTGGTCAAGGTGCGATGGCAGCACCGTTCCGGTGCCGAGGCCACTTGGGAGCTCGAAGACGCCATGCGTGACGCGTATCCGCATCTTTTCCCTTCTTAGATGTTCTTGTATTTATTTTGAGGACAAAATTTCCTAAGGGGGGAGAATGTTATATATGTGTCACTTTTTAGCCTTCTGGTAACCATTGGAGCATTCTGGCAGTTTTTGAGTTTTTTTCGTTTTTCGATCGGAACCGCTAAAATTTTGGACTGTTAGCTATCGTCCTGAGCTAGAGGACTCCGATTGAAAATCTAACTGCATATTATGTGTCCTGGTGCCATTCTAAGCCACTCACGAAAATTTCATCGAATTCCGGTAACGTTTCTGAAATTTCGCAGTTCCGGGGCGTATCCGGGTTTTGACCGAGCGAGAAGTCATTGGGAGAGTTGACTCGGTCAAAGTGGCCCATGACTTGGTCAACCCTTTTTGTTTTTTTGTGTGGTTGGGTTGACCCAAGTCAAATCCCACTTAAAGCCTCTCTTAAGCCTAATTAACCCTTTCTTAACCCTAATCTAAGTGAGGGTTATATATTAAGTGAATCTAAAAAGTCTCCCCCACTATTCATCATCTTCTCAAATGAGTTTTCTCTCTCCCCCTCTCTCCTTTTCTTGGTTTTGAGCCACCTAGGGTGCTTGAAGCTTAAAACTCAAAACATAGAAAGGTTAGATCCGGTCCCGATCTATCCCCCGGTGTTCTCGGATTCGAGTTCCGACAAGTTTGGCCCCCTCTAACCCCCTCTATTCTCTCCTGTTTTCAGCCCCATTTGAGGTAGGAGGAGGTCTTGGTGGTGGAGATCCGTTGGGAGGCGTTTCGGTGCACGAAGATCCTCCGGTTCCCTTCCTTTCCTCTCCTTTCCTTGGGTAAGGGTTCTTTCCTCCTTTTCATGTTTAGATGCATGTTAGGAGGGTGGGGTTGGGTGTGGAGGGCGGCTGGTGGCTGTCGGTGGTGGTTGGGCGGTCGGAGGCCGTTGGTGGGCGGTGGGTGGTGGTAGAGGTGCTCGGACAGGGTGGTTGTCTGTCCCGGGCAGGTTGGCAGCACAGGCGCAGCAGGCAACGCAGCAGGCGTGCAGTGGCAGGGCGCGCGCGTGTGCACGCGGACGTGCCGCGGGTGTGCGCTCGGGTGGCGCAGGCGCGGGTGTACTGGGCGCGGGTGCTGGGCGCTGGGTGTGCTGGGGCTGGGCGTCTGGGCACTGGGCGTGCTGGGCGCTGGGCGTGCTGGGGGTGCGGGTCGAGTGGGTGATGCGAGCGGTGGTGCGCGCGGGGTGCTCGGCGAGGCGAGCGGTGGTGCGCGCAGGGTGCGCGCGGGGTGAGGCGCTGGGCGCGGGGCGTGCGGTGTGCGCGCGGGCTGCTGCGCTGGGGCGCAGCTAGCGCGCGGTGCACCCGGGGCGCTCGGCGGCGTGTCCTGGCGTGCGGGCAGGGGCTCGGCAGGGCGCGCGGGCTAGGGCGCGGCGGTGCATCCGGGGGCGGGTGGCCGTGCGGGTGGTTGCCGGGGGTGCGGGAGTGAGTCGGGGTGCTCGTGCTAGCGTGCGTACGGGCCGTATGTACGTTTGCCCGAGTGTTGGGTACTTTTGGAGTATTTTTGTGTATTTTTGTGGTATTTGTGGATTTTACTCACCAAGTTGATACCCTGTCTTACAGATCTTGACGGACGGTCACGCGACGACCTGATTATCAGTAAGTGGGACAATCCAACCCAGTTGGGAGGCGCTATATGCACTTGGGCATATACCGTCCTCCCCTGGGGCACCATAGATTAATATTAACCTGTTTAATATGTAATCCATGCAGCATGATTGATATGTAGTATGCATGCTACCCTAGACTGAGTATGTTAGGGACTTGCACCCTTAGGTTGTGTAAGAGCCATGCATCTTGTCACCTTGTTATCATGCTAGGAAAGCCTCGGCCTTTGTATGCATCCTATTAGTTTAATTTGTTAAATTAAATGCAACTTGCAATATTATTGCATGCCTTAGGGAATATTAAGGGGCCTTGCGAGGTCAACATTGAGACCCGGGCTAGGGTGCTCCGTGTTCCTTGTTTGGTTGTCGGGATGTCCTATATCGGGACCTCATGGTGCCCTCCCAAGGTTTCTTTTCCCGTCTATACTAATGCATGTTCCCCGCATCTTGGTTATGCGCCCTGGAGGAATTCTGATGAATTCAAGACATTAGAGTTGTAGAGATGTGTTGTCAGCGGATCCGAGTGGATCATATGCGTGTGGGTAGGCTGTTTCTCTCCCCTTCGTTGGATCCGTGTAGGGACTCCTCAGCGTTAGACAAGCTATCCTGACAGAGGGCTCCCATCAGTAGGCACCTCCTGATCTTGGACTCGGACTGTGCTGAATGTGGGAGTAGACCAGGCAAGCTACGGTGTGGAGGAGAGGCTATCGGTGGACCAAGGGTGATTAACAGCCTAGTCAGTCCCAATATCCTATGTCACCTGTTGAGGGGTGAGGGTGAGGGTGTATGGATGTGTATGGATGTGTTTGGATGATTATCTATCCCAATATCCTATGTCACCTATTGAGGGGTGAGGGTGAGGGTGTGTGGATGTGTTTGGATGTTTATAAGTCCCAATATCCTATGTCACCTATTGAGGGGTGAGGGTGAGGGTATGATGGTTCGGCGATGTAACGAACCACTGGAGTATGATGTTATGCTACTTTGTGGCTGGTTGTTGATTATTTATGGTTAATATAAACTGTGATGCATGGGTTGTGCTGTTCACTGAGAGTGTGGCTCACCCCTCGCATAATATTTTCTCTAGTGTCATCTGAGTCGGATCTGGAGGAAGAGCTCCCCGAGGGACTTCATCAGTAGCGGAGTAGCGCCACGTCCCGCGAGTATCAGAGGCTATCAGCATCCCTTGTGCTTGTATGTATTATATTCCGTGCTTGGGCACGCGTTTGTATTGTATTTGGATGTCTTTGTATATATTGGCTCTCACAGGACAGTTGATTATGTATCGAGTCTGTAATATGTTTTTGGATTACAGATTCAGTCTTTTAGCTTTCGCTATTGGTGTATATATCATGTCAGCCCTGCTTTTGTTGTCTTTGTTGTCAATTTTGGCTGTTGTGTGAGTATGTTATTGAACTCCTGTTTACTGATATCATATATACACTTGCCGAGTCCCGGGGTCGGCCGGCCCTGGGCGTGAGACTACTGATTGGAGCCCTCTGTCAGGATAGCCTGTCTAACGCCGGGGATTACCTACATCGGATCCAACCAATAAGGAGAAGACAGTCTAGTCACACGGATATGATCCTCATGGATCCATCGACACCAATGGTAACGCTAATAATGTCATGAATTCCTTGGAATTCCTCCAAGGTGCATAACCAAGATGCGGGGAAGCCTATATTATAACCACAAGGTTATAATATTCACTAAGCATGCTAATTATCAATAACTCGCATTTGATTAAAGTAAATTAAACTTAATGGGACGCATGCGTAGGTCGAGGCTTTCCTAGCATGAAAACATAGTATCAGGATGCATGGGCCTTTACACATATCATAAGGGTGCATATCCCTAACATGCAAGGCCTAGGGTGGCATGGATACTACATAATAATCATGCATGCATAGTTTACAATTAATACTAGCTAATATGCAACTATGGTGCCCCAGGGGAGGGCAATGCACGCCTACGTGCATCGAACGCCTCCCTACTGGGTTGGATTGTCCCACTCACCAATACCCGGGTCGTCGCGTGACCGTCCGTCAAGATCTGCAAGACAGGGTATTCAAAACGGTGAGTAAAATACACAATACATACAAAATACGCTAAAAATACCCAACACTCGGACAAGCGTGCATACGGCCCGCACGCACGCGAGCCCGAGTGCCCCGACTCACTCCCGAACCCCCCGGGCAGCCATGCGCACGGCCACCCGCACGCGCACGCACGGGTGTGCATGCACGCACGCACGCCCGCCCCGGCGCAGAGCCGCGCCCCCAGCCCGCGCGCCCAGACGCTCTGCCGAGCCCCTACCCGCACGCCCAGACACGCTGTCGAGCCCCTGCCCGCACGCCAGACACGCTGCACGCTCGAGTGCACACCCACGCGCGCCCGCGCGCACCGCGCGTCCAGCCCCGGGTGCACCCACGCGCACTGCGCCCCAACGCAGCACCTCGCGCGCGCACCCGCACACACTGCACCCCAGCGCAGTACCCCGCGCGCACGCCCGCTCGCCTCTCGACCTCACGCTCCCAGCGCGCCCGACTGCACGCGCCCAGCGCGCTCGACACCAGCTCGCCTGACTGCGCCCTGCCCTGCCTGCGCTTGCCTGCGCGCACAGGCCCGCGCGCACGCGCAGGGATGATCCCGCACGCGCGCCCGAGCCGCCCCAAACCTCCAACAGCCCCCAACAGCCCCCCAACAGCCTTGCATACCCAAAATACTTCCTAAACAAGCATCTACTCAAGAAAAGGAAGGAAAGAAAGCTCACCCAAGGAGAGGAAGGGAAGGGGAGGAAATCGGGTGCTCTTCGCGCACCGATTCGCCACCTCCAAGACCACCACCACCAAGATCTCCACTCAGCCCTAGCAAGGCTGAAAGCTGAGGAGAAAAGGTGCCATCAGAGGAGGAAACACAAAAGGGAAACCAATTCCAAGACCATGGATGTCACGCCCCGGGCGTCCTCGGCACACGGCAAGTGTATATATGATATCAGTCTAAACAGGAGTTCAATAACATACTTACACAACAGCTAAAATGACAACACAGACAACACAAGCAGGGCTGACATGATATATACACCAAAAGCGAAAGCTAATAGACTGAATCTGTAATCCAAAAACATATTACAGACTCGATACATAATCAACTGTCCTGTGAGAGCCAATATATATAATGACATCCAAATACAATACAAACGCGTGCCCAAGCACGGAATATAATACATACAATCACAAGGGATGCTGATAGCCTCTGATACTCATGGGACGTGGAGCTACTCCGCTACTGATGAAGTCCCTCGGGGAGCTCTTCCTTCAGTTCTGACTCAGATGACTCTGGAGAAATAATATTATGCGAGGGGTGAGCCACACGCTCAGTGAACAGCACAACCCATGCATCACAATTATATTAACCACCAGATCTTAATAATCCACAATCTCATTATTAAAAGCCACCAAATGGCAACAGCTATACAATCCAGCGGGTCGCTATCGCCAACCCACTACACTCTCACCCTCACCCCTCAATAGGTGACAAAGGATACTGGGACATACAAGGCTGATAATCATCCTTACACAATCCTGTGGGTCGCCACATCGCCGGCCCACCACACCCTCACCCTCACCCCTCAATAGGTGACATAGGCTCTTGGGACTGACTAGGCTGTTGGTCACCCTTGGTCCACCGATAGTCTCTCCCCACTCCGTAGGCCGTTTGGCCACTCCCACATTCAGCACAGTCCGTCTACAAATCAGGAGGTGCCTACTGATGGGAGCCCCTGCACGGGACAACCTTTCTAACGCTGAGGTAGTCTCTACACGGATCCAACGAAGGGAACAGAACAGCCTATCCATCGCATATGATCCACTCGGATCCGCTGACAACACATCTCTACAACTCTAATGTCTTGAATTCTTCAGAATTCCTCCAGCGCGCATAACCAAGATGCGGGGAATACATAAGGTAGTAATGAGGAAAAGAAACCTTGGGAGGACAACCTGAGGTCCCGATATAGGACACTCCGCCAACCAAACAAGGAACACGGAGTACCCTAGCCCGGGTCTCAATGTTGACCTCGCAAGGCCCCCTTTATATTCCCCAAGGCATACTAAGATACCATAAGTTTCATTTAATTAATAAATCAAACTAGTAGGACACATGCATAGGCCGAGGCTTCCTAGCATGATAACAAGGTGACAGGATGCATGGCTCTTACACATATCCTAAGGGTGTAAGTCCCTAACATACAAGTCTAGGGTAGCATGCATACTACATATTTATCATGCTTGCATGGATTACATATTTCACAAGTTAATATTAACCGTGGTGCCCCAAGGGAGGGCGGTATACGCCCAAGTGCATGTAGCGCCTCCCAACTGGGTTGGGTTGTCCCACTCACCGATAACCGGGTCGTCGCGCGACCGTCCGTCAAGATCTGCAAGACAGGGTAATCAATTCGGTGAGTAAAATACACAAATACCCCAAAAATACACTAAACATACACAATATTCGGGCAAACGTACATACGGCCCGTACGCACGCGAGCCCGAGCACCCCAACTCATTCCCCAACCCCCGGGCAGCCGCACGCACGCGCACGCACGGATGCGCACGCACGCACGCACGTCGTCACCATCGGCGCACTGCCGCGCGCCTGCCTGCACGCCCTGACGCACTGCCGCACGCACGCGCACGCTCGCGCGCGTCCGCGCGCACCGAGCGTTCAGCCCAGCGCGCCCCCGCGCGCACTGCGCGCACGCCCCAGCACGCGCACGCACTGGTCCCCAGCTCCGCGCCCAGGCGCATGCCCAGGCGCCCTGCCCCGCACCCAGGCGCAGTGCCCAGGTGCCCTGCCCGCGGCGCGAGCCCGCGCGCACTCGCGCGCACTCCCGAGCGCACCCCCGCTCGCGCCTACACCCGCGCGCCCCCCTGCGCCTGACTGCGCGGGCGCCTGCGCGCGCACGCACGCAGACGACGCCCAGCACGCGCCCAGCCCATTCTAACCTCTTTTTAACCATCCCCAACCCCTCACACACTCCCCAACACACCTACCCAACATGCATGACCTTCCCACAACCCCTTAAGCCAAAAAAATCAAGAAAAGGAGGGGAGGAGCTCACCTTGGGAGGGAAAAGAATGGGGAGGTTCGGGGCCCTTCGCGCACCGAAACGCCGCCGCCGGAACCACCACCACCTCTCCTCGGCCTCTCCTCAGCCTCCTCATGGCAGCAAACAGGGGGGGAAGAGATCATGAGAAAGGGAGCTTGATATAGAGGGGAGAACAACACACAACACACACACACAAGCTCTTCTTCCTCCACCACCTCCTTCTCTTCTTCTCATTGAAACATTTGATCAAACACTTGGTGGGCATGAATGAGAGAAAGAGAGAGCCAAAAAAAAGGTTTTCGACGAGGGGATTTGGGAGAGGAGAGAGAGAGAGAGAGATATTTATCAAAATATCTAAGGAGCATTTACTATGTCGCCCTCCGACTAGAAATTCTGCGCAAGCTTCACTGGAACAGCCATAACTTCCTTGATACAGCTCCGAATTGCTTGATTCGAAGACCGATGGAAAGCTAAGAAGATTATCTACAACTTTCATGTTTATGCCATGATCAGATAATCCTTCTAGCTAATCCGAAATTAGAGCTAAACATGGAACAGGGCTGCTGCCAGAATTTCCATCCCCAGGGTATACTTGGAAAAATACCCATAACTTTTACTACAAGAATCCAGTTGATCTAATTCCACTTCTGTGCGAAAGCTAACTCAAAACTGGACATCTCATAGTAAACTCATATTTAAACCTTTTCATCTTGGATTTTAACAAAATCAAATCCAAACCCAATTCAGGAATACATAACTTAGGAAAAAAAATTATGTACCCAAATCTTCAAACAGAGCGCTCCAAATGACACAGACACAACATTCTTCCCCCCTTAGGAAATTTAGTCCTCGAAATTTAAGGAAACCCAAAAGGGAAGACCGAAAGTATCATGCTTAGACCTTTGCTCCCAAGTGGTCTTCGCACCGGACTGGCGCTACTAACACACTATAATCAAAGGAACGGTCTTAGCGTGGAGCCTCTTCTCATGCTTGTCCCTGACCTCGATCCACTGCTCCACGAACGACAAATCCACCTCGAGGATGAGGCGGTCGAACAGAAAGACTGAGCAGGATCGTGGACATAACGCCTCGGCCATGGGACAAGGATGACGTCGTGGGCATGAACCAGCTGTGGGGGTAGAGCTATGCGATAGGCCCCTTCCCCAACTCGCTCGAGGATGAGGAACGGCCCAATGAAACGCAGACTCAGCTTGCCCCGACCGAAACGGAAGATGCCCTTCACCGGGATACCTTCAAGAAGACATGGTCACCAACCTCGAAGGTGAGCTCACGGCGACGACGGTCGGCGTAGCACTTCTGACGACTCTGAGCGACTCGGATACGCTCGCGAATCGTCTTCACCATCTCTGAGGTCTGGTGAACGATCTCTGGTCCCTCCAACTGGCGCTCTCCGACCTCGTCCCAACACAAGGGGGACCTGCAGCTGCGGCCATAGAGCGCCTCGTAAGGAGCCATCCGGATACTCGAGTGGTAGCTGTTGTTGTAGGCAAACTCCACCAACGGAAGGTGCCTCTCCCAACTGCCTCCAAAATCGAGAACACAGGCTCGCAGCATATCCTCAAGAGTCTGGATCGTCCTCTCCGACTGGCCGTCCGTCTGCGGATGAAACGCTGTACTGAAATGGAGGTTCGTACCAAGGGCGTGCTGGAGGCTACGCCAGAACCTCGAAGTAAAACGCGCGTCTCGATCGGAAATGATGCTGACGGGAGTGCCATGGAGACGAACAATCTCGGAGACAAATAACTGCGCCAGGGTGTCCAGAGAATCGGTGAGTCGGATGGGGAGGAAATGAGCAGACTTCGTCAGCCGGTCGACGATCACCCAGATGGCATCGCGACCCGAACGTGACCTCGGCAAACCCGAGACGAAGTCCATGGTGATCTGCTCCCACTTCCACTGAGGAATCTCAATGGACTGCAGCTTCCCCGCAGGGCGCTGATGCTCCGACTTCACCTGCTGGCATACTAGGCATCGGGCAACGAAACGGGCAATATCCGTCTTCATCCCGCGCCACCAGTAGCCACGACGAAGGCCCCTCAAACTGGCGCTCCACAACCGTCTCAACACAAGGGAGGTATGAAACTGCGCCTGTAGAGTGCCCTTCACAGATCCATCTGGGTGCTCGAATGGCAGTCGCTTGCAGGCATACCCCAACAAATGGGTGGTGCCTCACCCAACTGCCCTCATCATCGAACACGCAGGCACATAGCATGTCCTCCAAGGTCCGAATCGTCCTCATTGACTGGCTGTCCATCGGCGATGAAACGCTATACTTAAATGGAGGCTCGCGCCAAAGGCTGCGCCACAACCTCAAAGTAACCCTCGCGTCTCAACCGAAAATAGCGCCGACTGGAGTGCCATGAAGACGAACAATCGCGAAGGTGAAAACCCACGTCAAGGCGTCCAGAGACTCAATCAGTCTGATAGGGAGGGAATCGCGGACTTAGTCAGTCGGTCAATGATCACCCAGACGGCGTCGTGACCCGAACGTGACATTAACGAGTCTGCAACAATCCCTGACAACCCACTCTCACGTCCACTGAGGAATCTCGATGGACTGACGCTTTCCACGCGATGATGATTCTCGAACTTTGCCTGAGGGCATGCCAACCTGGGGAAACAAGGTCACCCACATCATCTTATCATCACACCACAGCAACTCAACAAAGACTACCCAAAGTAGTCCTCGGAAACCCAATAAAACTTTTGAGATCCACGAAGGCATCCGGCGCATTCGTCAACCCCGACGGCAGTACTTAAAACTCGTAGTGCCCGAACGGTCACGAAAGGCCATCTACGGGATGTCCAACTCTCGGATCTCCAGCTTGAGGTGCCCTTGTGCGAAGATCGATCTAACAGCAGACACTCGCTCTCAGAGCTGGTCAAATAGATCATCGATTCGCGGCAAAGGTAATTGATCTTCTACCTCCACGGGGAGATCAAAACAACACCATGAACAATTAAGTTCGGATTCTGCTCCTCGAGCATGGCTGGCGCTCATGATAACACTTACACACTAGGTAAGCCGCTCAACCGCACTCAATCCACAAGACACGCATTAAGGGGTCGTCGAACCTCGACAATGCCTATGCGACGTCATCTATCTGATAGGCGGTTGAGTCCCATCACGAACGCTAGCATCGCGTCTCCTTATTCGCGGCCAATGTGGGGCAAACGCGACAGTATCCACAACTGTGCTTACATGCCGCCAGAGATAGGCCGCTCATCACAACCATTGGAACTCCGGCATCCTACACTCCATGGGCAGATTCATCACGGGGAGTCCACGCTCTCGTCATCATTTAGCAGCACTCTCCCGGTGTGGCCTCCACCTGGTAGCCTCCCAAGCTCGCTATCTCTGCCATATGGAGGCACCACAAGCATAGGATCTGGGAGCACCTCACAGGGCTCTGGCCTCAACCGGGCAGCTACAACACACAATGATTTATCGAAGCGACTCCAGATGCCACTGTGGAACCCTGTCCACTAGCGATCGCCCACTGAGCTGCAATAGGACGCACCCAATCCCGATCGAACGCATCACCACACCCAACCGCGATGCATCGGAGCAAACTGCGAACCCACCCCTCCCAGACGGAAGGTAAGAACTGGCGCTGAGGTGAGCCTTCGCTTAAACTCCAGGAAGCTCTCCTCGCAAGACGGGGACCATTCGAACAGGACATCCTTCCGAGCGAGGCGGTTAAGAGGTACAGCTATCTTCGAGAAACCCTCGACAAGCCTCCTGAAATAACCTGCCAAGCCCAAGAAGCTCCAAATCTCTGCGGGGTTCGACGGTCGACGCCAATTTGACACGGCGAGCATCTTATCCGGGTCCACAGATATGCCCTCGCCAGAAATCACGTGGCCCAGAAAGGCCATACTCTCCAACCAAAACTCGCACTTAATCCACCATCAATTTGATGCTTCTAAGGTAGTCCTTGACTGGGAAAAGAAACCTTGGCAGGGCACCATGAGGTCCCGATATAGGATACCCCGACAACCAAACAAGGAACACGGAGTACCCTAGCCCGGGTCTCAACGCTGACCCTGCAAGGCCCCTCATCCAGAGTAGGAAGTCTGGAAGAAGACATCACCCTTAAAGAACACTATTAACCCCACTGGATCATCTACATCTAGATAATCACCCATCGATATCCTTCAACATCCATCACAAGACCGGACCCAACATCCTTGGGAATGGTCGAACAACAATTGGGTCACGAGGCGACGCGTCTTCGCCTCATCCACACCCTCACTCCCGAAAGGAGACATTTTGGGACTTTGGGAGAGACTTAGACTGCTCTTCACCCCTGGTCCACCGATAGCCTCTCCTCCACACCGTGGGCCGCCTGGTCCGCTCCCACAATTCAGCACAGTCCGAACCCAAATCAGGAGGTGCCTACTGATGGGAGCCCTCTGTCAGGAAGGTCTGTCTAACGCTGAGGAGTCCCTACTCGGATCCAACGAAGGGGAGAACGATTCCACGCTCGCGACATCATTCATTAATCTTCCTCCGGGTAGCCCCTACCTGGCATACTCCCACGATCAGTACCCCTCCGACTGCATCGGTGGTACCTACGGATGGGAGCCTTCTGCCAGGACGGCTACAACCCGGCCTCCTCAACTCGAACAACCATTCTCAATACTCGCGCTACAGCCTCTAGCTCCACCTCCCACACCGGGGGATCCCGAGCTCTCTCCGCTGGAATCACCACGGGGACTTGGGGTACTTCGGGTACCACTGGCGGATCTGCCATCAAGGGGACCTGTGGAACTGCATCACGGGCCGCCCGCAGTTCTGAGTCTCCCGTGCCTGCTCTGCCAACATTCTAGTCTGGGCCTCCAGTGCCTTGGTCTGAGTCTCCACCAAATCCGCTATCCAAGCGAACGCACGTTTCCATGCGGGAGGCTCCTGCGCCGATCCTGGCCTCACAGCCGTGGACTCTCCAGTAGCATCCTCGCCTCTGATAGGTCCGAAAACCTCCAAAGGTCGAGAGGGATCATGTCTGCGCCGTCCTCTGCGAGGAGGCATATCAGCAACCCAAGAAAACCAGACACTAGGATCAGAATACTCATATAGAAATCCTAGGACTCATCTCTATGAAAAGAAGACCATTGGCTCTGACAGGACCAGGCTCTGTGTCACGCCCCGGGCGTCCCCGGCACGCGGCAAGTGTATATATGATATCAGTCTAAACAGGAGTTCAATAACATACTCACACAACAGCTAAAATGACAACACAGACAACAAAGCAGGGCTGACATGATATATACACCAAAAGCGGAAGCTAAAAGACTGAATCTGTAATCCAAAAACATATTACAGACTCGATACATAATCAACTGTCCTGTGAGAGCCAATATATATAATGACATCCAAATACAATACAAACGCGTGCCCAAGCACGGAATATAATACATACAATCACAAGGGATGCTGATAGCCTCTGATACTCGCGGGACGTGGCGCTACTCCGCTACTGATGAAGTCCCTCGGGGAGCTCTTCCTTCAGTTCCGACTCAGATGACTCTGGAGAAAAAATATTATGCGAGGGGTGAGCCACACGCTCAGTGAACAGCACAACCCATGCATCACAATTATATTAACCACCAGATCTTAATAATCCACAATCTCATTATTAAAAGCCACAAAATGGCAACAGCTATACAATCCAGTGGGTCGCTATCGCCAACCCACTACACCCTCACCCTCACCCCTCAATAGGTGACATAGGATATTGGGACTAACTACACAAATCCAGTGGGTCGCTATCGCCAACCCACTACACCCTCACCCTCACCCCTCAATAGGTGACATAGGATATTGGGACTTAATAGGCTGATAATCATCCTTACACAATCCTGTGGGTCGCCACATCGCCGGCCCACCACACCCTCACCCTCACCCCTCAATAGGTGACATAGGCTCTTGGGACTGACTAGGCTGTTGGTCACCCTTGGTCCACCGATAGTCTCTCCCCACTCCGTAGGCCGTTTGGCCACTCCCACATTCAGCACAGTCCGTCTACCAAATCAGGAGGTGCCTACTGATGGGAGCCCCTGCACGGGACAGCCTTTCCAACGCCGGGGTAGTCTCTACACGGATCCAATGAATGGAACAGAACAGCCTATCCATTGCATATGATCCACTCGGATCTGCTGACAACACATCTCTACAACTCTAATGTCTTGAATTCTTCAGAATTCCTCCAGCGCGCATAACCAAGATGCAGGGAATACATAAGATAATAATGAGGAAAAGAAACCTTGGGAGGGCAACTTGAGGTCCCGATATAGGACATCCCGCCAACCAAACAAGGAACACGGAGTACCCTAGCCCGGGTCTCAATGTTGACCTCGCAAGGCCCCCTTAATATTCCCCAAGGCATACTAAAGTACCATAAGTTTGCATTTAATTAATAAATCAAACTAGTAGGACACATGCATAGGTCGAGGCTTCCCTAGCATGATAACAAGGTGACAGGATGCATGGCTCTTACACATATCCTAAGGGTGCAAGTCCCTAACATACAAAGTCTAGGGTAGCATGCATACTACATATTAATCATGCTTCCATGGATTACATATTTCACAAGTTAATATTAACCGTGGTGCCCCAGGGGAGGGAGGTATACGCCCAAATGCATATAGCGCCTCCCAACTGGGTTGGGTTGTCCCACTCACCGATAACCGGGTCGTCGCGCGACCGTCCGTCAAGATCTGCAAGACAGGGAAATCAACTCGGTGAGTAAAATACACAAATACCCAAAAAATACACTAAAAATACACAATACTTGGGCAAACGTACATACGGCCCGTACGCACGCGAGCCCGAGCACCCCAACTCAATCCCGAACCCCCGGGCAGCCATTCGCATGGCCCCCCGCATGCGCACGCACGAATGCGCACGCACGCACGCACGCCGACACCATCGACGCACTGCTGCGCGCTGCCCGCGCGCCCCGACGCACTGCCGCACGCACGCGCACGCTCGCGCGCACCGCGCGTTCAGCCCAGCGCTCCCCCGCGCGCACTGCGCGCATGCCCCAGCACGCGCACGCACTGGTCCCCAGCTCCGCGCCCAGGCGCATGCCCAGGCGCCCTGCCCCGCACCCAGGCGCAGTGCCCAGGTGCCCTTCCAGCGCGCGCGCACGCCCGCGCGCACTCCCGGGCGCACCCCCGCTCGCGCCTGCACCCGCACGCACGCGCCCGCCTGCGCCCGACGCCCGCCTGCGCGCGCCGCGCCAGCCCAGCACGCCCAGCCCATTCTAACCACGTTTTAACCATCCCCAACCCCTCACACACACCCTAACACACCTACCCAACATGCATGACCTTCCCACAACCCCTTAAGCCAAAAAAATCAAGAAAAGGAGGGGAGGAGCTCACCTTGGGAGGGAAAAGAAAGGGGGAGGTTCGGGGCCCTTCGCGCACCGAAACGCCGCCGCCGGAACCACCACCACCACCACCTCTCCTCGGCCTCTCCTCAGCCTCCTCATGGCAGCAAACAGGGGGGGAGAGATCATGAGAAAGGGAGCTTGATATAGAGGGGAGAACAACACACAACACACACACACAAGCTCTTCTTCCTTCACCTCCACCTTCTCTTCTTCTCTTTGAAGCATTTGATCAAACACTTGGTGGGCATGAATGAGAGAAAGAGAGGGCCAAAAAAATGGTTTTCGACGAGGTGATTTGGGAGGGGAGAGAGAGAGAGAAGATATTTATGCAAAATATCTAAGGGGGAATTACTAAGTCGCCCTCCGACTAGAAATTCTGCGCAAGCTTCACTGGAACAGCCATAACTTCCCCGATACAGCTCCGAATTGCTTGATTCCAAGACCGATGGAAAGCTAAGAAGATTATCTACAACTTTCATGTTTATGCCATGATCAGATAATCCCTCTAGCTAATCCGAAATTAGAGCTAAACATCGAGCAGGGCTGCTGCCAGAATTTCCATCCCCGGGTATACTTGGAAAAATACCCATAACTTTTACTACAAGAATCCAGTTGATCTAATTCCACTTCTGTGCGAAAGCTAACTCAAAACTGGACATCTCATAATAAAATCATAATTAAACCTTTTCATCTTGGATTTTAACAAAATCAAATCCAAACACCAATTCAGGAATACATAACTTAGGAAAAAAAATTATGTACCCAAATCTTCAAACAGTGCGATCCAAATGACACAGACACAACAATGGAAAGGTAGATCGGGTCCTTACCAAACTTTTCTCCTTCTAGGGTTTTTCAATCCAATACCTCTAGCTCGATCAAATGGGGGATTTAAAGAGAGGGAGGTGAGAGCTTTTGAAAGCTTGAAATGGGGGAGAAGATGAATAGGGGAGGGGATTAGAGGGGGACGCCCAACTTAAAGCGGCACACACACACACACACACTCACTTACACTTAGAAATTAATTAGGTTAAGCTAGGTTTAGGTTAGGTTTAGGTGCACTTTGACTTGGGTCAACCTAACCACACTAGAAAACAAAAGAGTTGACCAAGTCATGGGTCCACATTGACCAAGTCAAGTCTCCCAATGACTTTTCGATTGGTCAAAACCCGGATACGATTCGGAACTGTGAAATTCTGAAACGTTACTGGAATTCGATGAAATTTTCGTGAGTGGCTTGAAATGGCACCAGGACACATAATATGCAGTTAGATTTTCAATCGGAGCTCTCAAACTCAGGGTGATAGCCAAAAGTCTGAAATTTTAGCGGTTCCGATCGAAAAACGAAAAAGTTAAAAAACTGCCAGAATGCTCCAATGGTGACCAGAAGGTAAAAAGTGACACATATATAACATTTAATCACAACCATTTTACCATTTCACCCCTACATTTATATTTAATCATATGAAAATCTATTCACATAATTTTAATCACATTCATAATTTATTCCAATACATACATTTCATCATATAATATATTTATTACTTTGTAACTAAAATTGGATATCATAATATTATTAGGATATATAAGGAGATGCTTATAAAATGAAAGGATATTCAAAATACAATTCGTTGTAACCAATTGAAATTAGATTATTATATTTATTAAAATGGGATATCATAATATTATTAGGATAAGAGGATGCTTATAAAATGAAATGATATTCAAAATGTAATTCACTATAACCAACTGAAATTAGATTAATATATTTATTAATTTATAGTTAAAAACAGATATCATAATATTATCAGGATAAGGAGATCCTTATAAAATAAAACTATATTCAGAATATAATTCAATGTTAGAATATATTTTATGCTCTGTTTAAATTATGAAAATTATATCTAAGAATATATTTCCTATTATTATAAAATTTAATTAGCAGCTTTATACTAAAACAATATGTAATTGTTTTCAAACATTTTAATATTTTACAACAAACCAATCTCAGTCGTCAATGTTTTCTCCCCAAAACATTCGTTAGTTTTTTTTTTGGAGTATGAATTCATTAACTGCTTTTGATAATTTGCAATGAAATAGTCATTATTATATTCACCAAAGCATTCATTGTCATCATAACTCTTCCCCAATCAATGCTTAACCTTTCCCGATTCTCATTGACTTCTCAAAAATCATTCTTTCCATGCTTGTTTATCTTCTTCACGTCTTCCAATAGTTTCCTCTACGCCTCCTCCACAATTGCCTCTTCAACTCCGGTTTCAACTTTTCCTACCCTCTCCACCATACATATCTAAATCCTTCCATCCACTTCCTCTTCCGATGGCAAATATTGGTTTCAAGGGAGAGGTTTCCAGAAACTAAGGATTTATTTGGAGTCGCGCATGTTCGCGGCGCACTAGGCGGTGAGTGACGACGCTTCCGTCCCCTCCACCCTACTCCTTCTTCCTCTTCAATCCTACACTCTTTCTCTCTCCACCTGGTCGCTCCAAACCCTGCCTCGACCACTCCCCTCAATTCTCGATTGACAAATTTTGTTGTTATTTTTTATCACGGTTATTATTTGCTTGTTGTAGTAAATCAGATCTACGCGAGAAGAACAGGGTTTTTGGAGATAATGGGAAATGGGTTCTCTAAATTTCTTTGATTTTTCAATTAGTGCATATTTCCATTGGTTTAATGATAGTTGTTGTTTTAGTGTTCAATATCAACTTTTGGAAACTATTTTTTTGTAAGGTCAAATTCGTGGATTTGTACTGATTGAGTTCCATTTTTTTGTTTTCTGTTTGAAATTTACAGTCTAGAAGATTGCGGAGAACCAATTTATTATTGTTTTTTTTTATCAGGTACTTTTGTTATTTTTTTTATTTTCATTTGAGTGGCATGCCATATTACCATAGCTTGAATTTGTATGCTGAGAACGAGAATTACTTTCTTAATCACATTATAAAGCAGACAATAGTATGATGATATGATATATTGGGAATGATCTTGGTCTATTGATCATTTAGATTTGTGTAAAGTATATTATAATGGTCATAGTTTTCTAATATTTCTCAGGATACGTGCAGTAACCTGATGAAAATTGTATCTACAAATGAATTCTATAATGGTTTTTTTTTTATTGATAAATGAGGTGCAATGGTGAATTTAGTGAGGATATCTAATGGATCACGCTATATATTATTTTTTAGTCATCTTTGTAGTTGTGATTGACAATGATGCTTATGAAATTGCAACAATGACAAGGGCAAGCTAATGGATTCTTTGATGGTATGAGAATTTTTGGATGTGCTTTGAGATTTTTTTTTCTTTGTGGGTCCTCTTATTTACGCAATTTAGTTTGTATTTCTAGATTGATTACGAGAACAAAAATGGGACCTAACTATAGGTTGTTCAACTACTCACTGATCTGAACCTTATTGTGACAAATTGATACATGACTTTTAATAGGGGCTTATTCATGAATGGTATAATTTATTTTTTCAATAATATTCCGCACATTGGGTTTTGTTATAGTACCTATATCAATTGATTGGGTTTTTTCTTTTCATGATTCTATCAATTTTTTGTGTTTAATGTCACTGATCATGAGGGAAAGAAAATGGCAAATGAAAGAATCTTCAAATACTTGAATAATGTAAATGTTCTTCAAATACAATGATATATTGATCACATTTTTTTCCATTCACTTTCTTCTTGGCACACCCATTTTAACTTGTAGGCCCTTACAGCAAAAAAAAAATGGATGTACACTACAACAAATTTGATTATTAGCTACAAACTTCTTGGCACACCCATTTTTTGCTGAAAGTGCTCTTATTCTGAATTCTAACAAGGTATGGTGAGGCCAACTATGGTGACAATTCGATTATGAAGAGATTCTTTTGTTGTTTTTTTTTTTTTGTTACTATTTGTTTAATGAACTTATTTTTTGAATAGTGTGTATCACATACAAACAATGCATTGATGATGAGACGATCGAGTATCTTTAACTGTTTCAGCTCTAAGTGCAAGTAACATCTCTTTCATATACAATCATTCATGCTTTCATCTTTGCATCATGTTTTTGTGATTCTATAGTTATTTTCGATGTTTTGCCTCAAATGTGTATAAGCCACTTCAACTTTCAGTGTGTCACTATATTTGTTGAAAATTAGACATTTGGGGTCTTTATGTCTGAAATTTAAAAGTTCCTAGATATCTTGTGATCTATTTGTACTTTAGCTTATCTTTTGTTTTTTAGGTGGTTTATTTTACATTGATTGCTTTTAAAATTCAAAATTTTCTGCTTAACAATTACTCTCTAATGAATAATCAATAGTCGCTCTTTTTTAAATGATGTGTCATTTGGACACACGTGGGTATTTTTTTCAACCATTGATGAAATTAGTTATCTAATTTAGGAACTAAATATTTCATTTACAAGGTGCTTTAACATTTTTGAAGAATATGTTGGTCTATATATATGTTGGTGTATATATCAATTCTTTCTATTTGTTTTCAAGTTGCATTAAACATATTTGAGGTATTACAAATTATTTTTATTTTTTATTCATAATATCTCTGTTTCTGTAGTAATCTGATTCTTTTAGGTTATATCCTATTATCTGGAGCACCCAATGACAACAAAGTAATTGGTGGTGACTCAGCTGTCGGTTTTGACTCCGACCCAATCAGGTTAATTTTTAAAATTTTTAAAATCTGATTTGGTATGTAGTCTATATTTAAATTATTTTCTTCTCATTTAATTACACAACTAATTTATTTTTACTTTTGAGTATTTTATTCATGTACATTTACTTCCTTTTTATCAAAGAGACGCTTTTGCTTGATATTAAGCTAACTATTTTCTTTTTCTTTTTTTATTTAACTGAAACTATAATAAAATAATATCTCAGATAAATCAAATTTCTGTTAGACTTGGTCTAAGAGAAAAAAAATAAATAAGTACGTATTAGTAGAAGTAAAAAAACTCTCTCCCTGTCAAGTGATCCAACAAAAAAAACTTTCATCATAATTTATGAAAATGTATAGTGCCTAAATTTAAAAAGGAATTTTCTAGCTCTCTTCCTCTCATGTATGAATAATTTCATTGCAATTAATAAAATATAATATTTTCAAGTTCTTCCCCATCACGTTCATTTTTCTGAATATTTTCAGTTTTCCACTCTTCCAATTTTTTCTGTGGTTCATCTAATGTTTTATGATATTTTCTACCTATCCTCCCAAATTATTGTATTTAAGGATTTAAAATTTAAAATATGTGTTACTATGCCATATCTAGCAGTAGGATGTTTATGTCTATATGTACCTATAAATACATATTGATCAGCACGTAATAACTTATACAACATCCTTTATTTGTAAATGAAATACGTATGTACTAAAGGTCGTAATGTATAAATATTGGAGCTGGTACATGGATACTCGATTCATATTATAAACAAGGCAATTAGACAACCATAGTGATACATTGTATAGGCAAGGATAGTTTGAGATTTTTTTTCTAAGAATATCCTTTTAAACTTCCTATCCTGTGTCGAAAAAATATAAAATGTCAAATGTCTCTTGCACTTGCAGGTGTGGGGAGTCATCTTGCATCCATGCTTTTGTGAACTTCCTAGCCGAAATATGAGGGTTATTTCTCAAGTGTCTGCATTATGTATGGTATACCTCTCCAATTTACTATTCATTTGTTGTTAGGCTAAAGTAAGAAAAAAAGAAATAAAAAACTAAAGTCTTTTGTTATATAATATCTTTCTATTGAGATTTTAATCGTTTCAATGCTCCTTATCTACATGTCACCCACTTTAGAAACAATCTTGTTTGTAACACTCCTAGAGAAATTGAATATTTGAATGCCCCTTATCTACATGTAACACTCTCAATGAGTATTTGAATGCATGTCTTTATTATTTTGTGTCTTTCACATATATTTACAAATGATTTAATAAATAACAAGCATACTATGTAATTGGATTATTCAGTATGCCGCTGCTGTTGTAATACTATGTAATTGGATTATTCAATTTGAGTGTTTTTTTTTTTAATTTCTCTATGATGTAATAGGAATTGCAAACTATTTATTTTACACTGAAATTTTGGGTTAAATGATAATCCATTTTATGAGTGTGTGTTTGCCTTGATTGCCCGAAATGAAATAATAGTTGGTGGCCGAGCAAGTATTGTTTGCCATAAGGATTTTAGTGATACATGAGTTTCTTTGAACCTGGTATAAATAGTTTGAAGAGAAGATATATATTTTCTTAGTATAGATTGAGTTTTGTTTGTCTTCCAAGGTGATCCGGGATGCCCGATTTGGTTTTTTCATTTTTTAAAATTAGTTCATGCTATGTTTTCTTAAACACTTCAGAAAGAATTCATTCTGAAGCTAAGTGCCTAAGTGTATGCTAAAGTAGTAGGTTATGAATTGAGTAGCAGGTTTTGATGATCCACGGCTTTCAGAATTGCGCAGTACTTAATTGTAGTGGTAACTTTTCATATACATTGGATTATTATATTGAATTGCAGTAGCAACATCTGAAGACATTGAGTATTAAGCTCTGTTGATTTCCAATAACAACACTTGATAAATTGTAGTAGCAAGATTTGTTGAATTGTAATAAAAAGTTTTGAAGAATTGCAGTAACAAGTTTTTAGGTATTGCAATAATAGGTTTGTACTTTAATGAGAGACTGCAAAAATTATTAGTAGTAACCTTGTTATTGAGATTGTAAAAATGACACTAGAAACGACTGGCTAACATTTTTTATGTAGTGTTTACTTTTGCAAGGGCTTCAACAAATGTGGAGACTCTGGAGAGCTCTTTCTTTGATGTTCATATTAATGACTGTTTAATTTATTTATTCTTTTAAGTATGTTTTTATGTGATTTTTTATTTTATTTTTTGGAGGGTAAATGAAAATTTTGTATTGCTATGAAGATTTACATGTATACAAAAAGAAGGAGCTTTACAAAGAGGATTAAGCTCCATAGGGATAGCTGAGCAAGCTACATTGCATCCCCAGCCATGTTTAGATCTCTTCCAACAGAAACACAACCAGAGTATTAGGCAAGATAAGCATTAGTCCTTGGGTGAAATTTTATGTGAATTGTTGGAAACAATGTTTATGTCTTTGTTGTGATGTTGGATTCATAGACCGTGATTTACTGTGTTGTTAGAGTAGGTGATTGTATTGGGTGACATATACAATGCTAGAGATGCAAGAAATATGGCTCTCTTGTTTTATTGGATGTTGGTGTTCTTTTGAAGAGGGCACAATTGATCCAAATTTTTTAATGACAATTGAACATTATTCCCACTTCTAGAGTTTGAATATTAAAAAAAAATCATTATTTAAGATTCTTGGTTAGAATTGTTTTTTCAATATTAATTATGTTTTGAACATTATATCTTATTTTTTTGTCGATCATCAAATGATCCGGGTTGGTGATTTCAAAACCCAATTACGACCTCTCATTTCTTGTGTTTTTTATTTGGTGAATGATTGAAATGAATAGTTCAGTATTTCATACAAGTCTTACATATGATGTGAAAAAATATTTTTGTTCGTGGAATTTTGAATTTTTAAAATATAATTAATCTTAAAAGTAAAATCAAACTAATTAAATTATTCTGCAGCAATGTGTTCAAAAATATGTTTTTTTTATGTGCATTTGCACATGTTTTTTTTTTTTTTCCTTTGTGTGTGTGTTTTTTTGGGGAAAAAAGCATATGGAACACTGACTACTATGATAATTTTTTTTGCATGTTTAACACCATCATTTTTATCCTCTAATTGGTTAAGCTATTGGTGTTTTCCTAAGGTTCTTAAATAGTTATTTAGGACTTTTGACATAAAGTTAAGCTATTAAGGTTAAGTTATAATAATATCAAAGTAAAAGACTTTTAACATAAGGTTAAGAACTTTTGACCTAAGGTTAACCTAAGGACTTTTGATCTAGGGTTCTTAGATAGTTCTGCCTTGCATAAGAGATGAAACACCATTTATTATAATCAAAGATAAATCTATGACATACACTATACATATATACGTATTATCACATCAATTCATTAGGGTTTCTATTCAAGTATGTATTCCATTATACAATCAAAATTAAAAACATATGTTGGGCAGCATGTAATTTAAAACATAAATATGGGGTATCTTCATATAAAAAAGTGAATATTTTGACCAAATGGATGAATTAATAGACATTAGGTTTTTGATATTTGAAGTCATAATTATGAAGATTTTATTGTAACTAAATTATTTGACATAAATAATATTAAAAAAATATGTTAGACTTTATCTATGTACATTTGCACGTACATAACAATTAGTTTTAAAAAAAGAGCTTATGTTTCATATTGATTGATATAATAATTTCTAAACAATCAATTTTCCACAGTTCTATTTATAAAAACTGATTTATTGATTTTATAAAATCTGTAACTAAAAATTAAAGTTAAAAAATATCTTTCTCACATGGTTTGATTCCAACAGTTCAAATGAACTCCTAGTCCATCTGTCTCACATGGTTTGATTCCATTATCTCAAAAAGGTCATAGGGATATTTTTATGGGCGTTGTTACATTTAGTTTTTTTTATTATCTAAAATGCAGTCCTATATACTTTATTAGAAATCTAGTGAAGCATATACATCATTAGACAATGTATATATCTCATTAAATATTTCTTACACTTACTAAAAATAGATTCATTCAACTTGAAATGGAGTGACATACATTTTTTATCAAAACATATATCTCATTAAATGATGTTTATTATTTAAAAAATAAATAAAAGCATATATGGTTTGAGTTTGTAAAAATGATTGAGTTTAACATTTTCCTATTTTATACAAAATTCCTAAAGCATTGTTACACATATAGTCTCGCGAACAAGTCATATAACTCGATAGTCTTTTAAATACCTCACTTCTTTAATAAAATAGTTCATAATAAAAGATATAGTCATTCAATTCATCATGAATCTTTATTCATTTTCCATGAAAACATGTATTTAGTTAAAAATAAAAAGACACACACTGCACATGGTACTTCTCTAACATTATTCAAACTAGTGTTAGATATGGTCATTTTTTTAGTTTAATTCTAGTCTCATATATTTTATTAACACTATATATTCACATTAACAGGTTATATATTCTAGTTAAAAATTTGCACACTTTCTATAATAAATATGTGTAATTCATTGAATCATATTATTTTTTAATAAAAATATGTATCTCATGCGCTGAAATATACTATTTTAAAAAAAATCAGAACACTTTATTAATTCAAAAACATGTTATTTATTGTTATTATTCATGCTCCTGACCATCTCTCCCTTTTACTTCTTGTCCAAAAGATGACCTATCAATTGCTCCGATGTTCAAGCTACCTTCCGAGCCGAATCCCCCATCGTCACCGACACATCTCTCTCTCACGCTGAAGCCGCACCGTAGTCGACATTGGTGGTGGGTACCCGGAGTCCAATTTAAATGCCCAGTCGAACCTCCCGTCGTAAGCTTCAAACCACCCAAAATCTAGGTTTCGTTTTTGATTTTCTATAGCTTTGATGCTGTTTAAAAAAATCATTGTGTTTAATCTCATTGAAGATCTTTTTAAAATTATTTTTTAGTTCTACTTATGAAGCTGCTGTTGATTTCTTATTAAAAAAAGAAGAAGAAGAAATGCATGGGCTTTCGAGTTTATCTTCACTTGCTGCAGAGATAAGTAAGATTAGTCAAGTTTTGCTAATAACAGAGGTGACACTTGTGCAAAGAAGAATGACTTTGGCTCAGAGTTTTTTGGCCTTGTGGAACTTATCAGTTGAGAGTCCTAGGATACATATAATACGCAGTGATATATATTTTGCTGCTACTTCATAAATTACTGGATTTAAGGACATAAAAGTAGCCGAGAAAACAAGAGGGACACTGGTGAATTTGACATTGAATTACTCCACAAAATAAGAAAATTAGGTTTTACCGATGCCCATCACCGACGGCATACACAAAAACAATCGCTAATATGAATCTGGGAATTGAATTTCGCGATTAAGAAGTGTATTACCGACGGCCAGCCACAGGCCGTCGCTAAAAACCTCTCCGAATCATCACTTCATACGCTATTGTGTAGTACCGACCGGATGCGTCGTAAAAAGAACTATTACAGACGGAGTTGCCCGTCGCTGTAGCTCTCCCATAATTCAATGTCATTTTCGTATCTATCAATACTGACGGATGTGGCCGTTGCTGATACCAGATCATGACCATGACCGTCGTTAATAGTCTGGGTTTTGAAAAAAATTTATCCCGATTTTTTTTAACTCGATTTTTTTAACCCTAACTATCGCCCCTTCTTTCTTTTCATCCCAATCGCTGCCTCACCCCTGCCTCTCCCGATCCACTGCCACCTCCCCCTGATCTGCCGCCCCTACCTCGCTTGATCCGCCGCGTAGACTATCGCCCAGATCCGCCCCTTCCTCGCCCAATCCGCCGCCCAAAGCATCGTCCCGAACCGCCTCTGCCTCGCCCAATTGGTTACTAGGTTGTGACTCGTCTCTTTGCTTCAACTGGTCTCACTTCCTTTTTTTAATTCCTCTTATGTTGGGTTTCATTTGATGTTGTATTTTTTTACATGTGTTTTAATGTCTGTTGAAATGTTCAAATGGTGTTTCGGTTGAATAGGTTCAGATTTGAATTGATGTGAGTAATGCTTGTGATGGTTTCATTTTGTTATTGCTGGATTGTTATTCTGGAGGTTCAGACCATGCTTATACAAGATGACTTTTTCATTTAGTAGTTTAGATGTCTCCACCATGATGTTCACAGCTGGGTTGTTAATAAGATCACAAAGCTAAGGTAGATGTTAACAAAAGAAAAATTCAGCCAAGTGGTTTTATAGAAAATTGTTTTTATTGTCTATTAGAATTGCATTTGATATGTTGATGATTGAGGGACTGAGGGCACTATCTTGATTTTCTATTATGATTTTGATTTTGATTGTTTATATTTTAGGAATGAGTGAGATAACCACCAGTTTTTACAAAAGAGACCCAAAGAAAGGAAGTGATAAAGAAAAAAGGCTAAGAAGATGATAGTCATCTCAATTAAATAGGACATCACTATCAAACTTCCAATGATGATGAATATTTATTATCTCTTGTTGCAATAAGACTGTCTGTTAGCATGATGATGAATATTTATTATCTCTTGTTGTAATAAGACTGTTAGCATGATGATGAATATTTATTATCTCTTGTTGCAATAAGACTGTCTGTTAGCTTGACTGTGATTGTTCTCTGCAGAGTTTCCAATTTACCAGATGAATTGTATAAAATTATATTCAAACATAGTCTCACTAACAATAATGTTTTATTACAAAAAATTTCAAATAGAATGATAAGGCAAACAAATACATGAGCTCTTCTCTATTTTTTTTTTTTACCCAACCATCCGGGTCGGGTCAGACCTGGACCTGACTCAGGTCCGACAGGTTTGGGTCCGGATCCACATTTCTCCGAACCCGCCGGGTCCTGGGTTGGACCTGGACCCAACCCATTGACAGACCTACTACCAGGAGAAAGGGAGAAAAAGAAAACTCAAGAGATATGAGTCAATCCCTCCTACGTCCTAGCAAGTAAACGTCCGACAACCAAAAGCTAAAAACTGGGAACAACGACCCAGAAGCTTAAAATAGCATAACTAAAAAACTAAAAACAACTAAATCAATTAAAACAACTAAAACAAACTTAAATAACTTAAATTAATCAACTAAAACAACTAAAACAAAGCATATTCGTTATAAGAGCATCTCCTGTTAGGTCTCATGTTATTTTAGTAATAATTTATATAGAAATAAGGCGTATTATACGAGTATTACCGTAGAAGATACAATATTATAGGTGTCTAATTTGCTTGAAGCCTTTAGATTCATTGTGGTCTATTGATCCCATGATTTTTTATACCTATTTGTGATCAATCCATGTGTCCCATGTTAAATTTCACACACTTTACACCCCACCCCATCCCATTGACACATAACCCGTTACACTTACCACCAAGTGACACTTGGTAAGACCCACACCACACACACAAGCCAACAAAAACCCACATTTTTCACTCTCTCTCGACACATTCACAAGAAAAGAAGAAGAGAAGGACCTGGGGCTGAGAAACCACCAAGACCTTTTTTTTTTCAACTCTTAGTACTCTGTTTCACTCTTTTTTTTCTTTGATTTCTCTTAACCCAACCATTGGATCGTCTCCCACCTTTTATAATGCAGCGTTAAACAGATAAAAAGATCCAACAAGCATTGAGATCTCATAAACTCCTTGAATCCACAAGGAATAAAACCCAAAAAGGAGAAAATTCAAAATATTTTTGATCAAAAGTTTTTTTTTATAAAATATGGTGGCACTCATTATATAGGCCACAAACATCAAATACATGTTCATAATGTGAATTATGACTCTACTAAAAACAAACAACCTTTCTTGTTGAAATTATATGACACTAAAAGTGCTCAACTGTTGTGCAAGTTGAAGCTGGTAGAAATAAAATTAAACATTCATAAATATCTCAGCTCTTGATGCCCAAATGAAATGAAACAATGTAATAAATTCAGATGAGATCCATTTGAGACGATGACTCATAAATATACATTGGATTTATGTCTTACATTCCATTATAATAGGAAATACATCCCTTGCCTATATCTTATCCTAAACAATCATTTGAGGAAAACATTCATACAAATCCTAGATGAAAGGGGGTCCCCTATCACGCTTCAGGGTGGCTGTCCCCGAGACGCGGCAATATATAAAGTATCAGCTATCAATTACAAGAGGTTAACAATGACTCTAATAAATAACACACAAAGCTGGCAAAACAATGATATAATTCTCCTGTAATATATATGCGCATGTTAAAACTGATTAGGCCTATCTGAAATAGGAGTGGGTATGACCCCCTGTCGGGTTGTACCTTATTAGTTAGAGCGCTAGCAATGTAATCGCCCCCTTGCATCCGAGCGATGCACTCGATTGGAATTCAGGAGAATTCATTATCTCATCGGTTTTGTTAAGCTGGTGGTTATGGGATTAAGTTAGGCCCACCCGTGCTAGGCGCTTGTATGAACCGCCTGTTGGGTTATATGCCTTGGGCTTATTTCTACATGAGAGCAGAGGTAACCCCTCGCATCCGAGCGACGCACTCGTGTGGGAGTACAAGAGTATTCTTTATCATCGATATGTGATTATTCAAAGTAGTTGACTTTCCCATAGGGTTTGCATTGTGAGAGCAAAGTCTTCCGCCCAATATCATCGTGCACCGAAGCTGCCCCACATTGAAGCTGTCTAATGTAGTGCCACCACTTGCAAGTACTACCGATGCGTACTGCTGTACCCATCTAGTGGATGTACCGATCGTGGAAGTCCGATAGGTAGAGGCTACGTGGGAGAGGGCTACTGGATGATATTGCGAGCGTGGAATCGTTCTCTCCTTCATCGGATATGCGTTGAAGCTGCCTGAAGTTAAGATACAATTACAATGAAAATAATTAAAATTTAATAAAATAAAACATAAGATCCTAAAAATCCTAAATTCTTAAATAAAATCTCATAAAAATTTATTTTGATAACAGATTTGAAATCAAATATTCTGCAATGATTTCTTTCCAAATCTGTCCTACATCAGTCTCCTCTTCTTAAAAAAAAAATCTATCCTCGAATTTAAGAAGAAAATATTTTAGATGATCAAGAGGATGATATTTGATGTAATCAAATACACCAATAGGAGAGATTAAGACCTTTTCTTCCTTCTTATTTGATGCATCTTTTTATTTGACCTTTGACAAGAGGAGAGACATCTTCTTGATTTTAAATTCATTCTCAATCAAATCGACCATTGTGGTAGTCGTAATGTTTTAGTCATTATTGTTGTCGACGATGGCATAAAAAACGCTCATGTTGATGTGGCATGTAGTCTGCAATAAGAACGTTTGCAGGGGTTTTTCTATATCTGGAGTCACCACTAAGGAATAAGAAAATGACTTCTCTTGTTCTCCTCCGATAATCTTTTCAGATTCAACGGAGAGAACAACATCCTCCACTTCTTTATTTGCCCTGTCCTCATCAATTTCTGATTCAACTAGAGGTTGATCATTGTGGTCGGTCACTAGATTCTCCTGATTTTCTGGTGGACTTTCTTCGGTCTTCTCCATCGATCCATCAACTATATCTTGACTTAATGCAACATTTAGTGGGTTGATCATGGAAGAGCCTTTAGACATCACGTGCACCCTTGATCTCTCCAGTTGTGATTCCACTTATACGACCGCAGAGATTACTTCTGTTAAGCTGTAAATCTCTTCTAAAGCAATACGATCTCGAACTGAAGACCTCAACCCATTAAGATAATGGGCCACTTGTCACGCCCCAGGGTGGCCGTCCCCGGGACGCGGCAAGGGTATATATGATATCAGCAGTCTATACAGGAGGTCAATAATATACTCTAAACAACATAAAAAATGACAACACAGACAACAATGAGGCTGACATGATATATACACAAATAGCGGAAGCTAAAAGACTGAATCTGTAATTCAAAGACATATTACAGACTCGATACATAATCAACTGTCCTGTGAGAGCCAATATATACACGACATCCAAATATAATACAAACGCGTGCTCAAGCACGGAATACAATACATACAAGCAAAGGGGGATGCTGAAGGGCCTCTCACACGAAGAACGTGACGCTGCTCCGCTACTGTTGACGTGCCTCGGGGAGCTCCTCCTGCGGATCCGACTCAGATATCACTAGAGAAAAATATATGCGAGGGGTGAGCCACACGCTCAGTGAATAACACAACCCATGCATCACAATTCATATTAACCTCAAATCATTTATAGCCTCTAAGTGGCAATAACTACACAATCCAGTGGGTCGCTCATCGCCAACCCACTACACCCTCACCCTCACCCTCAAACTGGTGACATGGTCTTTTGGGACTGACTAGGCTGTTAATCACCCTTGGTCCACCGATAGCCTACTGATGGGAGCCCTCTGTCAGGACGGCCTGTCTAACGCTGAGAAGTCCCTACACGGATCTAACGAAGGGAAGAGAAACAGCCTACCCACACAGATACGATCCACTTGGATCCGCCGACACCGATCTCAACTCTACAAATGTCATGAATTCTTCAGAATTCCACCATGGCGCATAACTAAGATGCGGGGAAGCATATATTATAACCACAAGATAATAATATTCTCTTAGGCATGCTAATCACAAAAACTCACATTTGATTTAAATAAATTAAACTAAATGGGACGCATGCGTAGGTCGAGGCTTCCCTACCATGAAAACATTGTATCAGGATGCTTGGGCCTTTACACATATCATAAGGGTGCATATCCCTAACATGCAAGGCCTAGGGTGGCATGGATACTACATAATAATCATGCATGCATAGTTTACAATTAATACTATCTAATATGCAATTATGGTGCCCCAGGGGAGGGCAATGCACACCTACGTGCATCGAACGCCTCCCAACTGGGTTGGATTGTCCCACTCACCAATACCCGGGTCGTCGCGTGATCGCCCGTCAAGATCTGCAAGACATGGGAAACCAAAACGGTGAGTAAAATACACAAATACGCAAGAAATACTCTAAAAATACCCAGCACTCGAACAAACATGCATACGGGCCCGTACGCACGCGGGTCCGAGTGCCTCGACACATTCCCGCACCCCCGGGCAGCCATGCGCACGGCCACCCGCACGCACGCGCACGGGTGCGCACGCACGCGCGCCCAGGCACGCTGGCGCGCCCCAGCCCGCGCGCCCAGGCACGCTGCCACGCCCCCTGCTCGCACGCCCAGACACGCTGCTGCACGCGCGCGCACGCTCGCGCGCGCCTGAGCGCACCGCGCGTCCAGCCCCGCGCCTACCCGCACGTACTGCACCCCTGCGCAGCACCCCGCGCGCACCCCTGCACGCAACCCCCACACACACCTGCACCCCTGACAACGCGCCTGCTCTGCCTGCGCGCGCACAGACTCACCAGCACGCGCGCGGATGACCCCGCACGCGCACGCGCGCCCGAGCCAACCCCACCACTTCCTCAGCCCTCCCACACCCCCACACACATGCATACCATGCATACACCCCATGCATACCCTAACATGCATCTAAAACAAGGAAAAAGGGAGGAGGAAAGCTCACCCAAGGAGAGGAAGGGAAGGAGGGAAAGATCGGGTGCTCTTCGCGCACCGAAATGCCACCACCAAAGCCACCACCACCAAGACCTCCTTCAGCCCTAAAAATGGCTGAAAACAGAGGTAAAAAGGGTCCATGAGAGGAGGAAAAACAAAGGGGAAAGCGAATCCGAGACCATGGAAAGATAGATCGGGTCCTCACCTTCCTTTTCTCCTTCTATGGCTTTTCTTTTTAACCACCCTAACTAGATCATAAAGGGGAAATAAAGAGAGGAGATGAGAGAGCTTGAGAGAGAAGATGATGAATAGGGGGGAACACTATTCTTGGGCGTGGACCTTAAGTCACCACACACACACCACACACACTCACACACTTACACTTAGAACTAATTAGGTTTAGTTAGGTTTAGGTGCACTTTGACCCTAGTCAACCCAACCACCCTAGAAAACAAAACCAATTGACCAAGTCAAGGGTCAACATTGACCAAGTCAAGTCTCCCAATGACTTTTCGCTTTGTCAAAACCTGGATACGATTCGGAACTACAAAATTCTGAAACGTTACCGGAATTCGATGAAATTTTCGTGAGTGGCTTGAAATGGCACCAAGGCACATAATATGCAGTTAGATTTTCAATCGGAGTCCTCAAGCTCAGGATGATAGCTAAAAGTCCAAAATTTTAGCAGTTCCGATCGAAATAAAGAAAAAGTTGAAAAACTGCCAGAATGCTCCAATGGTGACCAGAAGGATAAAAGTGACACATATATAACACCACTCGTCGCCATTTAGCTTCTGCGAGGTTATACCGACCAAAATTTTTTAAAAATTCAGCGGTATAGTCGAATACGGAACGATTACCTTGGCGACAATTATGGTACAACTGGAGCAAATATTGTTCATAATCTAGAGGAAGGAAGCGATCCATGAGAAATTGTATCATCCTCCTCTATGTTGGAATAGGTGTTCTTCCTTGTCATTGTCTAGTTCTTTGAAGGTGGTCCCACCAATTAACGGCACTACTCGTGAGTCGAAGCGCCACCAATCTCACCATCTCCTTTCCATGCACCTCCATTATCTCAAAAAATTTATCAATCTGTAAGATCCAATCAAGGAACTTATCGATTGGCAAATCACCGTTGAAATAGGGGATGTCCACCTTTGAAAAATAATTGTAGTAGTACGTGTGCCGCTTGCTCAGCTGATAGTCGTACAGTTCACTACCTTCATCATCCGAGTCATCCTCATAATCAGGTAGACAATGAGAATGTCGTCGAACAACGTTAAAAGAAACAGGTTGGCCTCAGGCAAATCCCACGGCATGCATCCTGTCACTCCCAGGTCATCTGTTGTCGTTGTTGAGATTCACACCAGCCTTCACCTCATGAAGAGTTTGTGGCATTTGTTGACGAAACTCCTCCTGAAGTGGCTTCTGGTCCTCTCGCAACGATCGAAACAGCTCATGCACCCCATGAACACCGTCAATGGGATGATTGTTTCCCGCACGGCTATGTGTCATCAAAGCCAGGCGAATGCTCATGCACCCCATGAACACCGTCAATGGGATGATTGTTTCCCGCACGGCTATGTGTCATCAAAGCCAGGCGAATGCTCTCTCTGATACCACCTAACGCAGCGTGAAACGGATAAAAAGATCCAACAAACGTTGAGATCTCATAAGCTCCTTGAATCCACAAGGAATAAAACCCACAAGGGAGAAAATTCAAAATATTATTGATCAAAAGTTTTTTTTTACAAAATATGGTGGTACTCATTATATAGGCCATAAACATCAAATACATGTTCATAATGTGAATTATGACTCTACTAAAAATAGTAAAGACACAATTACAATGACAATAATTAAAATTTAATAAAATAAAACATATGATCCTAAAAATCCTAAATTCCTAAATAAAATCTGATAAAAAATTATTTTGATAACAGATTTGAAATCAAATATTCTGCAATGATTTCTTTTCAAATTTGTCCTACTTCATTTTATGAAAATTGTTGTGTGCGTCAAGTTCTATCTCCCATGTAAATTTGAGCATCATCCACCATTAGTCACCAAATTCCTTCATCTTACCCTTCCTTTTTGGTTGTAGTTTAGGCAACCGTGGGGCGTAGCATCGCATCCTCTTCAATGTAGCGCATGTCAGAAGTGGATATTGAACTAAGAGGAGGTGGGTGGACCGATCCTAAACTCATGGGATTATCAATTGCTCTTATTGTTTACCATGTTGAATCCACGTCAAATGAGTGATTTTTTTAATGTTGATTTATGCATACATGATTGGAATAGCTTGGCTTGACCCCTATTTCACAAGAATTAACCCCCTGTTTGACCAGAATATACCCAGTTTTGACCTGTTTGACCAGAATTGACTCTGTTTTACCTGTTTGACCTGAATAGCCCATGTTTGACCAGAATTAACCCCCTGTTTGACCAGAACCTGGAAAGCCTCGTGAAGCGCGTGGAGTAGTCCGCGACTGACATGGAGCCCTGCGTCAGCTGCTCGAACTCTCACATCACGATTTGGCGCGTCGAAAACGGGAAGTACTCCTCCAGGAAATACCTCTGGAACCCCGCCCATAGAAGTCGCTCCACTCCCTCAGGAATGTCCACCGATCAGGTAGCCCACCAGTCTGCGGCGCTACCCTTCAGCATGAAGGTGGCCAGGGAGACACGCTGGCGATCGGTGCAGTGCATGGTCAAGAAGATCTTGTCCACCTCCATCAACCATCGCTCAGGGGCAAGGGGGTCTGCCGTCTGTCCATGGAACTCGGGAGGGTGGAGCTTCAAAAAGGCAGTGAGGCCGCTCTGATGCACTCGCGCTGCAGCCTCCAGCTCCACCTCTCTCTCCAGGGGATCCTGAACTCCCACCTCTGGAATCACCACGGGGACAGGGGCACATCGGGCACCACTGGTGGATCTGCCACAAAGGGGACCTGTGGTACTGCCTCGCGGGCCGCCCTCAGCTCCTGAATCTCTCTAGCCTACTCAGCTAACGCCCTCGTCTGGGCCTCTAGTGCTCTGGTCTGAGTCTCCACCAGATCTGCTATCCGAGCGTAAGCACGCTCCCATGCAGGAGGCTCCTGCGCCAGTCCTGGCCCCATAGCCGAGGACTCTCCAGTAGCATCCTCACCTCTGGTAGGTCCGGGAACCTCCAAAGGCCGAGACGGACCATGTCCACGCATTCCTCTACGAGGAGGCATATCAGCAACCTAAGAAAACCAGACACTAGGATCAGAATACTCATATAGAAATCCTAGGACTCATCTCTACGAAAAAGAAACAATTGGCTCTGACAGGACCAGGCTCTGATACCAACTTTTGTCACGCCCCAGGGCGGCCGTCCCCGAGATGCGGCAATGGTATATATGATATCAGCAGTCTATACAGGAGGTCAATAACATACTCTAAACAACATAAAAAATGACAACACAGACAACAATGAGGCTGATATAATATATACACAAATAGCGGAAGCTAAAAGACTGAGTCTGTAATTCAAAGACATATTACAGACCCGATACATAATCAACTGTCCTGTGAGAGCCAATATATACAACGACATCCAAATATAATACAAACGTGTGCCCAAGCACGGAATACAATACATACAATCAAAGGGGATGCTGATGACCTCTCACTCGTAGAACGTGGCGCTGCTCCGCTATTGCAGATGTGCCTCGGGGAGCTCCTCCTCCAGATCCGACTCAGATATCACTGAAGAAAATATATGCGAGGGGTGAGCCACACGCTCAGTGAATAGCACAACCCATGCATCACAATTCATATTAACCTTACACAATTCATAGCCCCTAAGTGGCAGTAACTACACAATCTAGTGGGTCGTCCCATCGCCAACCCACTTTCCCTCCCCTCACCCTCACCCCCTCCGAGGGGTGACATAGGCCTCTTGGGGCATACTAGACCGCTTTCCCACCCCTGGTCCATCCGGTAGCCCTTTCCCACCCTCGTAGCCTCGACCTAGTCCACTCCAACTACCAGCACTGTCCGAACACATCGGAGGTACCGGACGAAAGCCCTCTGTCAGGTCAGCCATCGCAGGGGAGTACCTACATCGGATCCAACCAATAAGGAGAAGACAGTCTACTCACACGGATACGATTCTCATGGATCCGTCGACACCGATGGTAACGCTAAATAATGTCATGAATTCACATGAATTCCTCCAGGGCGCATAACTAAGATGCGGGGAGACACATATTATAACAACAAGTTATAATATTCTCTAAGGCATGCTCATATTTAATTTAACTGAATTAAACTAGGTGGGAACATGCATAGGTCGGGGTAAGGTGTCTAGGCATGCATAGGCCTCTAATATGATGTAAGGGTGCATATCCCTAGCATACAAATCTAAGGTGGCATGGATACATCATATTAATCATGCAAGACATAGTTTACAGTTAATACTAGCTAATATGCAACTATGGTGCCCCAGGGGGAGGGCAATGCACGCCTATGTGCATCGACGCCCCCCTACTGGGTTGGATTGTCCCACTCACCAATACCCGGGTCATCGCGTGACTGCTCGTCAAGATCTGCAAGACATGGGAAACCAAAATGGTGAGTAAAATACACAAATAAACACAAAATATGCTAGAAATACCCAACACTCGGACAAGCACGCATACGGGCCCGTACGCACGCGAGTCCGAGTGCCCCGACACACTCCCGCACCGCCGGGCAGCCATCCGCACGGCCACCCGCACGCGCACGCACGCGTGCACCCCCGCGTCCCGGGCGTACTGCCGCGCCCCAGCCCGTGCACCCAGATGCGCTGCAGCGCCCCTGCCCGAGCGCCCAGACACGCCGCTGCGCGCGCGCGCACGCTCGCGCGCACCGCGCGTCCAGCCCCGCGCCTACCCGCACGTACTGCGCCGCTGCGCAGCACCCCGCGCGCACGCCCGCGCGTACGCGCGCACTCCCTCAGCGCCCCCGACTGCGCGCGCCTGCTCTGCCTTAGCGGGCAGACTCGCGCGCACTCGCGCCTGAGCCAACCCCACCACCTCCCTCAGCCCTCCCACACCCCAAACACTCATGCACACCTTGCACATCCAAAAACGCATCCTAAACATGCTTCTACACAAGAAATAGGGGGGAGGAAAGCTTACCCAAGGGAGGAAAGAAGGAAGGGAAGAACGGGTGCTCTTCGCGCATCGAAACACCACCACCAAGACCACCACCACCAAGCCCTCTTCTCAGCCTAAAAGGGGCTGAAAACAGAGGAGAAAAGGGACCATAAGGGGAGGAAAAACAAAGGGGAAAGCAAATCTATTACCATGGAAAGATAGATCGGGTCCTTACCAAGCCTTTCTCCTTCTAGGGTTTCTTCTTTTGACCACTTCTACTAGATCATAAAGTGGAAAAAGAGAGAGAAGATGAGAGAGCTTGAGAGAGATGGAGAAGAAGATGAATAGGAGGGAAACTGTTTGTGGGCGTGGACTAAAAGGGGGGTCACACACACACCACTCACACACACACACACCACTTACACTTAGAATTAATTAGGTTTAGTTAGGTTAAGTTAGGTTTAGGTGTACTTTGACCCTAGTCAACCCAACCACACTAACAAACAAAACCAATTGACCAAGTCAAGGGTCAAACTTGAGTTGGTGAAAGTCATTCAATGACTTCTCGCTTGGTCAAAACCCGGATACGATTCAGAACTGTGAAATTCTGAAACGTTACCGGAATTCAATGAAATTTTCGTGAGTGGCTTGAAATGGCACCAGGACACATAATATGCAGTTAGATTTTCAATCGGAGTTCTCAAGCTCATGATGATAGCCAAAAGTCTAAAATTTTAGCGGTTCCGATCGAAAAAGAAAAAGTTAAAAAACTGCCAGAATGCTCCAATGGTGACCAGAAGGCAAAAAGTGACACATATATAACAGCTAGCTTATAAGTTAAACTTGGAATATTTAATTAAAGTTAGGATTTATTATTATTAAGCATGTACTATCTTGAGTGCATGACCATGATTGATTATTGTTAATTCCTGCATATTAAGTTATGTTTTCAGTATGTTTTATGATTTTTTTTTTCTATAATCCAGTTAAGACATCACTAGGGATAGGTCTGATCATATGGGTTGATCCCGTTACCTATTATGGGTTATCTCATAAGGCCTCGACCGGTGTGTGTCGAGTCTGTTTGGGGTAATCTCGATTATGATCCTTCGTGTGAGTTGAGTGCGCACCTACTATTGAGGCGAGGGTAAACTTTGGGTGTCCTTCACTAGGTTCATCTTGGACGCCCACGGTATCCGATAGATCAAATTGGCCACCCGTCAGAGTGGTTGGATGACGGAGAGCCTTAGCCAATATTGTGGGTTTTACGACCCTATTCGCAAAGTGATGATGCGTAAGGCGGGTTCCATTGGCGCGGTTTATGTTGTAGTTGAGCTTTGGTGGAATTAACGGGTAGAGTGATACTCCCTGTATTGGCCGAGCCGATGCAATTGCATCAATGGATCGCCTAGGAGAAGTCACTGCGCGACAGGAGAAAATGTGAGACGTTTGTGTGTAGTGACATTTCAGTCACTATATATATATATATATATATATATATATAGCATTGCTAACATGGGATGGATCCCTTGTGGTATGGGATGCAGACGGATCTATCTTTATCTTAGGGACATAATGAGGTAAGTGTGGGTTGGCCTCCTGTGGTATGGGATACAAGTTGGTCGGCTTGTGCTAAACCATTCATTCATAAAATTATTTATGGATATCGTGAGAATTGTACTTTGAGGTGTCTTGTAGTTAATTCCATTCACTAGGATTTCACCAGCTTACCCCCCTTGATATGGGCTTTCTTTCAGGTGCTTCGCAGGGCGGGGGACTGGATCGGTGAGTTTGGGATGCTGTGATAGCTTTTTGTGCGCCTCCCGGTGATCTGGTTAGAGCCTGTTAGCTGTTTTGTAATCCTTTTTGGTCAGGTGTTTTGTAGCTTTTGTTGGTATGTATCGTGTAATTTTTGTTATTATGACTTATGTTCACACAGGATAGTGATTGTGAATTCTTTTGAGGGCCAACTATATCTGCTCCTTCGCCTTATACTGTTTATATGTGTATATACTCTTCTTCTTCTATCTCTTGCCCTTCAATCCTTTGTTATCCTGTGATTTAATCTGATTATGATATACTCGGTATCATATACTTGTCACTCCTTGGAGACGACCACTCTAGGTGCGTGACATCTCCAATCTTATACTCAAACTTTTACTCAAATTTAAATTTGAGTAAAAGTCACCCAAAACCGTACCCTCTCCAACCATTTTCCCATACCCATACCAAATCAAGTTTTTACTCAAATCTTTATCCATATCAAGGGAGACCCAAATCTTTACTCAAATTTTCAACCTTTTTTTTTTTTCTTTATCTCTACATTTTCTTCCAATGTGACATTTTTTTCCCCTTCAACTCCACCTTTAGTTGAATTATATTAGATGCTTTCTCACCCCCCAAAATTTTCACCATCTCTTGAAACCAAAAAAAAAAAAAAGTGGTCTTCTTTCTTAAGTCTTTATCTTTGTTTGTTAATTTCTTATTTTTACTCCAATAAAAAAATTTATTTTTATTTGTTTTCAAAAAATTTGATGATTATAATTTTTAAATTTAAATATCTTGAAGGGAAGAAAAATTGAATTGTAAAAATGTTTGGGGAAAGACTTTGAAAATGTTTGTAAGAAATAATTAGAAGAATATATGAATTTTTTAAAAGATTTGAGTAAAATACAAAGTGATGGTTGGAGACACATCATATTAAATCAAGCTTTTACTCAAATTTTAAGTGAAATTTAAGTATGGATTTGAGTAAGGGTTAGAGATGGCCTAATATTATGTTTTTTTCACCTACTGTTGTTCAATTTTCAATCCTTCAAACTATCTCAATGATTTAAATTTCATTGGCAACCAATTAAAATTTTATTTGACAGTGTTACTATATTCCTCTTTGGTATCATGGATGTCCCCTCTTGAATATTATTTTACTAATCTGGTTATTCCATGGCTTAGTTTTATTTACAAATGAATTATTATTTTTTTCAAATGTCAACTATTCCTTAATAGAACAAATTAAATAATATCATATTTACTTGTTTAATATATACCTCTTGTATTCTCAATGTGTTTACAATAAAGGAACAATAGTTATGACTGGTTACAAATTTACATTTCATATTAGCACATCGACACACAACATTTCATATTCGGCACAACAACATAATGTTTCGGCACATTTACATTCAATACATAAACTGTCACGCCCTAGGGCGGCCGTCCCCGGGACGCGGCAAGTGTATATATAATATCAGAATCTACACAGGAGTTCAATAATATATCATAAACAAGCAACCAGAATGACACACAAGCAACAAAAGGGCTGACATGATATATACACCAAATGCGGAAGCAAAAGACTGAATCTGTAAATAAACACACTACAGACTCGATACTCAATCATCTGTCCTGTGAGAGCCAATATACACGAATACGACTGAATATATACAAACGCGTGCCAAGCACGAAAATAAAATACATACAGTCAAGAAGGGATGCTGATAACCTCTGGCACTCGCGGAACGTGGCGCTGCTCCGCTACTGAAGGAATCCCTCGGAAAGCTCCAACTGCTGCTCCGGCTCCAGCTCAGGCTCAGTGGCAACTGGGGAAAACATATGCGAGGGGTGAGCCACACGCTCAGTGAACAGCACAACCCATGCATCACAGACAATATTGACCACAATGCAATTATTTATCCAACCTCTAAGTGGCATAACAACATAATCCAGTGGTTCGTACATCGCCGAACCACCACACCCTCACCCTCACCCATCAATGGGTGACATAGGCTATTGGGACTGATAATCATCCAACCACAATCCAGTGGGTCGCTCATCGCCAATTCACTACACCCTCACCCTCACCCTACCACGGGTGACATAGGATTTTGGGACTGACTAGGCTGTTGGTCACCCTTGGTCCATCGATAGTCTCTCCTCCACTCCGTAGGCCGCTTGGCTTTCACCCACAACTTCAGCCCAATCCGAAACCAAATCAGGAGGCGCCTACTGATGGGAACCCTTGGAAGGGATGGCCTTTCTAACGCTGGGGCAGTCTCTACCGGATCCAACGAAGGGAAACAGAACAGCCTATCCATACGCATATGATCCACTCGGATCCGTCGACAACACATCTCTACAACTCTAATGTCCTGAATTCCTCAGAATTCTTCCAAGGCGCATAACCAATATGCGGGGAACATACACAATAATTAGCAAGGGTGGAATATCATTGGGGGAAAGAAACTTGGGAGGGCAGCGTGAGTTCCCGATATAGGACACCCCGACAACCAAACAAGGAACACGGAGTACCCTAGCCCGGGTCTCACCGCTGTCCTCGCGAGGCCCCTCCCCTATAATATTCACTAAATATGCTAATAGTCATATAATTTGGTATAACATTTCTTATAATACTATTGGGACAAGAAACCTTGGGAGGGCAGCGTGAGTTCCCGATACAGGACACCCCGACAACCAAACAAGGAACACGGAGTACCCTAACTCGGGTCTCAGTGTTGACCTCGCAAGGCTCCTCCCTATAATACTATCTAAGGCATGCAATTTATCATACACTAGCATTTAATTTAATAAATAAACTAGTGGGACGCATGCATAGGCCGAGGCTTCCTAGCATGAAAAATGGGGGACATGATGCATGGCTCATACACATATCCTAAGGTTGCAAGTCCCTAACATGCAAAGTCTAGGGTAGCATGCATTCTACATTTAAATCATGCTCGCATGGAATACACATTATAACAGGTTAATATAAATCCATGGTGCCCCAGGAGAGGTCGGTATACGCCCAAATGCGTATAACGCCTCTCTACTGGGTTGGATTGTCCCACTCACCGAAGATCGGGTCGTCGCGCGACCGCCCGTCAAGATCTGCAAGACAGACATTTATACGGTGAGTTAAATACACAATTACATCAAAATACTCACAAATACATCAAAAGAACCCAACACTCGGGCAAACGTACATACGGCTTGTACGCACGTTAGCCCGAGCACTCCGACTCACTCCCGCACTCCCGGCAACCACCCGCACGGCCACCAGCCCTCGGATGCGCCGCCGCGCCTCAGCCCGCGCGCCCAGGCGCACTGCCGGGCCCCTGCCCGCACGTTTGGACCTGCAGCCGAGCCACCCGGTGCGCCGCGCGCCCACTGTGCCCCGCCGCAGCAGCCCGCGCGCACCCCGCACTCCCCGCGCGCACCACGCGAGCACACCGCATGCCCCGCGAGCACACCGCACGCCCCGCGCGCACCCCGCGCGCGCTACCAGCCCTGTCCCGTGCGCACTCCGCGCGCACCACCAGCCTCTACCAGCGCGCATGCACCTCTGCGGTGCCCAGCGCCCAGCGCCCCAGTGCCCAGCGCTCAGCACCCTCGCCCAGCACCCGGTATCCGCGACCCATCTCCCAGCGCTCAGCGCCCAGCACCCGGGACCCTCACCCAGCGCCCACGCGCACGCCCGCGCAACACGCGCCCAGCGCGCCTGCCAGCCTGCCCACGCTGCTGCCCGCGCTGCCTGCCTGCGCGCGTCGCCGAGTGGCTCGAGCACAGCTCGCCTGCACGCCTGGGCACTGCCCGCCTGATGCTCGAGCGCCCCCTGCCAGCTGCCCGAGCATGGCCTGCCCTGCTCGCACAACCCGTAGCCATCCTACTCCGCACGCCTCCCCCTGCACCCCCCCGAGCGCACGCCCGCTCGCGCACCCGCGCGCACGCGCTCGCGCGCCCGGCAGACTGGTGCACCTGCTCCCAGCCTACCCGAGCTAGTCTTCCCTGCGTGCCCAGCACGCCCAGCACCCAGCACGCCCAGCGCCAACCCGAGCGCACGCCCGCGCGCACGTCCACGTGCACGCGCACGCGCGCGCCCTGCCGCTGCTCGCCAGCTGCGCCTGCCTGTGCTGCCTGCTGCCCGGGACTGCCAGCCCACCCAGCCCGAGCTCCTCTACCACCCACCTCCGGCCACCAATGGCCTCCGACCACCACCCCACAGGCCTCCGACGGCCACCCACCGCCGCCGACCACCACCCAACCTCATTTCCACCCTCCTAACATACATCTAAGCATAAAAAGAGAATTCTCCCAAAAAAGAGGGCTTACCAAGGGCTTACCAAGGGGAGGAAGAGATGTTCGGTTGCTCTCCGCGCACCGAAACCTCTCCCAAAAGGCTTCCAACGCCCGGATCTACTCCCACCTCCGAAATGGTACAAATCAGGGAAGAAGAGAGGGGAGACGGAGGGGCAAATCTCACCGGAATCCGGATTTGAAAGCACCGGGGTGTAGATCGGGACCCGATCTACACTTCCTATGCTTTAGGTTTTTGGGTTTGAGGGCTCTAAGGGGCTCAAAAAGAGAGAGGGGAGAGAGAAATCAATTTGGTAGGGATGATGAATAGTGCTCATCAAATATTAGATCTCATATATATATAGCAAGTCACTTAAAAACCCGGATACGCCCCGGAACTGTGAAATTTTGGTAACGTTGCCAGAATTTGATGAAATTTTCATGAGAGGCCTAAAATGGCACCAGGACACCAAATATGCAGTTAGATTTCCAATCGGAATCCTCTAACTCAGGACGATAGCTAACAGTCCAAAAATTTACGGTTCCGATCGAAAACCGAAAAAAATTAAAAACTGCCAGAATGCTCCAACGGTTACCAGCAGGTTAAAAGTGACACATATATAACACCGACCACCACCCACAGCCCTCCGACGGCCACCCACCGCCACCGACCACCACCCAACCTCATATCCACCCTCCTAACATACATCTAAGCATAAAAAGAGAGGAAAAAGGGCTTACCAAGGGGAGGAAGAGATGTTTGGTTGCTCTCCGCACACCGAAAACTTTCCCCAAAGGCTTCCAACGCCGGGATCTTCCTTGGCCCTCGAATTGGCCCAAATCAGAGGAGAAAAGAGGGGGGATGGAGGGGCCAATCTTCTCGGAATTCGAATCCGAGAACACCGGGGCGTAGATCGGGACCCGATCTACTCTTTCTATGTTATGGGTTTTGAGTTTCAAGCCCTCCAAGAAGCTTAAAATCAAGAAAAATGGAGAAGGGGAGAGAGAGAGCTCAAGGAGGAAGATGATGAATAGTGCTAGACATTTCTCACCCCTCATATATAAAGTCAACTCACTTAAAACCCGGATACGCCCCGCAACTGTGACATTCCAAAAACGTTGCCGGAATTCGATGAAATTTTCGTGAGAGGCCTAAAATGGCACCAGGACACCAAATATGTAGTTAGATTTTCCATCGGAGTCCTCTAACTCAGGACGATAGCTAACAATCCAGAAATAAGCGATTCCGATCGAAAACCAAAAAAAAAAAACGAAAAACTGCCAGAACGCTCCAACGGTTACCAGCAGGTTAAAAGTGACACATATATAACATAAACAACACGTGAGTTCACAATCACGTTCTGCACATCAATAGCGCTTCACATTCAACACACAATTTCATATTCACATAAATAAACGTTAGTGATACGCTGTGAACGACACTTCATTCAACACATAACAGCACTCTCCATTTATTAATGTCTTTGATTTTTTTAGCAATTCAGTTTTTATGTTCTTAATGTAATAGAGAGAAATGATTAATTTCTTTCAATGTAATCAACAATCATTAATACATTATTTTTAAATCAGATTATACATGCCGTGCATGTGCACATAACTAGTATACTTTTATGTGGTCCAAGCTTCATATTCCACATCAGTGGTTAACATCTAACTCTTATATGCTTGTAAGATAGATGTAATGAAATTATGGGTAGAATAGCTTGAATGTTTATAGACACTGAATGGGAGGCAATAGGTAGTTGCTTAATTACTTAACCATTACTTAATTATATTTTAATCTATTGTTTTTATATTGAACCCACTATCCATTACTTAATTATATTTTAATCTATGAAATATTTTTTGTACAGGGATGAAGCACAATTATATCTTCTATGGAAAGTCGACGTCAGATGACAGTTGCAAGGAATTAGAGACTCAAACAAAGAGGATTATTCAAGAAAAAGAAAGCTTCAATGGAGACTTAGTTTTTTATTAGAGTTGTAAAGAATATGTTGATGTTAGCCATGTTATATTTTGGATTATGAAAATGTTCTATTTAAACTTTAGTGAATTAAAAAAATTTTAAATTGTGATTGTAAATGAAATATTCAAGAGGTGAAAATTGTTGAATAACTTTTAAATTTTTCAGTTATAAATTTTAAAAAATATCAGCAAATAAATAAAAAACAAAAAAAGATAACGTTAGTGACGGCCGCTGACCGTCAGTAAAGAATTGATACTGCTTGCAATTGTAGCATTTAAGGGTTTTAGCGACGGTCATCGGCCGTCTCTAAATCTTACACTGCTAACTATGGTTAGTCTGATGGGAAATCTTTTGCCATATTAGCGACGGTCACAAACGTCGGTGTAGGTATTAGCGATGAGTGATTTAGCCACGACATCCGACGATCGATCTGGCCGTCGGTAATACCTATAGCGACGGCTTGGATGTCTTTTAGAGATGGATTTGGCCATCGGTGAAAGCTGTATTTCTTGTAGTCATCATGGTAGAATGTGGTGTTATTCCAAAGCTGGTTAGCTTTTCTTTTATATTCTTGTGGCAATAGTTAAGAAGTTCCATAAGACTTTATTATCTGTATCCAATAACTGATGCTTCTTCCCATGTGTTGTACATAATGGTATCTGTTATATATGTGTCACTTTTAGCCTGCTGGTAACCGTTGGAGCATTCTGGCAGTTTTTCGGTTTTTACCGGTTTTTCGATCGGAACCGCTTATTTTTGGACTGTTAGCTATCGTCCTAAGCTAGAGGACTCCGATTGGAAATCTAACTGCATATTTGGTGTCCTGGTGCCATTTTAGACCTCTCACAAAAATTTCATCGAATTCCGGTAACGTTCCCGAAATTTCGCAGTTCCGGGGCGTATCCGGGTTTTTAAGTCGCACACTATATAAGAGTGGGATCTAATTTTTCCGAGTTACTGTTCATCATCCCTACCAAATCCCTCTCTCTCCTCTCTCTCTCTTTTTCTTCCATTAGAGGCCCTTAAGCCCCTCAAACCTAAAAACCTAAAGCACGAGAAGTGTAGATCGGGTCCCGATCTACACTCCGGTGTCTTCAAAACCCGATTCCGACGACTCTAGCCACTCCGTCCCCCTCTCTTTGTCCTCTGATTCGGGCCATTTCGAGGGCCGTGGTAGATCGGGGCGTAAGAGAGCCTTTGGGAAAGGTTTCGGCGCGCGGAGAGCGTCCGGACTTCGCTTCCTCCCCTTGGTAAGGCATTTTTCTTCACTTTTCTTGCATAGATGTATGCTAGGAGTGTGGATCTGTGTATGAGGGGTGGTCGGCGGCTGTGGGAGGCCGTCGGAGGGCGGTGGAGGTGGTCGGAGGTCGGTGGGTGGTGGTTTGGGTGGTCTCGGGTAGCAGGGGGTGGTCTCGGACTGGTGGGAGGTGTTCTCGGGCAGCAGGTAGAGCAGCAGCAGCGCGCAGGCTGGGCGCGCGCGGGCATGCGCGTGTGCGTGCGCGCGGCGTGCAAGCAGGCGCGCGCAGGAGGCGTGCTGTGCTGGTCGTGCAGGCGTGCTGGGCGGCTGGTGCGGGGCGGCTGGTGCTGGGCGAGCTGAGCGCGAGGTGCTGGGCGGCTGGTGCTGGGCGAGCTGAGCGCGAGGTGCTGGGCGGCTGGTGCTGGGCGAGCTGAGCGCGAGGTGCTGGGCGGCTGGTGCTGGGCGGGCTGGTGCGCGAGGAGCTGGTCACGCGGGTGCTAGGCGTGCAAGCAGGGGTGGTGCGTGCGCGAGGTGGTGGCTGAGGCAGCTGAGGTGTGTGCGCGAGGTGGTGGCTGAGGCAGCGGAGGTGTGTGCGCGAAGTGGTGGCTGAGGCAGCGGAGGTGTGTGCGCGAGGTGGTGGCTGAGGCAGCGGAGGTGCGTGCGCGAGGTGGTGGCCGAGTGCAGGGTGCGCGGCGAGGCCGTGGTGGTGCGCGCGAGGCGCGGCGAGGTGGCGGAGGTGCGCGCGGGGTGCCGGAGGTGCGCGCGGGGTGCGCGCGAGGCGAGGCGCTGCGCGCGGGGGCGCGCGGGGTGCTCGCGGGCGGCGCGAGGCGTGCGGGGTGCGCGGGCTGAGGCGCGGCGGCGCGTCCGGGCGGTCGGGTGGCCGTGCGGGTGGTGGCCGGCCGTGCGGGTGGTTGCAGGGGGTGTTGGGTGATTAATTTGGGATTTTGGGTGTTTATTTGGGTATGTTATGTATTTTTGGGTGATTATGGATTTTAACTCACCATATTGAATGTCTGTCTGCAGATCTAGACGGACGGTCGTGCGACGACCCAGATACTGGTGAGTGGGACAATCCAACCCAGTAGAGAGGCGTTATACGCACTTGGGCGTATACCGACCTCTCCTGGGGCACCGTGGATGTATATTAACCTGCAATAATATGTAATCCATGCTTGTATGATTAAATTGTAGAATGCATGCTACCCTAGACTTTGCATGTTAGGGACTTGCACCCTTAGGATATGTGTATGAGCCATGCACCATGTCTCCTGTTTCATGTTAGGAAACCTCGACCTGTGTATGCGTCCTACTAGTTAATTTATTAAATTAAATGCTAGTGTATGTTAAATCGCATGCCTTAGGTAATATTATCGGGAGGAGCCTTGCGAGGACAGCGGTGAGACCCGGGTTAGGGTACTCCGTGTTCCTTGTTTGGTTGTCAGGATGTCCTGTATCGGGACCTCATGCTGCCCTCCCAAGGTTTCTAGTCCCAATAATATTATAAGTAATGTTGTATGCTTAGTATGATTATTAGCATGAGTAGTGAATATTATAGGGAGGGGCCTTGCGAGGACAGCGGTGAGACCCGGGTTAGGGTACTCCGTGTTCCTTGTTTGGTTGTCGGGGTATCCTATATCGGGAACTCACGCTGCCCTCCCGAGTTTCTTTCCCCCAATGATATTCCAACCCTGCTTTTGATTTTACTTGTTTCCCCGCATCTTGGATATGCGCCCTGGAGGAACTCTGAAGAGTTCATGACATTGAGTTGTGGAGATGTGTAGTCGGTGTATCCGGGTGGATCACGTGCGTATGGATGGGCTGTTCTGTTACCCCTCGTTGGATCCGGTAGAGGCTACCCCAGCGTTAGAAAGGTCGTCCTTCGGAGGACCCACATCAGTAGGCGCCTCCCGATATTTGTGACGGACTGTGCTGAAGTTGTGGGTGGAGACCAAGCGGCCTACGGAGTGGAGGAGGGACTACCAGTGGACTAAGGGTGACCAACAGCCTAGTCAGTCCCAAAATCCTATGTCACCTTTGGAAAGGTGAGGGTGAGGGTGTAGTGGGTTGGCGATGAGCGACCCGCTGGTTTTGTTTATGGTTGATTGTTAGTCCCAACATCCTGAGTCCCCTGTTGAGGGGTAAAGGTGAGGGTATGATCTGGGTTATGGAAATTGTGGTTTAGGATGGATTAATGTTTATGTTGTTCCTGCCCCTTTGAGGCGGGACGAATAGCTGGATTAATATGTTGTGGTCAATATTGTCTGTGATGCATGGGTTGTGCCGTTCACTGAGCGTGTGGCTCACCCCTCGCATATGTTTTCCCCAGTTGCCACTGAGCCTGAGCTGGAGCCGGAGCAGCAGTTGGAGCTTTCCGAGGGATTTCTTCAATAGCGGAGCAGCGCCACGTTCCGCGAGTGCAGAGGCTATCAGCATTCCTTTTCTTGGCTGTATGTATTTTATTTCTGTGCTTGGCACGCGTCTGTATATATTCAGTTGTTTCTATGTATATTGGCTCTCACAGGACGTATGATTGTGTATCGAGTCTGTAATATGTTTTGGGTTACAGACTCAGTTTTAGCTTCCGCTATATTGTGTATATATTATGTCAGCCTTGTTTGATCTATGTTGTCATTTTTATCTGTGGTTTAGAGTATATGTATTTGACCTCCTGTGTAGGCTTCTGATATGATATATACACCTGCCGCGTCCCGGGGACGGCCGCCCTGGGGCGTGACAGTATCATTGTTCTTATTTATTTATTTGGGAAGGGGGGGGAGTAGTTACGTACTTACGTTTGATGTCACTGGAAGATTTTGCTCAATGATTATTGGTACAGTAGGGATTATCTAGGTGTACTTGAGTTTCTTTTTCTAATTTATGATGCCCGTGTCCTATTTGGGCGTCAAGGCATCCTAAAAAACAACTGTGTACTAAGTTGTTTTAGGCTACGTTTGGGTGGCCCGAATTGTTGCGTTTGACACGTTGATGACCGCAGACGCATAAACCCAATTCCAAACAACAATTCGCGATAAAAGACGTCAAAAACCCGATTTTGCGTTGACAGTGGAATTTCACATACGTTGACGACGCCTCAAAACATAGATTCGGGGACGCAAGCACTTTCATTTTCTGTGTTTGAGATGAAAAAACTGAAATACCCATGCTAATTCCACCAAATCTGTAACAACTGCATATTTTATATAATTATATATTATATATTGAGAGAAATAATAATTTATTATTTTGTACAGTTGTTTAGGTCAAAAGGTTGGTACTTTATTTCCAATGGGCTTGAATAGAGGTTGTTAGCATGTTAATTGGATCTGGGGACCCAGTTGTAATTATTAGATTTTGGTTAGCCAGGGAAGGACCTGTTTGCAAATTTTAATTTTGTCTGGACCTATCCGAAATTGTCCCTCCGATTTTCCATATCAGAAATTTTAACAGCCCAGATTTTTAGAGATTTTGATTTCAAATTAACCCCTTTAAATACCCCTATTACCTTCCCCATTAACCCTAATTCGAGTTGAGATTTTGAGGCATTGTCATTGTCAATCTAGGTATGTTTCCTTCATCCCTTCTCTCTTGAATCTTTTATTCTTTTGGTTCTTGATCATGATCTTCTTAGTTTTCTTTTCTTTTCATGGTGGTTATGAGATTTGGGTTTTAGATCTTAGATTTGGATGGTTGTAATAGAGATTTATTATGATTGTGAAGATGATTAATTATTATTTGTTTTGGGTGATTGTGTTATGGAAGAATGTTTTGATTGATTATCTTTTGTATTTGGGTATGGGAGAAAGAGAGAGAAGAGAGAGATGTGGGTATTGGAAAGAAGAGGAGAAGAGGAAAAGAAGTTTAAAAAGAGAGAGAGAGAGAGAGAGAGAGAGAGAGAGAGAGAGTGGAGTCGCCGGTGGGTCTCCGGCCGGCGGACCTCCGGACGGCGGCCGGCGGTGGGTCAGGAGGAGGAAGGGTGATGGTTGTGGTGATGGGTTTGAAGTTTCCATGGTTGGGTAGAAGAGGTAGATGAAGGAGGAAGGAGAAGAAGATGAAGGAGGAAGAAAGGAATATATGGGTTTGGGTTGGTCCAGAATTTCTGGACAGTGGGCCTGGGCCCAACCCGACTGGCCCGTGGGCCAGTGGGTCTTTGGCTTTGGGTGTTCTGGAATTTTTGGTTTTGTTGGGCAATGGTTCTAGGCCCAACCAGATTGGCCCATAAACCAGTGGGTTCTAGAGGCCCATTGTCCAGTGTGGGCTATTGGAATAAATGGGTTAAATAAATGGGTGGTTTATTTAATATGGCTTTTCAATTTATTTTATTTTTATTTATTAGAATTATTATTCTATTTCAGGAGTTTCGTATTCGGATTAGCCCGATATTGTGTCACACATATTGTCGTTGAATCGGAGGTGAGTGGACTTGAGTTTCATATGTAGTTTCAAAAGAATATATTATGTATTCATGCTAGGACCATCTATTTTGTGGAATATAACTGCTAGTTTCAAAATAAAAATATGAGCATGCCTTTTATTGAGATATTTATCATGAATTGATTGGTGTGTTGAGATTTTGCATGCTCTATTCTTTTGTGAATTTTGAAGATATGATAGGTTATCAATGCATCCATTCCGTCTAGGTGGCTCAGTCTTGGTGGCCAACGTCTAGGTGGGCGTACGTCTACGTGGCCAGGTCCGAGAACGTAGGACCCAAGTCTTTGTGGCTATGTCTACGTGGCCATGCCTGTGAAAGGCCCCGCGAGCTAGGTGCTGCGAAGACGGACATGCGTGTTCGTGGTGTTGCATGCATCATGTTGGATAGGATTTGTGTGCGTGTATATATATTACTGCATGTCTTGGTGACCTTGTTGTATATTTATTTTCTTGATATATTACATGTCTGTGTAGACATATTACGATATTGATATTTTGAATATAAATGTACTAACGGGATGATGATGGTCCATTCACTGAGCGTGTTGTAGCTCACCCCTCCTTTTCCCCTTTCAGATTTGAGGATCGAGTAGTAGCATTGTGAATCTCGAAGGCGTTAGCGAGATCAAGTTTGGGTCGTCATCCTTTATCGTCTAGTTTTGCTTTCATTGTGGTGAATAAAGCTTTTCTTTGGCATGTAGTAGACTTTCCTTAGCTCTATCAGCAAAAACCGTAGAGATTGTTACGTTTAATAATTATTATGTGTGTAATCATCCAAACTTGGGATGAATTATTGATAGATCCTGGTGATGTCTTAAGTAATAAGTTATTAGTGTAGTTTAAATTATTATTTAATTATGCTTGGTTGAATAACGGTTAATTTTCTTAGATTACTCTGAGATTCGAGGTTTATGTCACGTAGCGCACCGTCTTCCTCGCCTAATATGGGTGGCTGATTCGGGGCGTTACAGAGTGGTATCAGAGCCTAGGTTTTTCCTGTTAGGGCTAGGGAATAGGAATAGAAGACATAAGCTTGCATGCATATAGGACACGTTCTAACTGTGCGTTGCTTCATTAGGGAGAAACAGAAGATGGCGGGAAATCACAACGCTTTACGTCAGGATCTTCAAACCCTGACCGATTTGGTGGCACAGTCAATTCGACATCAGAATGACATGACGTTGCGTCGTTTGGGTGAGAATCAAAACCAGCCAGAGCAATTGGTGATGCGGTTCAAGAAGATGGATCCGCCAATGTTTCAAGGTGTTGGCACCAATCCGTTGGCCCCAAAGCATTGGATCACCGAGCTAGAGCAAATCTTCAAGTCGATGCAGGTGACAGATAGCCGACGTATCCTCTTAGCGGCTCATCAATTACGAGGAACTGCTATCCAATGGTGGAACGTTCATCAACAGTCCCTAAACCGTGGGATTGAGCTGCTCACTTGGGAGGAATTCGTGGAGATGTTCTACAAGAAGTATTTCCCTCCTGCGGAGCGCGATCGCATGGTTCAAGCATTCTTAGAGCTTCGCCAGACACAAGACATGACGGTGGCCCAATACGAGGAGAAGTTCTTGGAGTTGTCAATTTTTGCACCCCAGTACATTCAAATCGAGAGTGAGAAGTGTCGGCGCTTCCAAGAAGGGCTAAGGAGCGACATTCGACATAGAATACGGAACCTTCGAATTCGCGTCTATGAAGAATTGAAGGATTGTGCATTGGTCACAGAGCAAGATTGTGATGAATGGATCAAGGAACGTCAAGCACGAAACAAAAGGAAGGATGAGCGATCATCGGAAGAGAACCACGGGTCGATCAAGCGTCAAAGAAGGGAATCATCTGAACATGATGCTGGACACGGTCGTGGGAGCAACGGAAAGATCATGTGTTACAACTGTAGGGAGTATGGACACAAGTCGATCGAGTGTCCCCAAAGGCGATTCGATAGTCGTGCATGCTACAATTGCGGCAAGCTTGGACATCGTCAAGCAGAATGCATCGAACCAAAAAAGGAGCGCGGTGGAGCTCAAGTCGAACAAAACATTCAATCTACAAAGGGTGGTCAAGACACAACGGGTTTGAACCAGCCACGTGGAAAAATCAATGCCCTTTCTATCAGTGACCTGCACAATACTCGTGAGGTTTTTCAAGGTACGTTTTGAATTTAGGGGACTAAATTCCTATAAGGGGGGAAGAATGTAACAACTGCATATTTTATATAATTATATATTATATATAATTATATATTGAGAGAAATAATAATTTATTATTTTGTACAGTTGTTTAGGTCAAAAGGGTTGGTATTTTATTCCCAATGGGCTTTAATAGAGGTTGTTAGCATGTTAATTGGATCTGGGGACCCAGTTGTAATTATTAGATTTTGGGTTAGCCAGGGAAGGACCTGTTTGCAAATTTCAATTCTGTCTGGACCTATCCGAAATTGTCCCTCCGATTTTTCCATATCAGAAATTTTAACAGCCCAGATTTTTAGAGATTTTGATTTCAAATTAACCCCTTTAAATACCCCTATTACCTTCCCCATTAACCCTAATTCGAGTTGAGATTTTGAGGCATTGTCATTGTCAATCTAGGTATGTTTCCTTCATCCCTTCTCTCTTGAATCTTTTATTCTTTTGGTTCTTGATCATGATCTTCTTAGTTTTCTTTTCTTTTCATGGTGGTTATGAGATTTGGGTTTTAGATCTTAGATTTGGATGGTTGTAATAGAGATTTATTATGATTGTGAAGATGATTAATTATTATTTGTTTTGGGTGATTGTGTTATGGAAGAATGTTTTTGATTGATTATCTTTTGTATTTGGGTGTGGGAGAAAGAGAGAGAAGAGAGAGATGTGGGTATTGGAAAGAGGAGAAGAGGAAAAGAAGTTTAAAAAGAGAGAGAGAGAGAGAGAGAGAGAGAGAGAGAGAGAGAGAGTGGAGTCGCCGGTGGGTCTCCGGCCGGCGGACCTCCGGACGGCGGCCGGCGGTGGGTCTGGAGGAGGAAGGGTGATGGTTGTGGTGATGGGTTTGAAGTTTCCATGGTTGGGTAGAAGAGGTAGATGAAGGAGGAAGGAGAAGAAGATGAAGGAGGAAGAAAGGAATATATGGGTTTGGGTTGGTCCAGAATTTCTGGACAGTGGGCCTGGGCCCAACCCGAGTGGCCCGTGGACCAGTGGGTCTTTGGCTTTAGGTGTTCTGAAATTTTGGTTTTTGTTGGGCAATGGTTCTAGGCCCAACCAGATTGGCTCATAAACCAGTGGGTTCTAGAGGCCCATTGTCCAGTGTGGGCTATTGGAATAAATGGGTTAGAATAAATGGGAGGTTTATTTAATATGGCTTTTCAATTTATTTTTATTTTTATTTATTAGAATTATTATTCTATTTCAGGAGTTTCGTATTCGGATTAGCCCGATATTGTGTCACACATATTGTCGTTGAATCGGAGGTGAGTGGACTTGAGTTTCATATGTAGTTTCAAAAGAATATATTATGTATTCATGCTAGGACCATCTATTTTGTGGAATATAACTGCTAGTTTCGAAATAAAATATGAGCATGCCTTTTATTGAGATATTTATCATGAATTGATTGGTGTGTTGAGATTTTTGCATGCTCTATTCTTTTGTGAATTTTGAAGATATGATAGATTATCAATGCATCCATTCCGTCTAGGTGGCTCAGTCTTGGTGGCCAACGTCTAGGTGGGCGTACGTCTACGTGGCCAGGTCCGAGAACGTAGGACCCAAGTCTTTGTGGCTATGTCTACGTGGCCATGCCTGTGAAAGGCCCTGCGAGCTAGGTGCTGCGAAGACGGACATGCGTGTTCGTGGTGTTGCATGCATCATGTTGGATAGGATTTGTGTGCGTGTGTATATATATTATTGCATGTCTTGGTGGCCTTGTTGTATATTTATTTTCTTGATATATTACATGTCTGTGTAGACATATTACGATATTGATATTTTGAATATAAATGTACTAACGGGATGATGATGGTCCATTCACTGAGCGTGTTGTAGCTCACCCCTCCTTTTCCCCTTTCAGATTTGAGGATCGAGTAGTAGCGTTGTGAATCTCGAAGGCGTTAGCAAGATCAAGTTTGGGTCGTCATCCTTTATCGTCTAGTTTTGCTTTCATTAGGGTGAATAAAGCCTTTCTTTGGCATGTAGTAGACTTTCCTTAGCTCTATCAACAAAAACCGTAGAGATTGTTACGTTTAATAATTATTATGTGTGTAATCATCCAAACTTAGGATGAATTATTGATAGATCCTGGTGATGTCTTAAGTAATAATTTATCAGTGTAGTTTAAATTATTATTTAATTATGCTTGGTTGAATAACAATTATTTTCCTTAGATTACTCTGAGATTCGAGGTTTATGTCACGTAGCGCACCGTCTTTCTCGCCTAATATGGGTGGCTGATTCGGGGGCGTTACAAAATCACCTGCCCTGTCCCCATTAAATTGAAACCCTAGCTGAAACAGCCTCCCCCTTTCACTCCCAAGTTCACAAGGCCTTGCAAGTTCCCCAACCTCTTCTTCTCACGCCAAGCTTACCGGTTAGTATGTCTCCCATCCTCATTCATCTTTGATTTCTTCCTCTCAAATGTGGATGAAAACATTTGAAATGGAGTCATGATGTCTAGTTTGAATAGTATGTCTCCCACACCAAGATGACCTTGTAATGAAATATTACACTTTCAGCCTCCCCTGATTTGGAGTGGTCTCCTTCTTTAGCTTTTTTTTTTTTTTGTAGAGATCTTCTTCATTTGCATGTTTAAGAAGCATGTCCCACACATTTCTTTGTTTGTAAATTTTATAATGACATTCTATAATTTCAAACCCACTTATTAGGAGTGGTCCCCTTCTGTAGCTTTTTTTTTTTACCTAGAGATCTTATTCTTGATTTGCATGTTAGTTAAGCCTATAAATACTATCATGTCATTTTGAACAGATTAGTCTCTATGTCCATAAAAGAAGCCATGATTTATGCTGCATTTCCCTCATATTCTCACATGTATTACTGAGGCAGGTCATCATATATCAAAGTATATACTTGCCATTTCTGTTCACAGTCCAGAATGACATAGGATGAAAAAAAAAAAAAAACACAGAGCATGAAAGGCCTACAAAGATAACCTTCATTGTTGCAAAATTAATATGAAGTGTTTATGAAGCCCACATGAATGAATATTCATGTTTTTCACATGTAAAATATATTAGAATCTGTTCATGTTCATGGATGAATAAGTTAATTATATATATGTTGTGCATCCACATGAACCTTACGTACTGTTGTGCACCTAGATGAAGCTGGTGTATGATAAATAAATGTTGATATAATGAGTTCTATATGTTAAGTTGATGTGGAATGTATGGGCTCAATGATAGGCAGATGGATAACCCACCCCAGCCCGGTCCTCAACGTAGGGTGAAATCCATAGCTGTCAAACAGAAAGGAAAGAGGAAGGTTAATACTTCACGAGCCAAGGCCACATGGGACAGCCAAAGGCATTCTGTATTCGTGAATATATGTTTGGAAGAGATGCAATTAGGAAATAAGCCCTGACAGTCCTTAAACAAGAATGGATATGCCAATTTAATTAGAAAGTTCGCTCAGAGGACTGGTGTAACTTATGAAAGAGACCAGTTCAAGAATCATTGGGATAATATGAGGAAAGATTGGCAAACATGGAAGGCACTGCAAAAAGAAACTGGTCTTGGTTGGAGTGAGGAGAAGAGGACATATGAAATGTCTGATGAGTGGTGGGCCTCATTCGCTCAGGTATTACTTTAAAATGTTGATTGGAGGGGTACATTATTTATTTATATCATGGCTTATAATTATTTTATAATCACTCACACAGTACCACATGATACTTGTATAGAGACATCCAGGAGGAGACAAGTTTCGTAATTTTCCACTGGCTTTTGAAACAGAATTGGATGTTCTATTCGGCTGCACAGCAGCCAGGGGTAATGATGTCTCTTTGCCTGGTTCTACGGTGTACACCGTTGAGGAAGAGAACAATGAGCAGGAAGGAGGTACACTTGAGGACGAAAGTACACCACGACAGGGGAGTCCTCACCTATTCAGAGCATCAGAAGACCTCCCACAGGGCAGTGGGTTTCAAACATTCACTGCGTACCAGACTCAAACATCCAACAGTCAATATTTTGAATATGATTTTGTTAGGGACACCTACACTCCCTCTCCAACAAGTGCTACTCCTCGTCAGTGCCCCGCTCAGAAAAAGTTGAAGACAAGTGCTGGCTAGAGATGGGAGAAGTCACTGGATAGAGTTTGTGAGCTAAGTGGGCTGAGAACTAAACATGCAATGGATGCCCCTACCCCTCGTGGTCCAGTCAATGTCCCATCAATCACTGAATGTATGGATTTGCTGTTGAGGATGACCATCATACCACGTGAAGCTTGTGAATGGTCATTTGCAGCCAAGCTCATGAAAGATGCCAAGAATCGTAAGTTATTTGTTGAATTAGCTACCAAGGAACAAAGAGACCGATGGATCTTCTTAGAGTACAGCATGGCAATGGGCAAGTTCACAGGGCTGAGCAATTGATGGTGTTTGTAGATGATGGATGGTCATGGTGTGGATGAACCAAGTTGTGGTATTTTTTTTGTTGCATTATGGGATGTCCCAATGCACATGGATCCAATAGCTCCTCTTGTCATTTTGTGTTGTAATAGGGGGGACCTTGGGGGTGGTCTAGTTTCAGTAAAGTCTTATGATGCCTTATGGGCATGTCTTGTTTTTGGGTTAATCATCTGTATACATTATGGTTAATGATGCATTGTAAGATAACTTTTTGGGTATATTAACTATATCAATGGATCCATCTAATTACACTTACTGTTATGGTAAATATGATGTGTTGACTATGTATTTGTGATTTACAATTGCTTATGTTTTTGCTTTTTAACACAGATTGGAAGTGACCTACTTCTTGGATCACACTTGGGAAGTAACTTGATTGTCTCACATGTCTTCCTCAGGTGATGAGTCTATGTAAGACAGTAAACTTTTCTCCTCTCCAACCTTTTGAATTACATTATAAGATAGATATATGACTTTATTACTATTGAACATTTATGTATTATAATGAAATTTATGGTTATGTTGTATAGGGCTGAGAATGATGACCTTGATGAAGTTGATGGGTATGATGGAATTGATGAGGTGGATGAGTATGAGGAGCATGACTTGACTGCAGAGACTGACGAATTGGATGAAATAGAGATAGATTTATTGTTGTTCGTCCTTTTAGGAAGACTAGGTTGGTTTCATGCAACTTACCTAAACAAGTCACCGGTCCATGATCAAACGTACCCGGGCAATCAAGTAGTTCACGACATCATTCATGGACATTGGCGTATATGTTTTGACATGTGCCGAATGATGCCCCCAGTGTTTATGAGATTGTGTCAGGTTTTGAGGGAGAAGGGGTTAGTTCAAAGTTCTCGAAATGTGTCGATTGAAGAGCAATTGAGGATATTCTTACAAACAATTGGCCACAATGACAGGAATAGATCAATGCAGGATACCTTGAAACACTCGGGAGAGACTATAAGCCGGTGGTTCAACAAGGTATTAATTGCAATTTGCCGGTGGGCACCCGAGATAATATGGCCTAAAGAACCACTTGATAATATCCCGACACATATTATTGAATACGGTGGAGGGAAGTATTACCCCTTCTTCAAGGATTGTGTAGGAGAGATTGATGGCACTCATGTTCATGCCAATGTACCAAAAGATCGACAAATGGCATATCGAAGTGGTAGGTCTAAAATACCTACCCAAAATGTGATGGGTGTTGTCACTACCCAGGGCGGCCGTCCCCGAGACGCGGCAATGGTATATATGATATCAGCAGTCTATACAGGAGGTCAATAACATACCCTAAACAACATAAAAAATGACAACACGGACAACACTCGGACAAGCATGCATACGGCCCGCACGCACGCGAGCCCGAGTGCCCCGACATCCTCCCGCACTCACGGCAGCCATGCGCACGGCCACCCGCACGCACACGCATGGGTGCGCACGCAAGCACGCACCCCCGTGCCCTAGCCCGCGCGCCCAGGCGCGCTGCCGCGCCCCTGCCCGCACGCCCAGACACGCTGCCGCGCGCGCGGGCAAGCTCGCGCGCTCCCGCGCGCACCGCCCGTCCAGCCCTGTGTCTACCCGCGCGTACTGCGCCCCTGTGCAGCACCCCGCGCGCACCCCTGCGCTCCCCGCACAGCACCCGCGTAGCACCCGCGTGCACGCCCCCAGCGCGCCCAACTGCACGCCCGCGCAGCACCCGCGTGCACGCCCCCAGCCTGTCTAACGCTGGGGCAGTCTCTATACGGATCCGAAGAAGGGAACAGAAACAGCCTATCCACATGTATACGATCCACTTGGATCCTCGGTATTCCTTAACTGAAAAAAAGAAACCTTGGGAGGGCACCGTGAGGTCCCGATATAGGATATCCCAACAACCAAACAAGGAACACGGAGTACCCTAGCCCAGGTCTCAACGCTGACTTCGCAAGGCCCCTTAATCCAGAGAAGGGAGACTCTACTGATGTCATGAATTCTTCAGAATTCCTCCAGGGCGCATAACTAAGATGCGGGGAACATATATTATAATAACGAGGTTATAATATTATCGGGAAAAGAAACCTTGGGAGGGCACCATGAGGTCCCGATATAGGATATCCCGACAACCAAACAAGGAACACGGAGTACCCTAGCCCGGGTCACAATGCTGACCTCGCAAGGCCCCTTAATATTCCCTAAGGCATGCTAAAATATCATAAGTTCGCATTTAAATTAATAAATTAAACTAATAGGACGCATGCATAGGTCGAGGCTGTCCTAGCATGAAAACATGGAGTCCGGATGCATGGCTCTTACACATATCCTAAGGGTGCAAGTCCCTAACATACAAGGTCTAGGGTGGCATGCATACTACATATTAATCATGCTTGCATAGATTACATATTATACAAGTTAATATTAAACTACAGTGCCCCAGGGGAGGACGGTACACGCCCAAGTGCATATAGCGCCTCCCTACTGGGTTGGGTTGTCCCACTCACCAATACCCGGGTCGTCGCGTGACCGTCCATCAAGATCTGCAAGACAGGGTAATCAACTCGGTGAGTAAAATACACCAATACATACAAAATACACTAAAAATACCCAACACTCGGACAAGCGTACATACGGCCCGTACGCACGCGAGTCCGAGCACCCCGACTCACTCCTGAACCCCCGCGCAACCATCCGCACGGCCACCCGCCCCGGGCGCACAGCCGCGCCCCAGCTCGCGCGCCCAGACGCACTGCCGAGCCCCCTGCCCGCATGCCCGGACACGCTGTCGAGCCCAGCCTGCACGCCCAGACCAGCCGCACGCCGCGCCCACGCTCTCGCGTGCCCGCGCGCACCGCGCGTCCAGCCCCGGGTGCACCACCGCGCACTGCGCCCCAGTGTAGGGCCCCGCACGGGCACCCGCCCGCACTGCACCCCAGCGCAGTGCCCCGCATGCACTCCCCGCTCTCCCTGCGTGCACTGCGCCCCCTGCGCAGCACCTGCACACCACCCGCTCGCCTCACCGCGCGCACAGCACGCACTGCGCCTCCACGCAGGGCTTCGCGCGCCGCCCCCGCACGGCGCCCAGCGCGCAGCACCCGCACGCGTGCCCGCGTGCACGCCCGGCACTTCGCCCAGCGCGCAGCACCCGTGCGCACGCTCGCGCGCACGTGCGCGTCCCCTGCCAGCTAGCCCGACAGCGCCTGCCCTGCGCCTGCCAGCCTACCTGCCTGCGCGCCTGCGCCTGCCTGCCTGCGCCGCTGAGCCCGTACCCGAGCCAACCCTAACACCTCCAACCGCCCTCAACCACCCCCTCCAACCATCCAACAGCCATAAACACTCAAAAACACCCCCTAAACATGCATCTAACAAGAAAAGGAAGGAAAGAAAGCTCACCCAAGGAGAGGAAAGGAAGGGAAGGAGATCTGGTGCTCTTCGCGCACCGAAACACCACCTCCAAGGCCACCACCACCAAGACCTCTTCTCAGCCAAAGAGGGGCTGAAAACAGAGGTAAAGAGGGTCCATTAGAGGAGGAAAAACAAAGGGAAATGAAGATCCAAGACCACCGGAAGATAGATCGGGTCCTCACCTTCCTTTTCTCCTTCTAGGGTTTCTTGATCCAACACCTTTTTCTAGGTCAAATGGGGGAAATAAAGAGAGGGAGAGAGAGCTTGAGAAATTTGGAAGAGATGATGAATAGTGGGGCTTATGTTTTAGTCGTGGGATTTTATTATACTCACACACACCCACACACTCTCACACCCAATTAGGTTAGCCCTAATTAGGTTTAGGCTAGGTTTAGATTAGGTTTAGGTGGGATTTGACCCTAGTCAACCCAACCAAACTAAAATCCAAAACCTTTTGACCAAGTCAAAGGTCAACTTTGACCAAGTCAAGTCTCCCAATGACTTCTCGCTCGGTCAAAACCCGGATACGCTTCGGAACTGTGAAATTCTGAAACGTTACCGGAATTCGATGAAATTTTCGTGAGTGGCTTGGAATGGCACCAGGACACATAATATGCAGTTAGATTTTCAATCGAAGTCCCCAATCTCAGGACAATAGCTAAAAGTCCAAAATTTTAGCGGTTCCGATCGAAAAACGAAAAAGCTGAAAAACTGCCAGAATGGTCCAATGGTTACCAGAAGGATAAAAGTGACACATATATAACATTCTTCCCCCCTTAGGAAATTTTGTCCTCAAAATAAATACAAAAACATCTAGGAGGGGAAAAGATGCAGATATGCGTCACGCAAGGTGTCCTCGAGCTCCCAAGTGGACTTGGCACCGGAACGGTGCTGCCATCGCACCTTGACCAGCTGGACGGTCTTGGCGCGGAGCCTCTTCTCGCGGCGGTTCAGGATCTCAATCGGCTGCTCCACGAATGACAAGTCCGGTTCAAAGACAAGCGGCTCGAACGGGATGACGTGAGCAGGATCGTGGACGCAACCCACACCCAACCGCGATGCCTCGGAGCAAACTGTGAACCCACCCCTCCCAGACGGAAGGGTAAGAACTTGCGCTGAGGTGAGCCTTCGCTTCAACTCCTGGAAGCTCTCCTCGCAGGACGGGGACCACTCGAACCGGACATCCTTCCGAGCGAGGCGTTTAGGAGGTACAGCCATCTTTGAGAAACCCTCGACAAACCTCCTGCAATGACCCGCCAAGCCCAGGAAGCTCCGAATCTCAGTGGGGTTCGACGGTCGACGCCAATTTGACACAGCGAGCGTCTTGACCGGGTCCACAGATATGCCCTCGCCGGAAATCTCATGGCTGGGAAAGACCATACGCTCCAACCAAAACTCGCACTTAATCCACCACCAATTTGATGCTTCTAAGGTATTCCTTGACTGGGAAAAGAAGCGTTGGGAGGGCACCATGAGGTCCCGATATAGGATATCCCGACAACCAAACAAGGAACACGGAGTACCCTAGCCCGGGTCTCAACGCTGACCTCGCAAGGCCCCTTAATCCAGAAAAGGAACACTAGAAGAAGACATCACCCTTAAAGAATACTACTAACTCCACTGGGAACCCAAGGATCACTGGGTCATGAGGCGACGCGTCTTCGCCTCATCCACACCCTCACTCCCGAAAGGAGACATTTTGGGACTTTGGGAGAGACTTAGACTGCTCTACACCCCTGGTCCACCGATAGCCTCTCCCCGCTCCGTAGCTTACCTGGTCCTCTGACCAGGAGCCTGTCTAACGCCGGGGCTGTACTACACGGATCCAACGAAGGGGAGAACGATTCCACGCTCGCGACATCATTCAATAACCCTCTTCCGGGTAGCCACTACCTAGTATACTCCCATGATCAGTACTCCTCCGACTGCATCGGTGGTACCTACGGATGGGAGCCCTCTGTCAGGACAGCTACAACCCGGCCTCTTCAACTCGGACAACCTCTCTCGACACCCGCTTATCGAGATATCACACACATGCATAACAGAAACCAACACACATATATACATAGAGCTGGGAAAACAAAACAATACCGCGGACCATGATACCCGAACCCTGCGCCTCCTCGACCGAAAGTGCTGCAACTCTGCCCTGAAAACTGCGGCTGAGGAGCAGGGGCACGCCTCGCAGGCCGCGCAGGCTGCCTCCTCTGGTCAACACGGCCACCCTGTGGCTGTTGCTGCTGGCGCTGAGGCTGCTGCTGCTGGTACGGTTGCTGCTGCTGCTGCGGAGGCAGCACGCGGGGTCGGCCAGCATCTAGGCAATTATACGAAATATGCCCGATGCGCTGACAGTGGTAACAGCGTCGCGTCTCTGGCCGCCTGACCTGGATTGGCACTGCCGCAATGGCTGCTGGATCCCACACTGGCACCACATCGGCTGGAATAGCGGCAGCCGCTGGCTGATCAAAGCGGGGCCGCTTCTTCTTGCACTGCAGCCTCTAGCTATATGCACTTGGGCGTATACCGTCCTCCCCTGGGGCACCATAGTTTAATATTAACTTGTAATCCATGCAAGCATGATTAGTATGTAGTATGCATGCCACCCTAGACCTTGTATGTTAGGGACTTGCACCCTTAGGATACGTGTAAGAGCCATGCATCCTGTCACCATGTTTTCATGCTAGAAAGCCCCGACCTATGCATGTTCCCATTTAGTTTAATTTATTTAAATCAAATGTGAGCATATGACTATTAGCATGCCTTAGGGAATATTATAAGGGGCCTTGCGAGGTCAACATTGAGACCCGGGCTAGGGTACTCCGTGTTCCTTGTTTGGTTGTCGGGATGTCCTATATCGGGACCTCATGGTGCCCTCCCAAGGTTTCTTTTCCCAATAATATTATAACCTCGTTATTATTATATATGTTCCCCGCATCTTGGTTATGCGCCCTCGAGGAATTCTGAAGAATTCATGACATTAGAGTTGTTGAGATGCGTTGTCGACGGATCTGAGTGGATCGTATGCGTATGGATAGGCTGTTTCTGTTCCCTTCATTGGATCCGTATAGAGACTACCCCAACGTTAGAAAGGCCGTCCCGTCAGAGGGCTCCCATCAGTAGGTACCTCCTAATTTGGATTCGGACTGTGCTGAAGTGTGGGAGTAGGCCAAGCGGCCTACGGAGTGGAGGAGAGACTATCGGTGGACCAAGGGTGATTAACAGCCTAGTCAGTCCCAATATCCTATGTCACCTATTGAGGGGTGAGGGTGAGGGTGTGGTGGGTCGGCGATGTAGCGACCCACTGGATTGTGTAGTTCCTGCCACTTTGAGGCTTGATTAATTATTTGTGGTTAATATAAATTGTGATGCATGGGTTGTGCTATTCACTGAGCGTGTGGCTCACCCCTCGCATATATATTTTTCTCCAGTTATCACTGAGTCGGACTTGAAGGAGGAGCTTCCCGTGGCACTTCATCAGTAGTGGAGCAGCGCCACGTCCCGCGAGTGTTAGAGGCCATCAGCATCCTTTCTTTTGATTGTATGTATTATATTCCGTGCTTGGGCACGCGTTTGTATTATATTTGGATGTATTTGTGTATATTGGCTCTCACATGACAGTTGATTATGTATCGAGTCTGTAATGTGTTTTTGATTTACAGATTCAGTCTTTTAGCTTCCGCTATTTGTGTATATATCATGTCAGCCCTGCTTTTGTCTGTGTTGTCATTTTAGCTGTTGTTTAGAGTATGTTATTGACCTCCTGTATAGACTGTTGATATCATATATACACTTGCCGCGTCCCGGGGATGGCCGCCCTGGGGCGTGACACCATGTCCTGTACTTAAAAGCCTTGATCTATGCATGATTAATATGATGTATTCATGCCACCTTAGACTTTGTATGCTAGGGATATGCACCCTTATATCATGTATAGCGGCCTATGCATGCCTAGACACCTTGCCCTGAGCTATGTATGTTCCCATTTAGTTTAACTTATTTAAATCAATGCGAGCATATTGTTGTTAGCATGCATTAGATAATATTATAACCTCGTTGTTATAATATGTGTCTCCCCGCATCTTAGTTATGCGCCCTGGATGAATCTTGTGAATTCATGACATTAGAAATGTTAGGAAGCGTTGTCGACGGATCCAAGAGGATCGCATGCATGTGGGTAGGCTGTTCTCTTCCCTTCGTGGGATCCGTGTAGTATAGCCCCGACGTTAGATAGGCTCTCCTGACAGAGGGCTCCCATCTATAGGTACCTCTGATGCATCGGACTGTGCTGATCGTGGGAGTATACCAGGTAAGCTACGGAGCGGGGAGAGGCTACCAGTGGACCAAGGGTGAATAGCAGTCTAGTCAGTCCCAAAAGGCCCATGTCACCCCCTAAAGGGTGTGGGTGAGGGTGGGGTGGGTCGGCGATGTTACGACCCACTAGCTTGTGTAGTTACTCCCGTTTAGGGACTATGACTACTTTGAGGTTAATGTGAGTGTGTTGGTTGTTGTTATGCATGTGTGTGATATCTCGCTGAGCGAGTATCGAGAGTGATTGTTTTCCATTGGGTTTCGCTTTGCGAACATGGGATCGTTCTCCCCTTCGTTTGGATCCGATGTAGGGACTCCCCGGCATTGGCTTTACCTGTCAGAGGACTAGGCGGAGGCCACGAGGGTGGGAGAGGCTACCGGTGGACCAAGGGTAAGAGCGGTGAGTTGAGGAGATCGGGTTGTAGATACTACCCGGGAGAGGGTTAATGAATGATGTCACGAGCGTGGAATCGTTCTCCCCTTCGTTGGATCCAAGTAGTGACATCCCCGGCGTTAGACAGGCTGTCCTGACAGAGGGCTCCCATCTGTAGGTACCTCCGATGTGTTCGGACAGTGCTGATCGTGGGAGTATACCAGGTAAGTTACGGAGCGGGGAGAGGCTACTGGTGGACCAGGGGTGTAGAGCAGTCTAAGTCTCTCCCAAAGTCCTAAGATGTCTCCTTTCAGGAGTGAGGGTGTGGATGAGGCGAAGACACGTCGCCTCGTGACCCATTCGTTGTTCGACCGTTCCCATAGTTGTTGGGTCCGGTCTCGTGATGGATGTTGAAGGACATCGATGGGCGATTATCTAGATGTAGATGATCCAGTAGTGTTGAGTAGACCAGTAAATCCGGGTCTCTTTGACCGACGGCATGGTCTCTAGACCAGTAAATCCGGGTCTCTTCAACCGACGGTATGGTCTCTCCCCATAAGTCCCAAAAGACTCCCTCCGAGAGTGAGGGTGGGGGTGAGGTTGGTCGCGCCGCCGCGTGACCCAGTGATCCATGGGTTTCTACCCATGTTTTTCCTTGAAAAAGGGAACTGATTATGTATTGAACTGTAGAATGGTGATTGGTTTTCAGCCACTCACTGAGCTTGTAGCTCACCCCTCGCATACTGTTTTCTTTTCAGGGGCAGTGTTGGGCGTGGAGCTGGAGCTTCCTGTGGCGTGGTCTTATGGGCGTGGAGCGTTCTGCCGGCGGGTGGCGTGTGCGAGGCTGTCAGCATTCCTAGAGTCATTTATGCCTTGTAAATTGTGCATGTGGCACAGGTTGTATTTTCTTTGGTCTAGACTTGGCTTTCACAGGACATTGATTGTGTATTCGGGTCTGTAATAATGTTTTTGATTTACAGACATTGTTATATATTATGCTTCCGCTTTTCAGTCAGTTATCATTATCTTGCTTTGCCGCCTTGTGTATTGTTGTTGGTGTCCTTATTGACCTCAGGTATTGATAGCTGATATTATATCTATATTTGCCACGTCTCGGGGACGCCTGGGGCGTGACAGTGTAAATGGTTATGCATGTTATGCATGGGTGTTGGGGGGGTGTGGGAGGGCTGAGGAGGGGGTGGAAGGGGCTCGTGTCACGCCCTAGGGCGGCCGTCCCCGGAACGCGGCAAGTGTATATATGATATCAGTAAACAGGAGATCAATAATAGACCATAACCAACAGCTAAAATGACAACACAGATAAAAGCAGGACTGACATGATATATACACCAAATGCGGAAGCTAGATTTGAATCTGTAATCAAAACATACTACAAACTCGATACATAATCATATGTCCTGTGAGAACCAACATGTCCATATACACACAAATAAAATCCATACATAATCCAACTAGGTGCCCGAGCACAGAATGTATACATACAACAAGAGGAGGGTGCTGATGGCCTCAAAACTCGAGGGACGTGGCGCTACTCCGCTACTGGTGTAGTCGCTCGAGATGCTCCTCCGCCAAGTCCTCCTCAGTGCTCACTGAAAAAGGTTTTTATGCGAGGGGTGAGCCACACGCTCAGTGAATAGCACAACCCATGCATACAGTTCATATTAACCACATTTAATCAAATCATAAGCCCCAAAGCGGCATAAACAACACAAATCCGGGGGTTCGTCACATCGCCGAACCCCATACCCTCACCCTCACCCTCACCCTCAATAGGTGACCAAGGATGTTGGGACTTAACAGGTTGATAATCATCCTTACACAATCCAGTGGGTCGCCGCATCGCCGGCCCACCATACCCTCACCCTCACCTCTCAACAGGTGACCTAGGCTCTTGGGACTGACTAGGCTGTTGGTCACCCTCGGTCCACCGATAGTCTCTCCCCACTCCATAGGTCGTTTGGCCACTCTCACGTTCGGCGCAGTCCTTCTACCAAATCAGGAAGCGCCTACTGATGGAAGCCCCTGCACGGGACAACCTTTCCAACGCCGGGGTAGTCTCTACACGGATCCAACGGAGGGAACAGAACAGCCTATCCATCGCATATGATCCACTCGGATCCGCTGACAGCACATCTCTACAACTCTAATGTCTTGAATTCCTCAGAATTCCACCAGCGCGCATAACCAGGATGCGGGGAAATAAATAAGACATAAATGGGAAAAAGAGACCTTGGGAGGGTAACCTGAGGTCCCGATGTAGGACATCCGACAACCAAACGAGGAACACGGAGTACCCTAACCCGGGTCTCAATGTTAACCTCGCAAGGCCCCCTTATATTTCCCAAAGCATGCTATCAATATTAAAGCTTGCATTTAATTAAATAAATCAAACTAATAGGACGCATGCACAGGTCGGGCTTTCCTAGCATGATAACGGGGTGACATGATACACGGCTCATGCACAAATCCTAAGGGTGCAAGTCCCTAATATACAAGTCTTGGGTGGCATGCATTCTACACACACATCATGCTTACATGGATTATAACAAGAAGTTAATACCAACTATGTGCCCCAGGGGAGGACGGTACACGCTCAAAGGCATGTAGCGCCTCCCAGGCTGGGTTGGGTTGTCCCACTCACCGGAAATCGGGTCGACGCGCGACCGTCTGTCGAGATCTGCAAGACAGGATATTAACTGGGTGAGTATAATCCACAATTACCCCAAATTATACAAAACACACAAATAAATACCCAAAACTCAGGCAAACGTGCATACGACCCGCACGCACGCTAGCCCGAGCACCCCGGCAACCACCCGCACGGCCGGCAACCACCCGCACGGCCACCCGACAGCCCGGGTGCACCGTCGCCTTCAGCCCGCGCACCCCGCGCACCGCCGGTCCCCTGCCCGCCGCCTGGACACGCCGCCGCACCACCCGGGGCACCGCGCGTCCACTGCGCCCAGCCGCAGCAGCCCGCGCGCGCCCCGCACGCCTCGCGCCGGCCCGCGAGCACCCCGCACGCCCCCACGCGCAGCGCCTCTCCCCGCGCGCACCCCGCGCGCACCTTGCCACCTCGCCGCGCCCCGCGCGCATCATCCCTGCCTCGCCACGCGCCCCATCTGCTCGCACAGCCCCTTGCACCAGCCGCTCGCACAACTCCTCCCGGGTGCACCCACGCGCAGCACGCCCAGCGCCCGCACGCCCAGCACACCCGCGCGCCCAGCACTCGCACACCCAGTACGCACGCCCTGCACGCACGCCCTGCACGCCCGCGCACAGCACGCCCAGCATGCACGCCCTGCTGGCCACCAACTCCCCCCGAGCGCACGCCCGCACGCACGCCCGCGAGCACGCACGCGCGCACGGCCCCGCGCGCCAAGCCTGCTGCGCTGCTGTGCTGCTGCCGGTGCTGCCTGCTGCCCGAGACCACCTCCCACCATACCCGAGCACCTCTACCACCACCCACCGACCTCCGACCACCACCCCAGCCCTCCGACGGCCACCCACAGCCGCCGACCTCCACCCAACCCCAAAACCCCCCCCCCCCCCATCAAGCATCTAAGCATGAAAAAGAGGGAAAGAAGGCTTACCGAGGGGAGGAAAGGATGTCTGGTAGCTCTCCGCGCACCGAAACTCCTCTCCAAGGGCTTCCACCACCGAGGTCAACTCCCACCTCCGAAATGGCTCCGATCAGAGGAGAAGAAAGGGTGGATGAAGGGGCTAGGTTGGTCGAAATCGGGATTTGCAGGCACCGGGTGTAGATCGGGACCCGATCTACACTTCTTGTGCTTTAGGTTTTTGGGTTTGAGGGGTCTAAGGGCTTCAAAAGGGAGAAAAATGAGAGAGAGGAGAGAGGGAAACTTTGGTAGGGATGATGAATAGTGACATGAGATTTTTAGATCACCCCTTTATATAGTAAGCGACTTAAAAACCCAGATACGCCCCGGAACTGTGAAATTTTGGAAACGTTGCCGGAATTCGATAAAATTTTCATGAGTGGCTTAAAATGGCACCAGGACACATAATATGTAGTTAGATTTTCAATCGGAGTCCTCTAGCTCAGGACGATAGCTAACAGTCCAAAATTTTGCGGTTCTGATCGAAAAATGCAAAAATTTTAAAAACTGCTAAAATGCTCCAATGGTTACCAACAGGCCAAAAAGTGACACATATATAACAGCTCGGGAGCGCGTGCGGAGTCATCCGCGCACGTGCGCGCGCAGGCAGGCGCTGGCGCGATCAGACAGGCGCGCTGGCGAGCGCGCGCAGACGGGCGCGCTGGCGAGCGTGCGCGCGTTCGCGCAGACACGCGGGCGTGCGCGCGGGGTGCTGCGCGGGCGCGCAGGTACGCGCTGGCTGGGCGAGCGTGCGCTCGCGCGCGGCAGCGCGTCTAGGCATGCGGGCAGGGGCGCGGCAGTGTGTCTGGGACGCAGGGGCGCGTGCGGGCGTGCGCATTCGTGCGTGCGCGTGCGGGGGCCCATGCGTATGGCTGCCCGAGGGTTCTAGAGGGTGTCGGGGCACTCAAACTCGCGTTCGTACGCGCGTGCTCGCATGCGTGCAGGTCCGTATGCATGCTTGTCCGCGTATTGGGTATTCTAGTAAATTTCTTATGTATTTGTGTAGTTTACTCACCATATTGAATGCCCATGTCTTGCAGATCTTGACGGACGGTCACGCAACGACCCGGGTTTTGGTGAGTGGGACAATCCAACCGAGTAGGGAGGTGTTCGATGCACGTAGGCGTGCATTGCCCTCCCATGGGGCACCATAATTGTGTATTAACTTGTAATAAATATAAAGCTATGCATGCATGATTAATATGATGTATCCATGCCACCTTAGACTTGTATGCTAGGGATATGCACCCTTATGTCATGTATAGAGGCCTATGCATGCCTAGACACCATGTCCCTTGATTGGAAAGCCCCGAACTATGTATGTTCCCATCTAGTTTAATCTAATTAAATCAAAATGAGAGCATATTATTATAAGCATGCCTTAGAGAATATTATAACCTCGTGGTTATAATATATGGTTCCCTGCATCTTAGTTATGCGCCCTGGAGGAATTCTTGAGAATTCATGACATTAGTAGAGTTACAATCGTTGTCGACGGATCCAAGAGGATCGTATCCGCGTGAGTAGGCTGTCTTCTCCTTTTGGTTGGATCCGATGTAGGGACTCCCTGGCGTTGGAAAGCTGACCTGACAGAGGGCTCCCGTCCGTAGGTACCTCCGATGCGTCGGACAGTACTGATAGTGGGAGTATACCAGGTGGAGGCTACGGAGTGTGGGAGAGGCTACCGGGTGGACCAGGGGTGGAGAGCGGTCTAGTATGCCCCAAGAGGCCCATGTCACCCCCAGTAAAGGGTGAGGGTGAGGGGGGGAGGTGGGTTGGCGATGAAACGACCCACTAGAATGTGTAGTTGCTCCCGTTTTAGGGACTATAAATTATTTAAGGTTAATATGAATTGTGATGCGTAGATTGTGCCATTCACTGAGCGTGTGGCTCACCCCTCGCATATATTTTTCTCCAGTTATATCTGAGTCGGATCTGAAGGAGGAGCTCCCCGAGGCACATCAGCAGTAGCGGAGCAGCGTCACGTTCTGCGAGTGAGAGGCCATCAGCATCCCCTTCTTGATTGTATGTATTGTTATCCGTGCTTGGGCACACGTTTGTATTTTGATGTCGTTGTGTATATTGGCTCTCACAGGACAGTTGATTATGTATTCGGGTCTGTAATATGTCTTTGAATTACAGACTCAGTCGTTTAAGCTTCCGCTATTTGTATATATTATGTCAGCTACCTTATTGTCTGTGTTGTCATTTTCGATGTTGTTTAGAGTATTTTATTGATCTCCTGTATAGACTGCTGATATTATATATATTTGCCACGTATCGGGGACGGCCGCCCTGGGGCGTGACACGTCCAGCTCGCGCACCCTCACGCGCACTGCGCACCCTTACAGAACCCTATGCGCACGCCTGCCTGCGCGCGCCAGCGCCCCTCTGCGCGCGCAGACGCGCGCGCACGCGCGCGGATGGCCCCGCGCGCGCGCCCGAACCCCTCCCACCCCCTCCTCAGCCCTCCCACTCCCCCCACCACCTATGCAAGGCATGCTTGACCACTTAAAAACCCTAACAATCATCTAAACAAAGCTAAGGGAGGAGGAGAACTTACCAAAAAGGAGGGGAAGGAAAAGGGGGAAACTCGGGTGCCCTTTGCGCACCAAACCACCACAACCGCCACCACCAACACCACCACCTTCTCAGCCACTATTCAAGCCCTAAAATGGCTGAAAACAGGGGTGGGGAAAGGCATGAGAGGGAGATAGAGAGAAGGGAAACAAAAACAAACACCACACAAAGATTGCACACACACATACCTTCACTTCTCCTCTCTAGGTCTTTCTTCTTCTTCTTCTTTTACTACCTCTATTTGGAACAAAAAGGAAGGAAGAGGAAGTGAAGGAGTGAGTGAGAGGGAGAGGGAGATGGGAAATGAAGGGGACGCCCAAGCATAGGAACACACACACACACACACACTCACACACACACACACACACATTAATGAAAAAAATGGTTGGTGAGGCTTGACTTTGAGTCAACCCAACCACACAAAAAAACAAAAAGGTTTGACCAAGTCAATGGTCAAATTTGACTTGGTCCAAGTCTTCTTGACTTGGTCAAGTCCCCCTTTGACATTCCAAAATCGGTCAAAACCCGGATACGATTCGGAACTGCCAAATTTTCTAGAACGTTACCGGAATTCAATGAAATTTTTGTGAGTGGCTCAAAATGGCACCATGACTCATAATGTGCAGTTAAATTTTCAATCGGAGTTCTCGAGCTCATGCAGATAGCTAAAAGTCTAAAATTTTAGCGGTTCCGATCGAAAAAAGAAAAATTGGAAAACTGCCAGAAATGTCCCAAAGGTGACCAAAAGGCTAAAAGTGACACATATATAACAGGCAACCCCATTTGTGTCTGAGCGATGCAACGGTGTGGGAGTACAGTAGTATTCAATATCTCGATAAGTGATTATCGAGAGTAGTTGTTTTCCATTGGATTCGCTTTGTGAACATGGAATGTTTACTCCCAATGTCGTCCGTGTTGAAGAGGCCCGGGTTGTAGCTGTCCTGACAGAGGGCTCCCATCCGTAGGTACCACCGATGCATTCGGGAGCATACTGATCGTGGGAGTATACCAGGTAGAGGCTACCCGGGAGAGGGCTAACAAATGATATTGCGAGCGTGGAATCGTTCTCCCCTTCGTTGGATCCGATGTAGGAACTCCCTGGCGTTGGGAAAGATGTCCTGACAAAGGGCTCCCATCCGTAGGTACCACCGACGCGTTCGGAAGCATACTGATCGTGGGAGTATACCAGGTAGAGGCTCGAACGGGATGACGTGAGCAGGATCGTGGACACACCTTTACCCAACTGCGAACCCACCCCTCCAAGACGGAAGGGTAAGAATTGGCGCTGAGGTGAGCCTCCGATAAAACTCCAGGAAGCTCTCCTCGCAAGACGGGGACCACTCGAACCGGACATCCTTCCAAGTAAGGCGGTTAAGAGGAACAGCTATCTTCGAGAGACCCTCGTCAAGCTTCCTGCAATAACTCGCCAAACTCAGGAAGCTCCGAATCCTTGCGGGGTTCGACGGTCGACGCCAATTTGACGCGACGAGCGTCTTGCCCGGGTCCACAGATATGCCTTCACCAGAAATCACTCGGCCCAAAAGGCCTTAACCCCCACCAAAACTCACACCTGATCTTTCATCCATTTGATGCTTCCATGGTATCCCTTGCCTGGGAAAAGAAACCTCGAGAGGGCACCATGAAATCCCGATATAGGATACCCCGACAACCAAACAAGGAACACGAAGTACCCTAGCCCGGGTTTCAACGCTGACCTCACAAGGCCCCTTAATCCAGAAAGGAATACTAGAAGAAGACATCATTTAAAGAACACTACTAACCCCTCCGGATCATCTATCTCTAGGTGATCACCCAACGATGTCCTTCAACATCATTTACAAGACCGAACCCAACATCACCGGGAATGGTCGAATCAACAATTTGGTCACGAGCGACCCGTCTTCGCCTCATCCACACCCTCACTCCCGAAAGGAGACATTTTGGGACTTTGGGAGAGACTTAGACTGCTCTTCACCCCTGGCCCACCGGTAGCCTCTCCCCGCTCCGTAGCTCGCGTGGCCCTCTGACCGGGAGCCTGTCTAACGCCGGGGCTGTACTACGCGGATCCCACGAAGGGGAGAGCGATTCCACGCTCGTGGCACCATTAGATAATCTCTCCCCGGGTAGCCCCTACCTGGCATACTCCCACGATTAGTACCCCTCCGACTGCATCGGTGGTACCTACTGGTGGAAACTCTCTGCCAGGACGGCTATAACCCGGCTTCCTTAACCCAACCAACCACTCTTGACACTCGCTCACCAAGATACCACACACACTTGCATCACAGTGACCAAACACACACCCACAATTATATCCTATTACTGGAGAGTTGAGAACACAAGATAATACCTCGAACCATGATACCCGAAAGCTGCGCCTCCTCGGCCGTAAGCGCTGCAACTCTGCCCTGGACCAATCGCGGCTGAGGAGCAGGAGCACGTCTCGCCGGCTGCACTAGCTGCCTCCTCTGGTCAACTCGACCTCCCTGTGGCTGCTGCTGACGCTGAGGCTGCTGCTGCTGAGGTGGCACGCGGGGTCGGCCAGCATCAGGGCAATGGTATCTGATATGCCCGATGCGCTGACAATGAAAGCAGCGCCGCCTCTCCGGCTGCATGGACTGGATGGGCACTGCTGCAATGGGTGCTGGATCCCACACTAGCACCGCATCTGCTGGAGGAGAGGCAGCCGCTGACTGATCGAAACGGGGCCTCCTCTTCCTGCGCTGCCCCTGGTCCTGACTCCCGGAAGGACCCTGATCTGCAGAAGGGGTCGGAACCCTCACGACAATCCCGAGATCTCGCTCGATCGTCTTCGCCCAAGACACCAGGTCGGAGTACCTTGAGAAAGCCTGGGAGGAGACATGCACCCGGATGGCGCTGCTGAGACCCAACTCGAAACGGCGGCACCGCATGTCCTCATCCATCACCAACGCTGGAGCGAATCTGGACAGCCTCGTAAAGCGCGTAGAGCAGTCAGCAACCGACATAGAGCCCTGAGAACGGGAAGTACTCCTCCAAGAAATACCTCCGGAATCCTGCCCAAGAAAGCTGCTCCACTCCCTCTGGGATGTCCACCACTCGGGTAGCCCACCAGTTGGCGGCGTTACCCTTCAGCATAAAGGTGGCCAGGGAGACTCGCTGGCGATCAGTGCAAAGCATGGCCGCGAAGATCGTGTCCACCTCCCTCAACCAACGCTCTAGCGCAAGAGGATCTGCCGACTGACCATGGAACTCGGGAGGGTGGAGCTTCAGAAAGGCGTTGAGGCCGCTCTGCTGCACTCGCGCCGCCGCCTCTAGCTCCTCCTCCCTCTCCAGGGGATCCTCAACTCCTACTGCCGGAATCACCACGGGGACTGGGGGTACATCGGGTACCACAGGCGGATCTGCCACCAAGGGGACCTGCGGAACTGCCTCGCGAGCCGCCCTCAGCTCCTGAATCTCTCTAGCCTGCTCTGCTAATGCTCTGGTCTGGGCCTCCAGCGCCCTCATCTGTGTCTCCACCAAATCAGCCAACCGAGCGAAAGCACGCTCCCAAGCAGGAGGCTCCTGCGCCAAGGACTCTCCGGTAGCATCCTCGTCTCTGGTAGGTCCGGAAACCTCCAAAGACCGAGAGGGACCTCGTCCGCGCCGTCCTCTGCGAGGAGACATATCAGCACCCTAAGAAAACCAGACAATAGGATACGAATACTCATTTAAAAATCCTAGGACTCATCTCTACGAAAGGAAGACTATTGGCTCTGACAGGACCAGGCTCTGATACCAACTTTTTGTCACGCCCCGGGCGTCCCCGAGACGCGGCAAGTGTACATAAAATATCAGAATCCATACAGGAGGTCAATAATATATCATACACAAGCAACCAGAATGACACACAGGCAACAAAGAGGCTGACATGATATATACACCAAATGCGGAAGCAAAAGACTGAATCTGTAAATAAACATACTACAGACTCGATACTCAATCATCTGTCCTGTGAGAGCCAATACACACAAATACAACTGAATATATACAAACACGTGCCAAGCACGGAAATAAAATACATACAGTCAAGAAGGGATGCTGATAGCCTCTGGCACTCGCGGAACGTAGCCCTGCTCCGCTACTGAGGAAGTCCCTCGGACGGCTCCAACTGCTCCTCCGGCTCCGGCTCAGTGACAACTGGGGAAAACATATGCGAGGGGTGAGCCACACGCTCAGTGAACAGCACAACCCATGCATCACAGACAATATTGACCACAATTCTATCTTTATAACCCACAATCTCTTATTAACAACCACAAAATGGTAACAAATAGACAAACCAGTGGGTCGCTCAATCGCCAACCACTACACCCTCACTCTCACCCTTCAATGGTTGACATAGGCTATTGGGACTAATATTCATCAAATCACAACACCAGTGGGTCGCTCATCGCCAACCCACTACACCCTCACCCTCACCCTACCACGGGTGACATAGGATTTTGGGACTGACTAGGCTGTTGGTCACCCTTGGTCCACCGATAGTCTCTCCTCCACTCCGTAGGCCGCTTGGTCTACTCCCACATTCAGCACAGTCCGAAACCAAATCAGGAGGTGCCTACTGATGGGAGCCCTCACCCACAACTTCAGCACAGTCCGAAACCAAAATCAGGAGGCGCCTACTGATGGGAACCCTTGGAAGGGACGGCCTTTCTAACGCTGGGGCAGCCTCTACCGGATCCAACGAAGGGGACAGAACAGCCTATCCATACGCATATGATCCACTCGGATCCGCCGACTACACAACTCAACGACTCTAATGTCCTGAATTCCTCAGAATTCCTCCAGGGCGCATAACCAACATGCGGGGAACATGTACAGTAATAGCAAGGTTGTAATATCATTGGGGTAAAGGAACTTGGGAGGGCAGCGCGACTTCCCGATATAGAACACCCCGACAACCAAACAAGGAACACGGTGTACCCTAGCCCGGGTCTCACCGCTGTCCTCACGAGGCCCCTCCCCTATAATATTCACTAAGATGCTAATAATCATACAAGGGGTATATCATTAATTATCAACTAAAGATATAATATTATTGGGACAAGAACCTTGGGAGGGCAGCATGAGGTCCCGATACAGGACATCCCGACAACCAAACAAGGAACACGGAGTACCCTAACCCGGGTCTCAATGTTGACCTCGCAAGGCCCCTCCCTATAATATTATCTAAAGCATGCATTTAACATTATACTAGCATTTAATTTAATAAATAAACTAGTAGGACACATGCATAGGCCAAGGCTTCCTAGCATGAGAACAGGGGGACATGATGCATGGCTCATACACATATCCTAAGGGTGCAAGTCCCTAACATACAAGTCTAGGGTGGCATGCATTCTACAGTTAAATCATGCTCGCATGAAATACACTTTACAACCGGTTAATATAAATCCATGGTGCCCCAGGAGAGGTCGGTATACGCCCAAATGCGTATAACGCCTCTCTACTGGGTTGGATTGTCCCACTCACCGGAAGTCAGGTTGACGCGCGACCGTCCGTCGAGATCTGCAAGACAGAGTATCAACTGGTGAGTATAATCCACAAATACCCCAAAATACACAAAATACACAAAATCCCAAAATCAAACACCCAACACTCGGGCAAACGCGCATACGACCTGCACGCACGCTAGCCCGAGCACCCCGGCTCACTCCCGCACCCCCGGCAACCACCCGCACTGCCACCCGATCGCCCGGGTGCACCGCCGCGCCTCAGCCCGCGCACCCAGCGCACCGCCGGCCCCTGCCCGCGTGCTTGGACCCGCAGCCGCACCACCTGGGGCACCGCGCGCCCACTGCGCCCTGCCGCAGCAGCCTGCGCGCACCCCGCACCGGCCCGCAAGCACACTGCACGCCCCGCGCGCACAGCGCCTCGCCCCGCGCGCACCCCGCGTGCACCTCCCCTGCCTCGCCCCGCGCGCACTCCGCGCGCACCTCCCCTGCCTCGCCCCCGCGCGCACTCCGCGCGCACAACACTCCGCACCAGCCGCTCGACCAGCTCCTCACACCAACCGCTCGACCAGCTCCTCGCACCAGCCGCTCGACCAGTTCCTCCCGGGTGCACCCGAGCGCACAGCGCCCCTGCACGCGCGCCCAGCACCCCCGGCACGCGAGCAACCAGCACGCCCAGTGCTCCACCGACTCCCGCGCGCGCACAGCGTGCTTGCGCCCCTGCGCAGCGCTCCGCGCGCACCCTGCACGATGCCCTGCACGCACCTCCGCTCGGCCAGCGCCCAGCACCGCCCAGCGCCCTGCACGCCCCGCGCCCGCACGTCCAGCACGCGCGCCCTGCTGGCCACCAGCTCCCCCCGAGCGCACGCCCGCGCGCACGCACGCGCGCACGCCCACGAGCGCCCAGCCTGCTGTGCTGCCTGTGTTGCTACCAGTGCTGTCTGCTGCCCGAACCAGCAACCCCCATGCCCGAGCACCTCCACCACCCACCCAATAGCCTCCGACGGCCTCCGACCGCCCCCAACCACCTCCGACATCCTCCCACAGCCGCCGACCACCACCCAAACACAAAACCCCCATCCTAGCATACATCTAAGCCAGAAAGAAGAGGAAAAGGAGCTTACCAAGGGGAGGAAGAGGCATCCGGTTGCTCTCCACGCACCGAAACGCTTCCCCAACGGTCTCTACCACCGGGATCTACTCCCACCTCCGATTTGGCTCGGATCTGAGGAGAAGAGAGGGCGGATGGGAGGGCTAGGTTGGCCGGAATCAGGATTTGAAAGCACCGGGGTGTAGATCGGGACCCGATCTACACTTCCTATGCTTTAGGTTTTTGGGTTTGAGGGCTCTAAGGGGCTCAAATGGAAGAAAAGGAGAGAGGGGAGAGAGAGAGAGCTTTGGTAGGGATGATGAATAGTGCCAAATGAAATATTAGATTTCATTTATATAGCCGAGTCACTTAAAATACCCGGATACGCCTCGGAACTGTGAAATTTAGGAAACGTTACCGGAATTCGATGAAATTTTCGTGAGAGACCTAAAATGGCACCATGACACCAAATATGCAGTTAGATTTCCAATCGGAGTCCTCTAACTCAGGACGATAGCTAACAGTCCAAAAATTAGCGGTTCTGATCGAAAAATCGAAAAACTGCCAGAACGCTCCAACGGTTACCAGCAGGCTAAAAGTGACACATATATAACAGTTGGGTCCAGTTGTGTATTGATGTTCAAAGACATCGTTGGGCAGTAATCCCGATGTAGATGTTCCAGTAGTGTTGTGTAGACCAGTAATCCCGGGTCTCCTCGACCAACGGTATGGTCTCTCCCCAAATGTCCCAAGAGTCTCCCTCCGGGAGTGAGGGTGGGGGTGAGGTTGGTCGCACTGCCGCATGACCCTGTTATCCATGGGTTTCCACCCGTGTTTTCCTTGAAAGGAAAGTGCTTATGTATTGAACTGTTGTATGGTGATTGGTTTCCAGCCACTCACTGAGCTTGTAGCTCACCCCTCGCATACTGTTTCTTTTCAGGGGCAGTGTTGGGCGTGGAGTTGGAGTTTCCCTGTGGCGCGGTCTTATGGGCGTGGAGCGTTCTTCCAGCGGGTGGCAAGTGCGAGGCTGTCAGCAGTCCTAGAGTCATTGTATGTATTGTAAATCGTGCATGTGGCACAGGTTGTATTTTCTTTGGTCTAGACTTGGCTCTCACAGGACAGTGATTGTGTATTCGAGTCTGTAATAATGTTTTTGGTTTATAGACATTGTTTATATATTATGCTTCCATTTTTCAGTCAGTTATCATTATCCTTGCTTTGCCACCTTGTGTGTTGTTGTTGGAGTCTTTATTGACCTCAGGTATTGATAGCTGATATTTTATTATTGTCACATCTCGGGGACGGCCGCCCTGGGGCGTGACAGCACAGGCGCAGGACACGCTGGGCACAGACGCAGGGCACGCCGTAGGGCACGCTGGGCACAGGCGCTGGGCATGTCGCAAGACACACTGGGCAAAGTCGCTGGGCGCGCTGGGCACAGCTGCTGGCAGGGCAGTAGACAGCTCATGCTGGGCACAAGCAGCACACACAGGGCAGCAGACACTCGGGCACGCCGACACTCCTACACCCAAGCAACCAAGCACACACAAACCAAAACACAAACACTTAGCATGCACCACCTCCCAACACACCCAATGAGCTAAAAAACCAGAAAAAGAAGAGGGGAAAGCTTACCAAGAGAAGGGGAAAGGGAAGGGGGAGGTGTGGGAGCTCGCAAGCATACCCATGACCACCTCGACCACCACCACTACTACCACCACTTCGCCTTCATTCCTCTTCTTCTTGCTGAACCAGAGGGGAGGGCGATTCATGAATATCATTAGGGGGGGGGGGGGCAATAGGAGGAGGAGAGGGAAGAGACAACAACAATGCACACACCTTCTCTTCTTTGCTCTTCCAAGCACTTCTTCCTCATCTTCCCCTTCTAAAACCCTACCAAACACACTCAAGAGGGCTGGACTGAGAGAGGAGACATTTGGGGGGGACATTATATAGCCAAAGTGGGGTTCAAAGGACAAAATCGTCCATGACCCGAAATTCTGTATATGCTTCACTAGAACAGCCATAACTTCCTCAATATAGCTCCGAATTGCACAATTCAAAGTCCACTGGAAAGCCAAGAAGATTATCTACAACTTTCATGTTTATGCCAAGATCAAATAATCCCTCCAGCTATTCTGAAATTAGAGCTAAACATTGAACAGGGCTGCTGCCAGAATTTCCTCATCCCCGGGGTATACTTGGAAAAATACCCATAACTTTTACTACATGAATCCAGTTGATCTAATTCCACTTTTGTACGAAAGCTAACTCAAAACTGAGCATCTCATGATAAAATCATATTTAAACCTCTTCATCTTGGATTTTAACAAAATTAAATCCAAATACTAAATCAGAAATACATAACTTCTAGGAGAAAAATTAAGTAGCCAAATTTTCAATCAGAGCGCTCCAACTCCTGCAGGTGGCTAAAAGCCAAAATTTTAGTGACTCCGATCAAAAAATAAGACTCCAAATGACACAGGCATAACAAGTATGGGCATGTATTCTGTAATGTGTATGGATGTATAGAATATGGCATGCCTTAGGTAGTATTGTAATATTACTCCCACCATATTAATTGGAATATCCAGCATGATTAAGTCTGGGTTAATAACGGGCACTTGCCTAATATTCCCTTACGATAAGACTCGAGGGCGTGGTGTAGTTGTTGCGCCCATGCTAATGGGGCAAAGCTATGACCAGCTTCATGAGATGATGATCTCTCTCGCCCTCTCCCTCTGAACGAACTGAGTAAGTAGATGCGATTTCCTACTCGACTCAGGTTCGTTTGGAATATTGGCATGCACCTGTTAGTGCGCGAGATCGCGTTTGACCCTTTCTTTTAAGTTGGCGATATCCAACGCATGCTTAAGTTAGGCCTTGTGTGCTTATGTGATTAATGACCATGTATGCATGTTGTATGATTTATTATGATGTAAATCCACGTTACGGAGTGTCCCTATAATTATTAGATGATTGTGCATATGGTTCATGCACATAGCTAGATATAATTCTCCTGGATATATTTATATGCGCATGTTAAAAACTGTTAGGCCTATCTGAAATAGGTGTGGGTATGACCCATTGTCGGGTTGTACCTTATTAGTTAGAGCGCTAGCAATGTAATCGCCCCGTGCATCCGAGCGATGCGCTAGTTTGGAATTCAGGAGAATTCATTATCTTATCGATTTTGTTAAGCCTATAGTGGAGCATTAGGCTAGGCCTACCCATGCTAGGCGTGTATATGAACTGCCTGTTGGGTTATGTGCCTTGAGATTATTTCTGCGCGAGAGTAGAGGCAACCCCCTTGTGTCCGAGCGACGCAACCGTGTGGGAGTACAATAGTGTTCGCTCTCTTCGATATGTGATTATCGAGAGTAGTTGATTTCCAAGGGTTCGTTTTGCGAACATGGAATGTTTACTCCCAATGTCGTCCGTGTTAAAGAGGCCCGGGCTGTAGCTGTCCTAACAGAGGGCTCCCATCCGTAGGTACCACCGATGCGTTCAGGGGTGTATAGGTCGTGAGAGTGTACCAGGTAGAGGCTAACTGGGAGAGGGCTAACGAATGATATTGTGAGCGTGAAATCGTTCTCCCCTTCGTTGGATCCGATGTAGGAACTTTTCGGCGTTGGAAAAGCTGTCCTGACAGAGGGCTCCCATCCGTAGGTACCACCGAGGCGTTCGGAAGCGTACTAATCGTGGGAGTATACCAGGTCGTGACTACCCGGGGAAAGGGTTACCGGTGGACCAAGGGTGTAGAGCAGTCTAAGTCTCTTCAAAAGTCCCAAGGGTCTCCCTCCAGGAGTGAGGGTGAGGATGAAGTAAAGACACGTCGCCGCGTGACCCATTCGTTGTTCGTCCGTTCCCATAGTTGTTAGGTCCGGTTGCGTATCGATGTTCAAAGATATCGTTGGATAGATATCTCGATGTAGATGATCCAGTAGTGTTGTGTAGACCAGTAATTCTGGGTCTCTTCGACCAACGGTATGGTCTCTCCCCAAAAGTCCCAAGAGTCTCCCTCCGGGAGTGAGGGTGAGGGTGAGGTTGGTCGCGCCGCCGCGTGACTGTGTTATCCATGGGTTTCCACCCATGTTTTCCTTGAAAAGAAATTGCTTTAGTATTGAACTGTTATGGTGATTGGTTTCCAGCCACTCACTGAGCTTGTAGCTCACCCCTCGCATACTGTTTCTTTTCAGGGGCAGTGTTGGGCGTGGAGTTGGAGTTTCCCTGTGGCGTGGTCTTATGGGCATGGAGCGTTCTTCCGGCGGGTGGCGAGTGCGAGGCTGTCAGCAGTCCTAGAGTCATTTTATGTATTGTAAATCATGCATGTGGCACAGGTTGTATTTTATTTGGACTAGACTTGGCTCTCACAGGACAGTGATTGTGTATTCGAGTCTGTAATAATGTTTTTGGTTTACAGACATTGTTTATATATTATGCTTCCGCTTTTCAGTCAGTTATCATTGTCTTTGCTTTGCCACCTTGTGTTGTTGTTGGAGTCTTTATTGACCTCAGGTATTGATAGCTGATATTTCATTATTGCCACGTCTCGGGGACGGCCGCCCTGGGGCGTGACATATATTGTATAAGGAACATGTAGAACATATGGGTCTCATTTCGGATTGGTGTTTGGTGTAATTTTCAACGTTTTATGGTTGTACTTTGGTTTATTTATGAATAACATTCATTTTGTCTTTTAACACATCGTGTTAATCAGGTAAATGTCCATGTGGACAATAAAGAGGGCCATGTAAAAGGTATTTGATTATAGCCTTTTCATTTAGTAGACATAAGGTTTTGTCTAAATAAAGATATTTGATTTAAAGGATAAAATGATATTGTAATTATGGAAGGAACTACTCTACTATAATGTAGTAGAACCGTCATAGTTCTTGTCATTGAACCCCTTGAATTGAGTTAAAGATACAGAATCATTGGAATTGTTTTTCAATGCCCGCATTCTTGTTTTTCAAATTTGATCAATTCAATACATCAAGTTTATTATTATATTATATATTTTTTATATAAAATATTCTTTTCAAAAGAGGACGTGTGTTAAATGGGCCAAGTGGGAGAATGTTGGAGATATGAATGAATTGTTAAAGATATGGATTTGTATCCCACTATTTTGAAAAGTAGTTATTGTGATTGAGATTACTTTGACTAATTGTTACGGAATGGGACACGTGTTCTTTTCATCTTAATCTCTCACTTAAAGTAACGGTTGAGAAGTACTGTGGATGGGGATGTGATTGTGATTCCAATTTTGTTACAGTAACTACCCACATCCCAGGATTAAGTGGGAGGAATTCGTAATGGGTGTGATTCCATAAAGACCTCATTACTGAGATTTGGCCCCCCTCTTAGCATATAAATTGGGATTGGATCCCATTAGAAATCCTAAGTTAGAAAGGCTAAAGAGAGGAAGCCAAATCTTCTTTTATCATTTTTTTTGTTACAGAGAACTGAAAGACAGAAAAAATAAGATTCAAAGACAGATCGTAATTGACTTCAAATCATTTAGATTTAATTATGTCGATCTGTAAGTCTTCGATCTTGTGAATTTAGTCTAACATAAAAATTATATGTCTAACCCTACAGCGTCCAGTCTCGATCGACCACAGTCTTCATCATTTTTCTTTAATAACATATACTTTTGTCTATTGAATTATATTATTGTTATGCCTGTGCCATTCGGAGCCTTATTTTTTTATCGGAGTCGTTAAAAATTTTGACTTTTAGCTACCTACAGGAGTTGGAGTACTCTGATTGAAAATCTGTCTGCATAATTGTTCTCTTGGTATTGGCATTGGCCTACCTGTAAATTCGCGTCGCATTCTGACATCTTTGTAGAAGTTATGCATTCCAATTGGTATTCGGATTTAATTTTGTTAAAATCCAAGATGAAGAGGTTTAAATATGATTTTATCATGAGGTTCTCAGTTTTGAGTTAGCTTTTATACAAAAGTGGAAGTAGATCAACTAGATTCATGTAGTAAAAGTTATGGGTATTTTTCCAAGTATACCCCGGGGATGAGAAAATTCTGGCAGTAGCCCTGTTCAATGTTTAGCTCTCATTTCGGAATAGCTGGAGGGATTATTTGATCTTGGCATAAACATGAAAGTTGTAGATAATCTTCTTGGCTTTCCAGTGGACTTTGAATTGTGCAATTCGGAGCTATATTGAGGAAGTTATGGCTGTTCTAGTGAAGCATGTACAGAATTTTGGGTCATGGACGATTTTGTCCTTTGAACCCACTTTGGCTATATAATGTTCTCCCCCCAAATGTCTCCTCTCTCACTCTCTTTGGTCCAGCCCTCTTGAGGTGTTTGGTAGAGTTTTAGAAGGAGAAGATGAGGAAGAAGTGCTTGGAAGAGCAAAGAAGAGAAGGTGTGTGCCATTGTTGTTGTCTCTTCCCTCCTCGTCCTATTGCTCCCCCCCCTAATGTTATCCATGGATCCCCCCTCCCCATCTGGTTCAGCAAGAAGAAGAGGAATGAAGGCTGAAGTGGTGGTGGTGGTCGAGGTGGTCATGGGCGTGCTTGCGAGCTCCCACACCTCCCCCTTCCCTTTCCCCTTCTCTTGGAGTGTCGGCGTGCCCGAGTGTCTGCTGCCCTGTGTGTGCTGCCTGTGCCCAGCATGATCTGTCTGCTGCCCTGCCAGCACCAGCACTCCTGCCCAGCGGCTGTGCCCAGCGTGCCCAGCGGCTGTGCCCAGCATGCCCTGCCTGCTGCCCTGCCATCACCTGCGTCTGTGCTAGGCGTGCCCTGCGCCTGTACCCAGCGTGCCCAGTGACTGTGCCCAGTGCGTCCTGCGGCGTGCCCTGCGTCTGTGCCCAGCGCGCCCAGCGACTGTGCCCAGTGCGTCCTGCGACGTTCCCTGCGACTGTGCCCAGCGCGCCCAGCGACTGTGCCCAGTGTGTCCTGCGACGTGCCCTGCGTCTGTGCCCAGCGCGCCCAGCGGCTGTGCCCAGCCTGTCCTGCCTATGCAACCCGAGTGCTGCCCCACATCTGCGTACCTCCCCCTGCATGCGTGCTGCCCCGCTTGCCCTGCTCGAGTGCTGCCTCGCGATGCGTGACGACCCGGGTTGCGGTGAGTGGTTTGATCCAATCCCCCCCCCCTCGAGATGCGCTCGACGCGCGTAGTCGTGCGTCGCGCATCGATGGGCCATCTTAGCTATACTACTTGTGTAGATAAGTAGTATGGCCATGCTTATGTCACGCCCCAGGGCGGCCAACCCCGGGACGCGGCAAATGTATATATCAAATCAGAAGCCTACACAGGAGGTCAATAATATATATCATACACAGACAACTAGAATGACACACATGCAACAAAAGGGACTGACATGATATATACACCAAATGCGGAAGCAAAAGACTGAATCTGTGAATAAACATTCTACAGACTCGATACACAATCATACGTCCTGTGAGAGCCAATATACACAAATATACAACTGAACATATACCAACACGTGCCAAGCACGGAAATAAAATACATACAGCCAAGGAAAGGGATGCTGACAGCCTCTGGTACTCGCGGACGTAGCGCTGCTCCGCTACTGAAGAAATCCCTCGGAAAGCTCCAACTGCTGCTCCGGCTCCAGCTCAGGCTCCGTGGCAACTGGGGAAAAACATATGCGAGGGGTGAGCCGCACGCTCAGTGAACAGCACAACCCATGCATCACAGACAATATTTACCAATTTTCCATTATTTTATCCAGCCATCAATACCTAGCAACACAATCCAGTGGTTCGTACTTCGCCGAACCACCACACCCTCACCCTCACCCATCCATGGGTGACATAGGATTTTGGGACTGATAATCATCCATTCACATATCCAGTAGGTCGCTCATCGCCAACCCACTACACCCTCACCCTCACCCTACCACGGGTGACATAGGATTTTGGGACTGACTAGGCTGTTGGTCACCCTTAGTCCACCGATAGTCTCTCCCTCCACTCCGTAGGCCGCCTGGTCTACTCCCACATTCAGCACAGTCCGTCACCAAATCAGGAGGTGCCTACTAATGGGAGCCCTCTGTCAGGAAGGCCCTGTCTAACGCTGGGGGTAGCCTCCACCGGATCCAACGCAGGGAACAGAACAGCCTATCCATACGCATATGATCCACTCGGATCCGCCGCCAATACATCTCTACAACTCAAATGTCATGAATTCCTCTGAATTCAACCGGATGCATCTCCACGATGCGGGGAAACAGTACAATCAAAAGCAGTGTTGGAATATCACTGGGGGAAAGAAACTCGGGAGGGCGGCGTGAGTTCCCGATACAGGGTACCCCGACAACCAAACAAGGAACACGGAGTACCCTAACACGGGTCTCACCGCTGTCCTCGCAAGGTCCCTCCCCTATAATATTCACTACTCATGCTAATAATCATACCAATCATACAACTCTAACGTTCTGAATTCCTCAGAACCCACCAGGGCGCATAACTACGATGCGGGGAACATGCATAAAGTTATAACAGGGTGGAATATCATTGGGGGAAAGAAACTCGGGAGGGCAGCGTGAGTTCCCGTTATAGGACACCCCGACAACCAAACAAGGAACACGGTGTACCCTAACCCGGGTCTCACCGCTGTCCTCGCAAGGCCCCTCCCCTATAATATTCATTATAACATGTAATTAACAAGTACTAGCATTTAATTTAATAAATAAACTAGTAGGGCACATGCATAGGCCGGGTTTCCTAGCATGTAAACAGGGGACATGCTGCATGGCTCATATGCACATCCTAAGGGGCAAGTCCCTAACATGCAAAACTAGGGAAACATGCATTCTACACATAAATTATACAATCATGGATACATATTATTGCAGGTTAATATTCATCCAAGACGCCCCAGGAGAGGTCGGTATACGCCCAAGTGCGTATAACACCTCTCGACTGGGTTGGATTGTCCCACTCACCAGTGATCGGGGTCAACGCGCGACCGTCTGTCGAGATCTGCAAGACAGGTATTTATTTGGTAAGTATTAATCCACAAATATTATTAAATACTCAATTAAATACCCCAAAGCCCACAACAAGCATCCAACACATCCCCAACAACTACCCGCGGCCTCGGCAATCACCCGCACGGCCCGGCAACCACCCGCACGGCCGGCCACCGCCCGGGTGCACCGCCGCGAATCCCCGCACGCCTCGCGCCGGTCCGCGAGCACCCCGCGCGCCCCCGCGCGCGCGCCTCGCCCCCGCGCACACCATCCCTGCCTTGCCGCGACCCGCGCACGCCTCGCGCACGCCTCCTCGCCCCGCGCGCACCCCGCGCGCACCTCCGCCACCTCCTCCGCGCGCACCTCGCGCGTCCAGCCCCTCCGGCAGCACCTCCGCGCGCACCTCGCGCGTCCAGCACCTCCGGCAGCACCTCCGCGCGCACCTCGCGCGTCCAGCACCTCCGCGCGCGCCCAGACCAGCAACTCGCGCGTCTAGCACCTCCGCGCGCGCCCAGACCAGCAACTCGCGCGTCTAGCACCTCCGCGCGCGCCCAGACCAGCAACTCGCGCGTCCAGCACCTCCGCGCGCGCCCAGACCAGCGCCCAGACCAGCTCTTCCCGAGCGCACGCCGCCAGCCCCTGCGCCCGAGCTACCCGAGGCCACCAGCCCACACTCCTGCGTTGCCTGCCCCTCCAGCACACCCGCACGACCAAGACGGCCAGCCCCTGACCCTCGCACGCCCGCGCGCATGCCGCGCGCACGCACGCCCGCGCGCGCACGCGCATCCCCGCACGCGCCCAGCCTACGCGCGGCCTGGGCTGCTGCCGCCGCTGCCTGCTGCCCGGGACAGTGCCCCTGCCTGCCGAGCACCTCCACCTACCCCTCCCACTGCCGCCGACCACCTCCAACCACCTCCGACCCTCCTCCGACGACCCCCACCGCCGCCGACCACCCCCAAACACAAAACCTACCCCCCAAGCACACATTCATGCAAGAAAAAGAGGGAAAGAAGCTTACCGAGGGGGAGGAAGGGGCGTTCGGTAGCTCCTCGCGCGCCGAAACCTTCCTCAAAGGCTTTCCCACGCCCCGATCTATCACGGCCCTCAACTTGGCTCGAAACAGAGGAGAGAGAGAGGAGGTCGGGGAGGCTAGGATCGTCGGAATTCGGATTTGAAGACACCGGAGTGTAGATCGGGACCCGATCTACACTTCCCGTGCTTTAGGTTTTTGATTTTGAGGGGTGGAGGGGGCTCAAACGGAAGAAAAACGGAGGAGAGGAGAGAGAGAGTCCAAGGTCGGGGATGATGAATAGTGATTTCAAATTTTTAGATTCCTTTTAAGTAGAGCGCGACTTAAAAACCCGGATACGCCCCGGAACTGCGAAATTTTTGCAAACGATGCCAGAATTCGATGAAATTTCATGAGAGGTCTAAAATGGCGCCAGGACACCAAATATGCAGTTAGATTTCCAATCGGAGTCCTCTAGCTCAGACGATAGCTAACAGTCTGAAATTATGCGGTTCCGACCAAAAACCCTAAAAATTTTAAAACTGCCAGGACGCTCTAACGGTTACCAACAGGTTAAAAGTGACACATATATAACATTATTCCCCCCTTAGGAAATTTTGTCCCCAAAATTCGCCAAAAACATCTAGGAGGGGAAAGATGCGGATACGCGTCGAACCTGGCCTCCATGAGCTCCCAAGTGTCCTTAACACCTTAACGGTGCTGCCATCGCACCTCGACCAACTGGACGGTCTTGGTGCGGAACCTCCTCACGCGGCGGTCCATGATCTCAATTTACTGCTCCACGAATGACTGTCCGGCTCAGAGACGAGCGGCTCGAACGGGATGACGTGAGCAGGATCGTGGACACCTTTACCCAACTGCGAACCCACCACTCCAAGACGGAGAGGTAAGAATTGGCGCTGAGGTGAGCCTCCGAGTAAACTCCAGGAAGCTCTCCTCGCAAGACGGGGACCACTCGAACCGGACATCCTTCCAAGTAAGGCGGTTAAGAGGAACAGCTATCTTCGAGAGACCCTCGTCAAGCTTCCTACAATAACCCTCCAACTCGGAAGCTCCGAATCCTTGCGGGGTTCGACGGCCTACGCCAATTCGACATAGCAAGCGTCTTACCCGGGTCCACAGATATGCCTTTACCAGAAACCACTCAGCCCAAAAGGCCTTAACCTCTAACCAAACTCGCACTTGATCTCTCATCTATCTGATGCTTCCAGGGTATCCCTTGCCTGGGAAAAGAAACCTCGGGAGGGCACCATGGAATCCCGATATAGGATACCCCGACAACCAAACAAGGAACACGAAGTACCCTAGCCCGGGTTCCAACGCCGACCTCACAAGGCCCCTTAATCCAGAAAGGAACACTGGAAGAAGACATCATTTAAAAGAATACCCTAACTCCTCCGGATCACCTACATCTAGATGATCACCCAACGATGTCATTCAACATCCTTTGCAAGACCCGACCCAACATCATTGGGAACGGTCCAACAGAAACTGGGTCACGAGCGACCCGCCTTCGCCTCATCCACACCCTCACTCCGAAAGGAGACATTTTGGGACTTTGGGAGAGACTTAGACTGCTCTCTACCCCTGGTCCACCGGTAGCCTCTCCCCGCTCCGTAGCTCGCCTGGTCCTCTGACCGGGAGCCTGTCTAACGCCGGGGCTGTACTACGCGGATCCAACGAAGGGGAGAGCGATTCCACGCTCGCGACACCATTCAATAACCTCTTACCGGGTAGCCCCTACCTAGCATACTCCCAAATTCAGTACCCCTCCGACTGCATCGGCGGTACCTACTGATGGGAACTCACTGCCAGGACAGCTAAAACCCGGCTTCCTTAACCCAAACAACCGCTCTTGACACTCACTCATCCAGATACCCCACACACTTGCATAATAACCACCAATTACACACACAACTATCCTTATACTAGAAAGCTGGGAACTTAGGATAATACCTCGGACCATGACACCCGAAGGCTGCGCCTCCTCGGCCGTAAGCGCTGCAACTCTGCCCTGCACCAACCGCGGCTGAGGAACAGGAGCACGCCTCGCCGGCTGCACTGGCTGCTGCTGGCGCTGAGGCTGCTGCTGCTGCTGCTGGCGCGGAAGCTGCTGCTGCAAGAACGGCGGCTGCTGAGGTGGCACTCGGGGTCGGCCAGCATCTGGGCAATTGTATCTGATATGCCCGATGCGCTGACAATGAAAACAGCGCCGCTTCTCCGGCTGCCAGGACTGGATGGGCACTGCTGCAATGGGTGCCGGATCCCATACTGGCACCGCATCTGCTGGAGGAGAGGCAGCCGCTGACTGCTCGAAGCGGGGCCTCTTCCTCTTGCGCTGCCCCTGGTCCCGACTCCCGGAAGGACCCTGATCTGAAGAAGGGGTCGGAGCCCGCACTTGAATCCCGAGGTCTCTCTCGACGGTCTTCGCCCGAGACACTAAGTCGGAGTACCTCGTGAAAGCGTGGGCGGTGACGTGCACCCTGATAGCGCTGCTGAGACCCAGCTCGAATCGCCGGCACCTCGTGACCTCATCCGTCACCAAGGCTGGAGCAAATCTGGACAGACTCGTGAAGCGCGTAGAGTAGTCAGCGACGGACATGGTGCCCTGAGTCAGCTGCTCGAACTCCCGCTCCACTAGCTGTCGCGTCGAGAACGGAAAATACTCGTCCAGAAAATGCCTCCGGAATCCCGCCCAAGAAAGCTGCGCCACTCCCTCTGGAATGTCCACCACTCGGGTAGCCCACCAGTCGGCGGCGTCACCCTTCAGCATAAAGGTGGCCAGGGAGACTCGCTGGCGATCGGTGCAAAGCATGGCCGCGAAGATCACATCCACCTCCCTCAACCAACGCTCTGGCGCAAGAGGATCTGCCGACTGCCCATGAAACTCGGGAGGATGGAGCTTTAGAAAGGCGTTGAGGCCGCTCTGCTGCACCCGCGCTGCCGCCTCTAGCTCCTCCTCCCTCTGCAGGGGATCCTCAACTCCAACTGCCGGAACTGCCACAGGAACTGGGGGTACATCAGGTACCACAGGCGGATCTGCCACCAAGGGGACCGGCGGAACTGCCTCGCGGGTCGCCCTCAGCTCCTGAATCTCCCTAGCCTGCTCTGCAATCATCCGCGTCTGTGTCTCCACCAAATCTGCCAACCGAGCGAAAGCACGCTCCCAAGCAGGAGGCTCCTGCGTCAAGGGCTCTCCAGTAGCATCCTCGTCTCTGGTAGGTCCGGAAACCTCCAAAGACCGAGAGGGACCTCGTCCGCGCCGTCCTCTGCGAGGAGGCATATCAGCACCCTAAGAAAACCAGACACTAGGATCAGAATACTCACATCGAAATCCTAGGACTCATCTCTACGAAAGGAAGACTATTGGCTCTGACAGGACCAGGCTCTGATACCAACTTTTGTCACGCCCCAGGGCGGCCAACCCCGGGACGCGGCAAATGTATATATCATATCAGAAGCCTACACAGGAGGTCAATAATATATATCATACACAGACAACTAGAATGACACACATGCAACAAAAGGGCTGACATGATATATACACCAAATGCGGAAGCAAAAGACTGAATCTGTGAATAAACATTCTACAGACTCGATACACAATCATACGTCCTGTGAGAGCCAATATACACAAATATACAACTGAACATATACAACACGTGCCAAGCACGGAAATAAATACATACAGCCAAGGAAAGGGATGCTGACAGCCTCTGGTACTCGCGGACGTAGCGCTGCTCCGCTACTGAAGAAATCCCTCGGAAAGCTCCAACTGCTGCTCCGGCTCCAGCTCAGGCTCAGTGGCAACTGGGGAAAAACATATGCGAGGGATGAGCCACACGCTCAGTGAACGGCACAACCCATGCATCACAGACAATATTTACCAATATTCCATTATTTTATCCAGCCATCAATACCTAGCAACACAATCCAGTGGTTCGTACTTCGCCGAACCACCACACCCTCACCCTCACCCATCCATGGGTGACATAGGATTTTGGGACTGATAATCATCTATTCACAAATCCAGTAGGTCGCTCATCGCCAACCCACCACACCCTCACCCTCACCCTACCACGGGTGACATAGGATTTTGGGACTGACTAGGCTGTTGGTCACCCTTAGTCCACCGATAGTCTCTCCCTCCACTCCGTAGGCCGCCTGGTCTACTCCCATATTCAGCACAGTCCGTCACCTCATCAGGAGGTGCCTACTAATGGGAGCCCTCTGTCAGGAAGGCCCTGTCTAACGCTGAGGGTAGCCTCTACCGAATCCAACGCAGGGAACAGAACAGCCTATCCATACGCATATGATCCACTCGGATCCGCCAACTACACGTCTCTACAACTCAAATGTCATGAATTCCTCTGAATTCAACCGGATGCATCTCCACGATGCGGGGAAACAGTACAATCAAAAGCAGTGTTGGAATATCACTGGGGGAAAGAAACTCGGGAGGGCGGCGTGAGTTCCCGATACAGGGTACCCCGACAACCAAACAAGGAACACGGAGTACCCTAACACGGGTCTCACCGCTGTCCTCGCAAGGTCCCTCCCCTATAATATTCACTACTCATGCTAATAATCATACCAATCATACAACTCTACCGTTCTGAATTCCTCAGAACCCACCAGGGCGCATAACTACGATGCGGGGAACATGCATAAGGTTATAACAGGGTGGAATATCATTGGGGGAAAGAAACTCGGGAGGGCAGCGTGAGTTCCCATTATAGGACACCCCGACAACCAAACAAGGAACACGGTGTACCCTAACCCGGGTCTCACCGCTGTCCTCGCAAGGCCCCTCCCCTATAATATTCACTATAACATGTAATTAACAAGTACTAGCATTTAATTTAATAAATAAACTAGTAGGGCACATGCATAGGCCGGGTTTCCTAGCATGTAAACAGGGGACATGCTGCATGGCTCATATGCACATCCTAAGGGGCAAGTCCCTAACATGCAAAACTAGGGAAACATGCATTCTACACATAAATTATACAATCATGGATACATATTATTGCAGGTTAATATTCATCCAAGACGCCCCAGGAGAGGTCGGTATACGCCCAAGTGCGTATAACACCTCTCGACTGGGTTGGATTGTCCCACTCACCAGTGATCGGGATCAACGCGCGACCGTCTGTCGAGATCTGCAAGACAGGCATTATTTGGTAAGTATTAATCCACAAATATTATTAAATACTCAATTAAATACCCCAAAGCCCACAACAAGCATCCAACACATCCCCAACAACTACCCGCGGCCTCGGCAATCACCCGCACGGTCCCCGGCAACCACCCGCACGGTCGGCCACCGCCCGGACGCGCCGCCGCGGGCCCCGCACGCCTCGCGCCGGTCCGCGAGCACCCCGCACGCCCCCGCGCGCGCCTCGCCCCCGCGCACACCATCCCTGCCTTGCCGCGACCCGCGCACGCCTCGCGCACGCCTCCTCGCCCCGCGCGCACCCCGCGCGCACCTCCGCCACCTCCTCCGCGCGCACCTCGCGCGTCCAGCCCCTCCGGCAGCACCTCCGCGCGCACCTCGCGCGTCCAGCACCTCCGGCAGCACCTCCGCGCGCACCTCGCGCGTCCAGCACCTCCGCGCGCGCCCAGACCAGCAACTCGCGCGTCTAGCACCTCCGCGCGCGCCCAGACCAGCAACTCGCGCGTCTAGCACCTCCGCGCGCGCCCAGACCAGCAACTCGCGCGTCCAGCACCTCCGCGCGCGCCCAGACCAGCGCCCAGACCAGCTCTTCCCGAGCGCACGCCGCCAGCCCCTGCGCCCGAGCTACCCGAGGCCACCAGCCCACACTCCTGCGTTGCCTGCCCCTCCAGCACACCCGCACGACCAAGACGGCCAGCCCCCGACCCGCGCACGCCCGTGCGCATGCCGCGCGCACGCACGCCCGCGCGCGCACGCGCATCCCCGCACGCGCCCAGCTCACGCGCGGCCTGGGCTGCTGCCGCCGCTGCTTGCTGCCCGGGGCAGTGTCCCTGCCAGCCGAGCACCTCCAACCACCCCTCCCACTGCCGCCGACCACCTCCAACCACCTCCGACCCTCCTCCGACGACCCCCACCGCCGCCGACCACCCCCAAACACAAAACCTACCCCCCAAGCACACATTCATGCAAGAAAAAGAGGGAAGGAAAGCTTACCGAGGGGAGGGGAAGACGTTCGGTAGCTCCTCGCGCGCCGAAACCTTCCTCAAAGGCTTTCCCACACCCCGATCTATCACGGCCCTCGATTTGGGTCGAAACAGAGGAGAGAGAGAGGAGGTCGGGGAGGCTAGGATCGTCGGAATTCGGATTTGAAGACACCGGAGTGTAGATCGGGACCCGATCTACACTTCCCGTGCTTTAGGTTTTTGATTTTGAGGGGTGTAGGGGGCTCAAACGGAAGAAAAACGGAGGAGAGGAGAGAGAGAGTCCAAGGTCGGGGATGATGAATAGTGATTTCAAATTTTTAGATTCCTTTTAAGTAGAGCGCGACTTAAAAACCCGGATACGCCCCGGAACTGCGAAATTTTTGCAAACGATGCCAGAATTCGATGAAATTTCATGAGAGGTCTAAAATGGCGCCAGGACACCAAATATGCAGTTAGATTTCCAATCGGAGTCCTCTAGCTCAGACGATAGCTAACAGTCTGAAATTATGCGGTTCCGACCAAAAACCCTAAAAATTTTTAAAACTGCCAGAACGCTCTAACGGTTACCAACAGGTTAAAAGTGACACATATATAACATTATTCCCCCCTTAGGAAATTTTGTCCCCAAAATTCGCCAAAAACATCTAGGAGGGGAAAGATGCGGATACGCGTCGAACCTGGCCTCCATGAGCTCCCAAGTGTCCTTAACACCGGAACGGTGCTGCCATCGCACCTCGACCAACTGGACGGTCTTGGTGCGGAGCCTCCTCACGCGGCGGTCCATGATCTCAATCAACTGCTCCACGAATGACTGTCCGGCTCAGAGACGAGCGGCTCGAACGGGATGACGTGAGCAGGATCGTGGACACCTTTTCCCAACTGCGAACCCACCACTCCAAGACGGAGAGGTAAGAATTGGCGCTGAGGTGAGCCTCCGAGTAAACTCCAGGAAGCTCTCCTCGCAAGACGGGGACCACTCGAACCGGACATCCTTCCGAGTAAGGCGGTTAAGAGGAACAGCTATCTTCGAGAGACCCTCGTCAAGCTTCCTACAATAACCCTCCAACTCGGGAAGCTCCGAATCCTTGCGGGGTTCGACGGCCTACGCCAATTCGACATAGCAAGCGTCTTACCCGGGTCCACAGATATGCCTTTACCAGAAACCACTCAGCCCAAAAGGCCTTAACCTCCAACCACGCTCGCACTTGATCTTTCATCCATCTGATGCTTCCATGGTATCCCTTGTCTGGGAAAAGAAACCTCGGGAGGGCACCATGGAATCCCGATATAGGATACCCCGACAACCAAACAAGGAACACGAAGTACCCTAGCCCGGGTTCCAACGCCGACCTCACAAGGCCCCTTAATCCAGAAAGGAACACTGGAAGAAGACATCATTTAAAAGAATACCCTAACTCCTCCGGATCACCTACATCTAGATGATCACCCAACGATGTCATTCAACATCCTTTGCAAGACCGACCCAACATCATTGGGAACGGTCCACAGAAATTGGGTTACGAGCGACCCGCCTTCGCCTCATCCACACCCTCACTCCCGAAAGGAGACATTTTGGGACTTTGGGAGAGACTTAGACTGCTCTCTACCCCTGGTCCACCGGTAGCCTCTCCCCGCTCCGTAGCTCGCCTGGTCCTCTGACCGGGAGCCTGTCTAACGCCGGGGCTGTACTACGCGGATCCAACGAAGGGGAGAGCGATTCCACGCTCGCGACACCATTCAATAACCTCTTACCGGGTAGCCCCTACCTAGCATACTCCCAAATTCAGTACCCCTCCGACTGCATGGGCGGTACCTACTGATGGGAACTTACTGCCAGGACAGCTAAACCCGGCTTCCTTAACCCAAACAACCGCTCTTGACACTCACTCATCCAGATACCCCACACACTTGCATAATAACCACCAATTACACACACAACTATCCTTATACTAGAAAGCTGGGAACTTAGGATAATACCTCGAACCATGACACCCGAAGGCTGCGCCTCCTCGGCCGTAAGCGCTGCAACTCTACCCTGCACCAACCGCGGCTGAGGAACAGGAGCACGCCTCGCCGGCTGCACTGGCTGCTGCTGGCGCGGAAGCTGCTGCTGCTGCTGCTGGCGCGGAAGCTGCTGCTGCAAGAACGGCGGCTGCTGAGGTGGCACTCGGGGTCGGCCAGCATCGGGACAATTGTATCTGATATGCCCGATGCGCTGGCAATGAAAACAGCGCCGCTTCTCCGGCTGCCAGGACTGGATGGGCACTGCTGCAATGGGTGCCGGATCCCATACTGGCACCGCATCTGCTGGAGGAGAGGCAGCCGCTGACTGCTCGAAGCGGGGCCTCTTCCTCTTGCGCTGCCCCTGGTCCCGACTCCCGGAAGGACCCTGATCTGAAGAAGGGGTCGGAGCCCGCACTTGAATCCCGAGGTCTCTCTCGACGGTCTTCGCCCGAGACACTAAGTCGGAGTACCTCGTGAAAGCGTGGGCAGTGACATGCACCCGGATAGCGCTGCTGAGACCCAGCTCGAATCGCCGGCACCTCGTGACCTCATCCGTCACCAAGGCTGGAGCAAATCTGGACAGACTCGTGAAGCGCGCAGAGTAGTCAGCGACGGACATGGTGCCCTGAGTCAGCTGCTCGAACTCCCGCTCCACTAGCTGTCGCGTCGAGAACGGAAAATACTCGTCCAGAAAATGCCTCCGGAATCCCGCCCAAGAAAGCTGCTCCACTCCCTCTGGAATGTCCACCACTCGGGTAGCCCACCAGTCGGCGGCGTCACCCTTCAGCATAAAGGTGGCCAGGGAGACTCGCTGGCGATCGGTGCAAAGCATGGCCGCGAAGATCACATCCACCTCCCTCAACCAACGCTCTGGCGCAAGAGGATCTGCCGACTGCCCATGAAACTCGGGAGGATGGAGCTTTAGAAAGGCGTTGAGGCCGCTCTGCTGCACCCGCGCTGCCGCCTCTAGCTCCTCCTCCCTTGCAGGGGATCCTCAACTCCAACTGCCGGAACTGCCACAGGAACTGGGGGTACATCGGGTACCACAGGCGGATCTACCACCAAGGGGACCGGCGGAACTGCCTCGCGGGTCGCCCTCAGCTCCTGAATCTCCCTAGCCTGCTCTGCAATCATCCGCGTCTGTGTCTCCACCAAATCAGCCAACCGAGCGAAAGCACGCTCCCAAGCAGGAGGCTCCTGCGTCAAGGGCTCTCCGGTAGCATCCTCGTCTCTGGTAGGTCCGGAAACCTCCAAAGACCGAGAGGGACCTCGTCCGCGCCGTCCTCTGCGAGGAGGCATATCAGCACCCTAAGAAAACCAGACACTAGGATCAGAATACTCACATCGAAATCCTAGGACTCATCTCTACGAAAGGAAGACTATTGGCTCTGACAGGACCAGGCTCTGATACCAACTTTTGTCACGCCCCAGGGCGGCCAACCCCGGGACGCGGCAAATGTATATATCATATCAGAAGCCTACACAGGAGGTCAATAATATATATCATACACAGACAACTAGAATGACACACATGCAACAAAAGGGCTGACATGATATATACACCAAATGCGGAAGCAAAAGACTGAATCTGTGAATAAACATTCTACAGACTCGATACACAATCATACGTCCTGTGAGAGCCAATATACACAAATATACAACTGAACATATACAACACGTGCCAAGCACGGAAATAAATACATACAGCCAAGGAAAGGGATGCTGACAGCCTCTGGTACTCGCGGACGTAGCGCTGCTCCGCTACTGAAGAAATCCCTCGGAAAGCTCCAACTGCTGCTCCGGCTCCAGCTCAGGCTCAGTGGCAACTGGGGAAAAACATATGCGAGGGGTGAGCCACACGCTCAGTGAACAGCACAACCCACGCATCACAGACAATATTTACCAATTTCCATTATTTTATCCAGCCATCAATACATAACACAATCCAGTGGTTCGTACTTCGCCGAACCACCACACCCTCACCCTCACCCATCCATGGGTGACATAGGATTTTGGGACTGATAATCATCCATTCACATATCCAGTAGGTCGCTCATCGCCAACCCACTACACCCTCACCCTCACCCTACCACGGGTGACATAGGATTTTGGGACTGACTAGGCTGTTGGTCACCCTTAGTCCACCGATAGTCTCTCCCTCCACTCCGTAGGCCGCCTGGTCTACTCCCATATTCAGCACAGTCCGTCACCTCATCAGGAGGTGCCTACTAATGGGAGCCCTCTGTCAGGAAGGCCCTGTCTAACGCTGGGGGTAGCCTCCACCGGATCCAACGAGGGGGACAGAACAGCCTATCCATACGCATATGATCCACTCGGATCCGCCGATAATACATCTCTACAACTCAAATGTCATGAATTCCTCTGAATTCAACCGGATGCATCTCCACGATGCGGGGAAACAGTACAATCAAAAGCAGTGTTGGAATATCACTGGGGGAAAGAAACTCGGGAGGGCGGCGTGAGTTCCCGATACAGGGTACCCCGACAACCAAACAAGGAACACGGAGTACCCTAACACGGGTCTCACCGCTGTCCTCGCAAGGTCCCTCCCCTATAATATTCACTACTCATGCTAATAATCATACCAAACATACAACTCTACCGTTCTGAATTCCTCAGAACCCACCAGGGCGCATAACTACGATGCGGGGAACATGCATAAGGTTATAACAGGGTGGAATATCATTGGGGGAAAGAAACTCGGGAGGGCAGCGTGAGTTCCCATTATAGGACACCCCGACAACCAAACAAGGAACACGGTGTACCCTAACCCGGGTCTCACCGCTGTCCTCGCAAGGCCCCTCCCCTATAATATTCACTATAACATGTAATTAACAAGTACTAGCATTTAATTTAATAAATAAACTAGTAGGGCACATGCATAGGCCGGGTTTCCTAGCATGTAAACAGGGGACATGCTGCATGGCTCATATGCACATCCTAAGGGGCAAGTCCCTAACATGCAAAACTAGGGAAACATGCATTCTACACATAAATTATACAATCATGGATACATATTATTGCAGGTTAATATTCATCCAAGACGCCCCAGGAGAGGTCGGTATACGCCCAAGTGCGTATAACACCTCTCGACTGGGTTGGATTGTCCCACTCACCAGTGATCGGGATCAACGCGCGACCGTCTGTCGAGATCTGCAAGACAGGCATTATTTGGTAAGTATTAATCCACAAATATTATTAAATACTCAATTAAATACCCCAAAGCCCACAACAAGCATCCAACACATCCCCAACAACTACCCGCGGCCTCGGCAATCACCCGCACGGTCCCCGGCAACCACCCGCACGGTCGGCCACCGCCCGGACGCGCCGCCGCGGGCCCCGCACGCCTCGCGCCGGTCCGCGAGCACCCCGCGCGCCCCCGCGCGCGCGCCTCGCCCCCGCGCACACCATCCCTGCCTTGCCGCGACCCGCGCACGCCTCGCGCACGCCTCCTCGCCCCGCGCGCACCCCGCGCGCACCTCCGCCACCTCCTCCGCGCGCACCTCGCGCGTCCAGCCCCTCCGGCAGCACCTCCGCGCGCACCTCGCGCGTCCAGCACCTCCGGCAGCACCTCCGCGCGCACCTCGCGCGTCCAGCACCTCCGCGCGCGCCCAGACCAGCAACTCGCGCGTCTAGCACCTCCGCGCGCGCCCAGACCAGCAACTCGCGCGTCTAGCACCTCCGCGCGCGCCCAGACCAGCAACTCGCGCGTCTAGCACCTCCGCGCGCGCCCAGACCAGCAACTCGCGCGTCCAGCACCTCCGCGCGCGCCCAGACCAGCGCCCAGACCAGCTCTTCCCGAGCGCACGCCGCCACCCCCTGCGCCCGAGCTACCCGAGGCCACCAGCCCACACTCCTGCGTTGCCTGCCCCTCCAGCACACCCGCACGACCAAGACGGCCAGCCCCCGACCCGCGCACGCCCGTGCGCATGCCGCGCGCACGCACGCCCGCGCGCGCACGCGCATCCCCGCACGCGCCCAGCTCACGCGCGGCCTGGGCTGCTGCCGCCGCTGCTTGCTGCCCGGGGCAGTGTCCCTGCCAGCCGAGCACCTCCAACCACCCCTCCCACTGCCGCCGACCACCTCCAACCACCTCCGACCCTCCTCCGACGACCCCCACCGCCGCCGCCCCCCCCCAAACACAAAACCTACCCCCCAAGCACACATTCATGCAAGAAAAAGAGGGAAGGAAAGCTTACCGAGGGGAGGGGAAGACGTTCGGTAGCTCCTCGCGCGCCGAAACCTTCCTCAAAGGCTTTCCCACACCCCGATCTATCACGGCCCTCGATTTGGGTCGAAACAGAGGAGAGAGAGAGGAGGTCGGGGAGGCTAGGATCGTCGGAATTCGGATTTGAAGACACCGGAGTGTAGATCGGGACCCGATCTACACTTCCCGTGCTTTAGGTTTTTGATTTCGAGGGGTGGAGGGGGCTCAAACGGAAGAAAAACGGAGGAGAGGAGAGAGAGAGTCCAAGGTCGGGGATGATGAATAGTGATTTCAAATTTTTAGATTCCATTTATGTAATGTGCGACTTAAAATACCCGGATACGCCCCGGAACTGCGAAATTTTTGCAAACGATGCCAGAATTCGATGAAACTTTCATGAGAGGTCTAAAATGGCGCCAGGACACCAAATATGCAGTTAGATTTCCAATCGGAGTCCTCTAGCTCAGACGATAGCTAACAGTCTGAAATTATGCGGTTCCGACCAAAAACCCTAAAAATTTTTAAAACTGCCAGGACGCTCTAACGGTTACCAGCAGGTTAAAAGTGACACATATATAACAGCTTAAGCTATAATATGTTAGATATCTTGCATGCTAGGCTTATATACATGCATTGTATCCATGTATTAATGATTGTGTTGCATGCGCCCCTCTAGTATGGGCATGTATTTTTGTAATGTGTATGGATGTATAGAATATGGCATGCCTTAGGTAGTATTGTAATACTACTCCCACCATATTAATTGGAATATCCAGCACGATTAAGTCTGGGTTAACAACGGGCACCTGCCTAATATTCCCTTGCGATAAGACTCAAGGGCGTGGTGTAGTTGTTGCGCCCATGCTAATGGGGCAAAGCTATGACCAACTTCATGAGATGATGATCTCTCTCGCCCTCTCTCTCTGCACGAACTGAGTAAGTAGATGCGATTTCCTACTCGACTCAAGTTCATTTGGAATATTGGCATGCACCTGTTAGTGCGCGAGATCGCGCTTGACCCTTTCTTTTAAGTTGGTGATATCCAACGCATGCTTAAGTTATGCCTTGTGTGCTTATATGATTAATGGCCACATATGCATGTTTAAGTGGGCCATACCATGTATGCATGTTGTATGATTTGTTGTTTATGATGTAAATCCATGTTAGGGGTCACCCTTATGGTCAATTATTAGATGATTGTGCATATGGTTCATGCACATAGCTATATATAATTCTCCTAGATATATTTATATGCGCATATAAAAAAAAACTGTTAGACCTATCTGAAATAGGCGTGGGTATGACCCGTGGTCGGGTTGTACCTTATTAGTTAGAGCGCTAGCAATGTAATCGCCCCCGTGCATCCGAGCGATGCACTCATTTGGAATTCAGGAGAATTCATTATCTTATCGGTTTTGTTAAGCCGGTAGTTGTGGCATTAAGCTAGGCCTACCCATGCTAGGCGTGTATATGAACCGCCTGTTGGGTTATGTGCCTTGGGATTATTTCTACGTGAGAGCAGAGGCAACCACCCCCTTTGTGTCTGAGCGACGCAACGGAGTGGGAGTACAATAGTGTTCGATATCATCGATATGTGATTATCGAGAGTAGTTGTTTTTTCATTGGGTTCGCTTTGCGAACATGGAGTGTTTCCTCCCAATGTCGTCCATGTTGAAGCGGCTCAGGTTGTAGCTGTCTTGACAGAGGGCCCCCACCTGTAGGTACTATCGACGCATGCGGCAAGATGTACTGATCGTGGGGGTATACCAGGTAGAGGCTACCCGGGAGTGGGCTAACGAATGATATTGCGAGCGTGGAATCGTTCTCCCCTTCATTGGATCCGATGTAGGAACTTCCCGGCGTTGGAAAAGCTGTCCTGACAGAGGGCTCCCATCCGTAGGTACCACCGAGGCGTTCGGAAGCGTACTAATCGTGGGAGTATACCAAGTAGTGACTACCCAGAGAAAGGGCTACCGGTGGACCAAGGGTGCAGAGGAGTATAATTATGTCACCTCTAAAGGGTGAGGGTGAGGATGAGGTGAAGACAAGTCGCCGCGTGACCCATTCGTGGTTCGTCCGTTCCCATAGTTGTTGGGCCCGGTTGCGTATCGATGTTCAAAGACATCGTTGGGCAGTTATCTCAGGGATTGATGATCCAGTGGTGTTGTGTAGACCAGTAATTCCGGGTCTCTTCGACCAACGGTATGGTCTCTCCCCAAGAGACCCAAGAGTCTCCCTCCGGGAGTGAGGGTGAGGGTGGGGTTGGTGATCCAGTAGTGTTGTGTAGACCAGTAATTCCAGATCTCTTCGACCAACGGTATGGTCTCTCCCCAAAAGTCCCAAGAGTCTTCCTCCGGGAGTGAGGGTGAGGGTGAGGTTGGTCGCGCCGCCGCGTGACCTTGTTATCCATTGGGTTTCTACCAATGTTTTCCTTGAGAGAAAATTGTTTTAGTATTGAACTGTTGTATGGTGATTGGTTTCCAGCCACTCACTGAGCTTGTAGCTCACCCCTCGCATACTGTTTCTTTTCAGGAGCAGTGTTGGGCGTGGAGCTGGAGCTTCCCTGTGGCATGGTCTTATGGGCGTGGAGCGTTCTTCCGGCGGGTGGCGAGTGCGAGGCTGTCAGCAGTCCTAGAGTCATTTTATGTATTGTAAATCGTGCATGTGGCACAGGTTGTATTTTATTTGGACTAGACTTGGCTCTCACAGGACAGTGATTGTGTATTCGAGTCTGTAATAATGTTTTTGGTTTACAGACATTGTTTATATATTATGCTTCCGCTTTTCAGTCAGTTATCATTATCTTTGCTTTGCCACCTTGTGTGTTGTTGTTGGAGTCTTTATTGACCTCAGGTATTGATAGCTGATATTTCATTATTGCCACGTCTCGGGGACGGCCGCCCTGGGGCGTGACAATTATATTATAAAAAGTGAAGTATACAATGGGATATTCTATTATATTTTTTTTGAAAAAATTAAAAATATTTAATTTTCATACATTGGAATAGTGTAGTATACATTGCAACAGCACAATATATAGACAGTTGGGAGATTACTTCTGGATGCATATGGGCCTACAACATGGATTGACTCATTGGATTTGTAACGCCCCCGCACTCATTATCCTTAATTAAGACATGTGATACGGTGCGTCACAGCATCACAATCCACATTATATCGAGTAATATAAATAAACACATAAAATACTCTTAGGATTTAAAACAAAACCAACCACAAGATCTCAATAATTTATTCTTAAGTTTGAACGAATACACACAAATTCTTTATTTAATACTAGTAATAATTCCTCCAGTTTTGCTGATAAGGCTAAGGACGTCTACTACATGCCAAGAAGAAGGCTTATTCAACACCTACGATGCAATGAAGGTAAAACGCAAACTAGATTGCCAACGCCCCTCTGCGAACAACGATAACCAACATCTACCCTGAAAGGTTGGGAAAAGAGGGTGAGCTACCACACGCTCAGTTAATGGACCTATAGCGTCCCAATAATAATAATAACAATAATAATAAAATAGTCCCAAAAATCCAAACTAACAGATTACAAACATATACATATAATTGTCACAAGTGTAACGATAAAACATAATGCATCTCTTTAGAGGAATACCCACAATCTCATACTAACTACACGATGTGTATGATGCAACGGACACGCATGCCCGTATGGCACACAGCCGAATGATGCTCCATCTAGAGCTTGGTCACGGAGACCGGTCGTCACACAGACAAGATCCCACTGGACTAGATCACGCAGACCGATTATCACGCAGACAAGGTCCCACTGGACTGGATCACACAGACCGGTCGTCACGCAGACGATGTCACGCAGATAGATGATATGCATGCAAGATCAATTTATCAAACAGTAATTTGCATGCAAGAATAACATAGCCTCCAATATAAATTATACGTAAAATAATACCTTAAAATCATGATGTCATGCTCATGTATTCCATAATCAAGATAACAGTTGCATTCATAAAATAGGCATGATGCGATCATGATATAAATATAAATAGTTTCAAAATCTACGTATAGACTAGACCCACTCACCTCCGGTCCAACAATTCGCAAAACCACAACCGAATTTTACAGTAAATCTAATATGACAAGAAACGATATGGCTAGGTCACAGTATGATCAAACAGTACGGACCAACCTAGGTCACAGTATCATCAAACAGTACGGCCTGATGGGGTCCGTACTTACCGAAAACCAGACGCTCCTATTGGGACCGTCCAAAACAAATCGACGGCTTTTCTAGGAGCCGTCCAGAACATGCCCGGCGGCTCTCAAGGGAACCGTCTTAAGACCGAAAACATGAAACCCTACCTTTTTATTAAAACATTCTAACATGTTCTATCATGGAAAACTATACACGAGTCGTTTAAAAGGTGTAAAACAGAAAAGAAGTCATCTCAAAAATCCAATTAAAACCAATCCAAAAACTCATTTAAAACATCTTTGAAAAAAAAAACGTATATTTAACATAGGTATAAAAGTAATATAAAATAGGTAAAACGATACAAATCATTTACGAGATAGATCGAAGATCGTATAAAGAAAATCCATTTGAAACCCTAGCTTATGGAAAAACGATAAAAACATCGATGGAACATAAAACACTTGGTACACCCAAGGGTCTGAATATACTTTATGAAATCCTTTGAAAACCTCAAGAGATAACATATTATTATACCTAGCATGATATTCTTCTATTCAAAACCCCTAGATTTAAAAGGATTCATAAAAAGAACATATATAAAAACAAATAAACCATAATACAAAAATCTTCGAAAACCATAGATCTATTATATGTAGAAATAACTAATATGGATCTATGATAAAAATTCTTAAAAATCATAAAAGCATGTATAGGTTCGGATCTATGCCTATAAGGGTCAAAACAAGACTTTAAATGATTGTAAATATGCTTTCTATTCTTAATAAACAACCCTAGACATGATATATACATATCCCCTTTCTTTTGTCATGAAATATTTGTAAAATACTTTGAAAGATTTATGATTTCATAGTTATAACATAAGGATCCAAAAATCATATTAAATCCATCAAAACTATGAAAAACTCAAGAAGAAAACTTAAGAGATCAATGAAATCTGAAGTAAATATGTGAGATCTAAAAGCATCATCTAAAACTTTGTAAAACATCACAAAACATAATGATTTCATTGTTATATCATAAGGACCCGAAATTATATAAAACTTTCAAGTATCAAGAAGAAAATCCAATCTTTTTGTTGGAAAAAAAACTAAGAGCGAAATCATATAACAAGGACACCTAAAGGGAATCATTATCATTCAAAACCCTTCATAAACAAAGGATAATACTCACAAGAACCCTCTATTCGAACCCCTTCCCGAGCTCCTCAACAATGGTGCCAAAAACAAGAGAAGAAGAAGAATACTTTAGGGTTTTAGGGTTTTCAATTAAAAAGAGAGAGAGAGAGGGTATATATGAGCTTATACACCTGCGGAAATCAAAACTAACCGTATCCCAAACATATCAATCAATAATACACATTAAAACTTTCTAAAACTAAAATATATTAAAGTTTGAAATCGTTTACAGATTGACGGGTGCTGTTGGATCAGTCACAAAAACCAACGTATCCTATAGGATCCGTCACAATACCGACAGATCTCACTGGAGTCCTCGCTATTTCCTCTGCCCGACCTCTCAGCACAATTTCGCCCATAACTTTATCGATACTCATCTGATTTACGATCCGTAAAACGCGTTGGAAAGCCAACGAAACGATTAATCTAACCATGTCAAATTATCATAAATTTGGAATACTAAACATACTATAGAAGCAGGTTAATTATGAACAAAAAAGTTAGAGTCGCTACAGGATTTGGTTCTTTTAAATTTATGTTGGAACGTCGGTGACGATGTAAAAAACTTTAGAGGCAATAACATACTAATCGAGGACCAAGCCTTATGATGTAGGATAGATTATGTAGATGAGACCACCAGAAGAGGTCCACCAAATAAATTACAAATTAAGGGTCATGATCTTGGATTCGCACGAAATTTTAAATGGAGAAAGATATCGAGGAGATCTTCTGGATTAATTGTTATACAACTAACAATGCTTAGTTTTAAAAATTCATTTATTTAGGCCTTAAATTAGCGATTTTACTATTTATAATAAGTTTTAGATTGTGATATCTCTCTCATAATAGATTGGAGTTGATCTTTGTCAATTCCTATGATCATCTAGGATCCCATAGATTCAGTTACAACTAATTTTTTTTTTATATAGTAATTTTTTAATTTCTATAATTAGTATAAAAGGAAGACTTGTGACCTAGCCCCCTGTTTGGATCGAGGAATAAGCTATTCTGGGGTTTATATCTATTCGAGGAACAAATAACTTTATCAATGGAATAAGTAATTTTCTGTTTAGTTGTTTATTTTTTATTCTCATTGAAAAATGTAATAATAAAGGTTAAGTTGTTTGGTTAAGTTGATGAAAAATAAAATGTGAATAATGTATAAAAAGTTGATTTGACATGTGGGCCCTATTGATGTATAAGAGGTGATGATAGGTGATTTAATGTGATGAAATGTGATTTTTTTTATGTGATGGTGGATCCCACTTTTCATGGGAATAGATAAATTGGGTATAAGCTTATCCCAGGGGTTACTTAGAATTATTATATTCTCTTATACTCATTTATACTGGCATAGTAATACCAAGTTATACTTTGTAAACAAACAGCCATTTTCCCCTATCCATTCTTATACCATTTTTATACCACCTTAACCCCCCATCCTAACGGGGGGGGGGGGTTGGGTTTTCAGTTTATAATCAATAATATTTTGAATTTCCTCCATTTTGAGGTTTTATTTCTTGTAGATCCAAAGATTCCTTGTGGATTCGAGAAGCTTATGAGATCTCAATGTTGGTTTCATTTTATCCTGTGTTATCTTATTTTGGAGTCTAAAGTTTTTAACCCCATGTTTAAAGGGTGGAATAACACAAGAATTAGGGAATATATACAAAAAAAAAACTATTTGTTTTGTAAGAATAAATCTTGATAGCTATTCTTAAGAAGTTAATATAAATCCTATTAAATATTCAAAGAGGACTGGAATTACTTCTCAGGTGTAGGTGCCAAAAATACACCTCCTATAATGTTGTCATACGTAGCATTGATCCCAATTAATCACACATTTATTAGATGACAAATCATTTATTTAAATTGAGATTTGAATACTCAATTAATGGACAGTCAATTTGGTCCATTAATCATGTAATATTGGTAATCAAACATATTTAAAGATCAACCAAAACCCAATTAATGGATATATATTGATGGAGTCCATTAATCCGTTGGATTTGTCTCCCTCTAATCAAGGTGAATCTCATGATTTTAGGGATAGTCTGGATTCAATCCCAAATCCGAAAACCACTATAACTACAGGCAAGAAAGAGAGGTAAAGGGAGATTGAGATGTTCACATATATTCACTGATTCACATATGTTCAAATATACAAGGCACACATGCCCACACATCGAGAGATGAACCAAACAGTATAGAGAGAGAATGTGATACAGAAAATCATGTGCACAGACACTATTTTCTATTCTTTCTTCTACAGTTACTCACTTGAGCATCGGACAGTCCCCCTCTCTCTTTTTTGCAGGTCCCTCCTCACAAAAACGATCAGATCCTCCCCTTGCTGGTGGTGTGCCGACCCAGATGTCAAAATTGGACACCTCCATTAGGGCTTATCTATTCTAATGCATAAAAAATTAGCATTCCATGTTATTTTAAATAAGTTAACACTTAGCACTCACATATATCCTAAAAACATGTCACATCTATCATATCACATATAACTCTGACACATATTTCCAGACACAAGTAATTTATGCAGGGTGGAGTTGCAATTTAAAAATTTATAAACTCTTATTCATATCTTATTCAAGGTGAACCAAATAATAAAAATGTTTCTTTTACATTTGCAGTGAGAATAACAAAAAAAAACAAAAAATAGTTTATTCTTCATATATTATTATTTTTCCTTATAGTTATCGGGAGTGAATAACTAAATGTTAAACTCCAGAGGTAAGATTTTGTGTATGATATTTGTTATATATGTGTCACTTTTAGCCTGCTGGTAACCGTTGGAGCGTTCTGGCAGTTTTTCGTTTTTTTTCGATTTTCGATCGGAACCGCTAATTTTTGGACTGTTAGCTATCGTCCTGAGTTAGAGGACTCCGATTGGAAATCTAACTGCATATTTGGTGTCCTGGTGCCATTTTAGGCCTCTCACGAAAATTTCATCGAATTCCGGCAACGTTTCTGAAATTTCGCAGTTCCGGGGCGTATCCGGGTTTTAAGTGAGTTGACTTTATATAAATGAAATCTAAAAAGGTTGTGCACTATTCATCTTCTTCCCAAATGAGCTCTCTCTCTCCCCTTCTCCATTTTTCTTGGTTTTGAGCCCCTTGGAGGGCTTGAAGCTTAAAACCTAAAGCATAGGAAGTGTAGATCGGGTCCCGATCTACACCCCGGTGCTTTCAAATTCGAATTCCGGCGAGTTTTGCCCCTCCATCCCCCCTCTCTTCTTCCCTGATTTGGGCCATTTCGGAGGCCGAGAGAGATCCGGGCGTTGGAAGCCTTTTGGGAGAGGTTTCGGTGCGCGGAGAGCAACCGGACTTCCCTTCCTCCCCTTGGTAAGCCTCTTTTTCCTCTCTTTTCTTGTATAGATGTATGTTAGGATGTTGGATTTGAGGTTGGGAGGGGGTCGGCGGCGGTGGGTGGCCGTCGGAGGGCTGTGGGAGGTGGTCGGAGGCCTTGGGGTGGTCTGTGGTTGGTGGTAGAGGAGCTCGGGTAGGGAGGCTGGCAGTCCCGGGTAGCAGGCAACACAGGCAGCGCTCAGGCAGGCGCAACAGGCGTGCAGCGGCAGGGCGCGCGCGCGCGTGCGCCCAAACGTGCGCGCGGGCGTGCGCTTGGGTTGGCGCTGGGCGTGTTGGGTGCTGGGCGTACGGGGCGCGCAGGGTAGGCTGGCAGGGCTAGTGCGGGGTAGGATGGTTGTGGGCTGTGCGAGCAGGGCGGGCCGGCTGGGCAGGCCATGCACGGGCAGCTGGCAGGGGGCGCTCGGGCATCAGGCAGGCAGTGCCCAGGCGTGCAGGCGAGCGGTGCTCGGACCACTCGACGATGCGCGCAGGTAGGCAGTGCGGGCAGCAGCGCGGGCAGGCTGGCAGGCGCGCTGGGCGCGTGTTGCGCGGGCGTGCGTGTGGACGCTGGGTGACGGCGCTGGGGCACTGGGCGAGGGTGCTGAGCGCTCGGCGCTGGGGCACTGGGCGCTGGGAACTGCAGAGGAGCATGCGCGCGGGGCGCTGGGCAGAGGCAGGCGTGCAGGCGGGTAGAGGCGGGACGGAGGTGGTGGTGCGCGCGGGGTGCGCGCGGGGCGAGGCGCTGGGCGCGCGGGGCGTGCGGTGTGCTCGCGTGGTGCGTGCGGGGCGTGCGGGGTGCGCACGGGCTGCTGCTGCGGGGCGCAGTGGGCGCGCGGCAAACCGGGTGGCTTGGCTGCGGGTCCAGGCGTGCGGGCAGGGGACCGGCGGTGCGCCTGGGTGCTCGGGCTGAGGCGCGGCGGCGCGTCCGGGGGGGGCAGATTGCCGTGCGGGTGGTTGCCGTGGGTTCGGGAGTGTGTCGGGGTGCTCGAGCTAGCGTGCGTACGGATCGTATGTACGTTTGCCCGAGTGTTGGGTATTGTTTTGTGTATTTTGGTATATTTTGTGGTATTTGTGGGTTTTACTCACCGTATAAATGTCTGTCTTGCAGATCTTGACGGGCGGTCGCGCGACGACCCGATTTTCGGTGAGTGGGACAATCCAACCCAGTAGAGAGGCGTTATACGCATTTGGGCGTATACCGACCTCTCCTGGGGCACCATGGATTTATATTAACCTATTGTAATGTGTATTCCATGCGAGCATGATTTAAATGTAGAATGCATTCTACCCTAGACTTTGCATGTTAGGGACTTGCAACCTTAGGATATGTGCATGAGCCATGCATCATGTCCCCCGGTTTTCATGCTAGGAAACCTTGGCCTATGCATGCGTCCTATTAGTTTATTTATTAAATAAAATGCTAGTGTATGACCAACTGCATGCCTTAGATGATATTATAGGGAGGAGCCTTGCAAGGTCAACACTGAGACTCGCGTTAGGGTACTCCGTGTTCCTTGTTTGGTTGTCGGGGTGTCCTGTATCGGGAACTCACGCTGCCCTCCCAAGGTTCTTGTCCCAGTAATGTTATAAGAAATGTTATACCATATTATATGATTATTAGCATATTTAGTGAATATTATAGGGGAGGGGCCTTGCGAGGACAGCGGTGAGACCCGGGCTAGGGTACTCCGTGTTCCTTGTTTGGTTGTCGGGGTGTCCTATATCAGGAACTCACGCTGCCCTCCCAAGTTTCTTTCCCCCAATGATATTCCACCCTTGCTAATTATTGTGTATGTTCCCCGCATATTGGTTATGTGCCTTGGAGGAATTCTGAGGAATTCAGGACATTAGAATTGTAGAGATGCGTTGTCGGCGGATCCGAGTGGATCATATGCGTATGGATAGGTTGTTCAGTCCCCTTCGTTGGATCCGGTAGAGGCTGCCCCAACGTTAGAAAGTCCGTCCCTTCTAAGGGTTCCCATCAGTAGGCGCCTCCCGATATTTGTGACGGACTGTGCTGAAGTTGTGGGTGAGGGCTCCCATCAGTAGGCGCCTCCCGATATTTGTGACGGACTGTGCTGAAGTTGTGGGGTGATAGCCCAGCAGCCTACGGAGTGGAGGAGCGACTATCGGTGGACCAAGGGTGACCAACAGCCTAGTCAGTCCCAAAATCCTATGTCACCTGTGGAGGGGTGAGAGTGAGGGTGTAGTGGGTTGGCGATGAGCGACCCACTGGTGTTGTGATTGGATGATTATCAGTCCCAAAATCCTATGTCACCCGTTGTAGGGTGAGGGTGAGGGTGTAGTGGGTTGGCGATTAAGCGACCCACTAGTTTGTGTATTTGTTACCATTTTGTGGTTGTTTAATAAGAGATTGTGGATTATTAAGATCTGAATAGTGGTCAATATTGTCTGTGATGCATGGGTTGTGCTGTTCACTGAGCGTGTGGCTCACCCCTCGCATATGTTTTTCCCCAGTTGCCACTGAGCCTGAGCTGGAGCCGGAGCAGCAGTTGGAGCTTTCCGAGGGATTCCTTCAGTAGCGGAGTAGCGCTACGTTCCGCGAGTGCCAGAGGCTATCAGCATCCCTTCTTGACTGTATGTATTTTATTTCCGTGCTTGGCACGCGTTTGTATATATTCAGTTGTATTGTGTATATTGGCTCTCACAGGACAGATGATTGAGTATCGAGTCTGTAGTATGTTTATTTACAGATTCAGTCTTTTGCTTCCGCATTTGGTGTATATATCATGTCAGCCTCTTTGTTGTCTGTGTGTCATTCTGGTTGTTTGTGTATGATATATTATTGACCTCCTGTGTAGATTCTGATATTATATATACACTTGCCGCGTCCTAGGGACGGCCGCCCTGGGGCGTGACAAAAAGTTGGTATCAGAGCCTGGTCCTGTCAGAGCCAATGGTCTTCTTTCGTAGAGATGAGTCCTAGGATTTCTATATGAGTATTCTGATCCTAGTGTCTGGTTTTCTTAGGGTGCTGATATGCCTCCTCGCAGAGGACGGCGCGGACGAGGTCCCTCTCGGTCTTTGGAGGTTTCCGGACCTACCAGAGACGAGGATGCTACCGGAGAGCCCTTGACGCAGGAGCCTCCTGCTTGGGAGCGTGCTTTCACTCGGTTGGCTGATTTGGTGGAGACCCAGACCAGAGCATTGGCAGAGCAGGCTAGAGAGATTCAGGAGCTGAGGGCGGCTCGCGAGGCAGTTCCGCAGGTCCCCTTGGTGGCAGATCCGCCTGTGGTACCCGATGTACCCCCAGTTCCAGTGGCGATTCCGGCGGTAGGAGTCCAGGGTCCCCTGAAGAGGGAGGAGGAGCTAGAGGCGGCGGCGCGAGTGCAGCAGAGCGGCCTCAACGCCTTTCTGAAGCTCCACCCTCCCGAGTTCCATGGGCAGACGGCAGATCCTCTTGCGCCAGAGCGTTGGTTGAGGGAGGTGGACACGATCTTCGCGGCCATGCTTTGCACTGATCGCCAGCGAGTCCCCCTGGCCACCTTTATGCTGAAGGGTAGCGCCGCCGACTGGTGGGCTACCCGAGTGGTGGACATCCCAGAGGGAGTGGAGCAGCTTTCTTGGGCGGGTTTCCGGAGGTACTTTCTGGAGGAGTACTTTCCGTTCTCGACGCGTCAGATCGTGATGCGGGAGTTCGAGCAATTGACGCAGGGCTCCATGTCGGTTGCTGACTACTCTACGCGCTTTACGAGGCTGTCCAGATTTGCTCCAGCGTTGGTGATGGACAAGGACATGAGGTGCCGTCGATTCGAGCTCGGTCTCAGCAGCGCTATCCGGGTGCACGTCACCTCCCAGGCATTCTCGAGGTTCTCGGACTTGGTGTCTCAAGCGAAGACGGTCGAGCGAGATCTCGGGATCATCGTGGGGGTTCCGACCCCTTCTGCAGATCAGGGTCCTTCCGGGAGTCGGGACCAGGGGCAGCGCAAGAGGAAGAGGCCCCGCTTCGATCAGTCAGCGGCTGCCTCTCCTCCAGCAGATGCGGTGCCAGTGTGGGATCCAGCACCCATTGCAGCAGTGCCCATCCAGTCCAGGCAGCCGGAGAAGCGGCGCTGCTTCCATTGTCAGCGCATCGGGCATATCAGATACAATTGCCCTGATGCTGGCCGACCCCGAGTGCTGCCTCCGCAGCCGCAGTTCTTGCAGCAGCAGCTTCCGCGCCAGCAGCCAGTGCAGCCGGCGAGGCGTGCCCCTGCTCCTCAGCCGCGGTTGGTCCAGGGCAGAGTTGCAGCGCTTACGGCCGAGGAGGCGCAGTCTTCGGGTATCATGGTTCGAGGTATTATCTATGTTCCCAGCTCTCTAGTAATAGGATATATGTGTGGGTGTGTGTTTGGTTGCTGTTATGCAAGTGTGTGTGGTATTTGGTGAGCAAGTGTCAAGAGCGGTTGATTGGGTTAAGGAAGCCGGGTTGTAGCCGTCCTGGTAGAGAGTTCCCATCAGTAGGTACCACCGATGCAGTCGGAGGGGTACTGAATTTGGGAGTATACCAGGTAGGGGCTACCCGGGAAGAGATTATTGAATGGTGCCGCGAGCGTGGAATCGCTCTCCCCTTCGTTGGATCCGCGTAGTACAGCCCCGGCGTTAGACAGGCTCCCGGTCAGAGGACCAGGCGAGCTACGGAGCGGGGAGAGGCTACCGGTGGACCAGGGGTAGAGAGCAGTCTAAGTCTCTCCCAAAGTCCCAAAATGTCTCCTTTCGGGAGTGAGGGTGTGGATGAGGCGAAGACGGGTCGCTCGTGACCCAGTTTCTGTTGGACCGTTCCAATGATGTTGGGTCCGGTCTTGTAGTGGATGTTGAAGGACATCGTTAGGTGATCATCTAGAGGTAGATGATCCGGAGGGGTTAGTAGTGTTCTTTAAAATGATGTCTTCTTCTAGTGTTCCTTTCTGGATTAAGGGGCCTTGTGAGGTCGGCGTTGAAACCCGGGCTAGGGTACTTCGTGTTCCTTGTTTGGTTGTCGGGGTATCCTATATCGGGATTTCATGGTGCCCTCTCGAGGTTTCTTTTCCCAGGTAAGGGATACCATGGAAGCATCAGATGGATGAAAGATCAAGTGCGAGTTTGGTTGGAGGTTAAGGCCTTTTGGGCTGTGTGATTTTTGGTAAAGGCATATCTGTGGACCCGGGCAAGACGCTCGTCGCGTCAAATTGGCGTCGACCGTCGAACCCCGCAAGGATTCGGAGCTTCCCGAGTTTGGCAAGTTATTGCAGGAAGCTTGACGAGGGACTCTCGAAGATAGCTGTTCCTCTTAACCGCCTTACTCGGAAGGATGTCCGGTTCGAGTGGTCCCCTTCTTGCGAGGAGAGCTTCCTGGAGTTTTCGGAGGCTCACCTCAGCGCCAATTCTTACCCTTCCGTCTTGGAGGGGTGGGTTCGCAGTTGGGTAAGGGTGTGTCCACGATCCTGCTCACGTCATCCCGTTCGAGCCGCTCGTCTCTGAGCCGGACAGTCATTCGTGGAGCAGTCGATTGAGATCATGGACCGCCGCGTGAGGAGGCTCTGCACCAAGACCGTCCAGTTGGTCGAGGTGCGATGGCAGCACCGTTCCGGTGTCGAGGACACTTGGGAGCTCAAGGATGCCAGGTGTGACGCGTATCCGCATCTTTTCCCCTCCTAGATGTTTTTGCATATTTTGAGGACAAAATTTCCTAAGGGGGGAAGAATGTTATATATGTGTCACTTTTAGCCTGCTGGTAACCGTTGGAGCGTTCTGGCAGTTTTTCATTTTTTTCGGTTTTTTTATCGGAACCGCTAATTTTTGGACTGTTAGCTATCGTCCTGAGTTAGAGGACTCCGATTGGAATTTAACTGCATATTTGGTGTCCTGGTGCCATTTTAGGCCTCTCACGAAAATTTCATCGAATTCCGGTAACGTTTCTGGAATTTCACAGTTCGGGGCGTATCCGGGTTTTAAGTGACTTTATATAAATGAAGTCTAAAAAGGTTGCCCACTATTCATCTTCTTCCCAAATGAGCTCTCTATCTCCCCTTCTCCATTTTTCTTGGTTTTGAGCCCCTTGGAGGGCTTAGAACTTAAAACCTAAAGCATAGGAAGTGTAGATCGGGTCCCGATCTACACCCCGGTGCTTTCAAATTCGAATTCCGGTGAGTTTTGCCCCTCCATCCCCCCTCTCTTCTTCCCTGATTTGGGCCATTTCGAAGGCCGAGAGAGATCCGGGCGTTGGAAGCCTTTTGGGAGAGGTTTCGGTGCGCGGAGAGCAACCGGACTTCCCTTCCTCCCCTTGGTAAGCCTCTTTTCCTCTCTTTTCTTGTATAGATGTATGTTAGGAGGTGGGTGTGAGGTTGGGAGGCGGTCGGCGGCGGTGGGTGGCCGTCGGAGGGCTGTGGGTGGTGGTCGGAGGCCTTGGGGTGGCCGGAGGTGGGTGGTAGGGGAGCTCGGGCTGGCAGGCTGGCAGCCCCGGGCAGCAGGCAGCACAGGCAAGGCTCAGGCAGGCGCAGCAGGCGAGCAGCGGCAGGGCGCGCGCGCGCGTGCGCGCGGACGTGCGCTCGGGTTGGCGCTGGGCGTGCTGGGTGCTGGGCGTACGGGGCGCGCAGGGTAGGCTGGCAGGGCTAGTGTGGGGTAGGATGGCTGGGCTGTGCGAGCAGGGCGGGCCGGCTGGGCAGGCCATGCACGGGCAGCTGGCAGGGGGCGCTCGGGCATCAGGCGGGCAGTGCCCAGGCGTGCAGGCGAGCGGTGCTCGGGCCACTCGATGATGCGCGCAGGCAGGCAGCGCGGGCAGGCTGGCAGGCGCGCTGGGCGCGTGTTGCACGGGCGTGCGCGTGGACGCTGGGTGAGGGTCCCGGGTGCTGGGCGCTGAGCGTCAGGCGCTGGGTCGCGGATACCGGGTGCTGGGGAGGGTGCTGAGCGCTAGGCGCTGGGGCGCTGGGCACTGCAGAGGAGCATGCGCGCGGGGCGCTGGGCAGAGGCAGGCGTGCGCGCGGGTAGAGGCTGGTGGTGCGCCGAGTGCGCGCGGGACGGAGCTAGTGGTGCGCGCGGGGTGCGCGCGGGGCGAGGCGCTGGCGCGCGGGGCGTGCGGTGTGCTCGCGTGGTGCGCGCGGGCGTGCGGGGTGCGCACGGGCTGCGGCGGGGCGCAGTGGGCGCGCGGCGCACCGGGTGGCTTGGCTGCGGGTCCAGGCGTGCGGGCAGGGGCCGGCGGTGCGCCTGGGTGCGCGGGCTGAGGCGCGGCGGCGCGTCCGGGGGGGCGGATGGCCGTGCGGGTGGTTGCCGTGGGTTCAGGAGTGTGTCAGGGTGCTCGGGCTAGCGTGCGTACGGATCGTATGTACGTTTGCCCGAGTGTTGGGTATTGTTTTGTGTATTTATTGGTAGATTTTGGGGTATTTGTGGATTTTACTCACCGTATAAATGCCTGTCTTGCAGATCTTGACGGACGGTCGCGCGACGACCCCTTTTCTGTGAGTGGGACAATCCAACCCAGTAGAGAGGCGTTATACGCATTTGGGCGTATACCGACCTCTCCTGGGGCACCATGGATTTATATTAACCTATTGTAATGTGTATTCCATGCGAGCATGATTTAAATGTAGAATGCATGCTACCCTAGACTTTGCATGTTAGGGACTTGCACCCTTAGGATATGTGTATGAGCCATGCACCATGTCCCCTGTTCTCATGCTAGGAAGCCTTGGCCTATGCATGTGTCCTACTAGTTTATTTATTAAATTAAATGCTAGTGTATGACAAACTGCATGCCTTAGATGATATTATAGGGAGGAGCCTTGCGAGGTCAACACTGAGACCCGGGTTAGGGTACTCCGTGTTCCTTGTTTGGTTGTCGGGGTGTCCTGTATCGGGAACTCACGCTGCCCTCCCAAGGTTTCTTGTCCCAATAATATTATAAGAAATGTTATACCAAATTATATGATTATTAGCATACTTAGTGAATATTATAGGGGAGGGGCCTCGCGAGGACAGCGGTGAGACCCGGGCTAGGGTACTCCGTGTTCCTTGTTTGGTTGTCGGGGTGTCCTATATCGGGAACTCACGCTGCCCTCCCAAGTTTCTTTCCCCCAATGATATTCCACCCTTGCTAATTATTGTGTATGTTCCCCGCATATTGGTTATGCGCCTTGGAGGAATTCTGAGGAATTCAGGACATTAGAATTGTAGAGATGCGTTGTCGCGGATCCGAGTGGATCATATGCGTATGGATAGGCTGTTCTGTCCCCTTCGTTGGATCCGGTAGAGGCTGCCCCAGCGTTAGAAAGGCCGTCCCTTCTAAGGGTTCCCATCAGTAGGCGCCTCCCGATATTTGTGACGGACTGTGCTGAAGTTGTGGGTGAGGGCTCCCATCAGTAGGCGCCTCTCGATATTTGTGACGGACTGTGCTGAAGTTGTGGGGGTGATAGCCCAGCGGCCTACGGAGTGGAGGAGAGACTATCGGTGGACCAAGGGTGACCAACAGCCTAGTCAGTCCCAAAATCCTATGTCACCCGTGGAAGGGTGAGGGTGAGGGTGTAGTGGGTTGGCGATGAGCGACCCATTGGAGTTGTGATTGGATGATTATCAGTCCCAAAATCCTATGTCACCCATTGAAGGGTGAGGGTGAGGGTGTAGTGGGTTGGCGATTGAGCGACCCACTAGTTTGTGTATTTGTTACCATTTCGTGGTTGTTAATAAGAGATTGTGGATTATTAAGATCTGGATAGTGGTCAATATTGTCTGTGATGCATGGGTTGTGCTGTTCACTGAGCGTGTGGCTCACCCCTCGCATATGTTTTTCCCCAGTTGCCACTGAGCCTGAGCTGGAGCCGGAGCAGCAGTTGGAGCTTTCCGAGGGATTCCTTCAGTAGCGGAGCAGCGCCACGTTCCGCGAGTGCCAGAGACTATCAGCATCCCTTCTTGACTGTATGTATTTTATTTTCGTGCTTGGCACGCGTTTGTATATATTCAGTTGTGTTGGTGTATATTGGCTCTCACGGACAGATGATTGAGTATCGAGTCTGTAGTATGTTTATTTACAGATTCAGTCTTTTGCTTCCGCATTTGGTGTATATATCATATCAGCCTCTTTGTTGTCTGTGTGTCATTCTGGTTGTTTGTGTATGATATATTATTGACCTCCTGTGTAGATTCTGATATTATATATACACTTGCCGCGTCCCGGGGACGGCCGCCCTAGGGCGTGACAATATTGAAGGTAAAACACTCTTATTTTGTTATTTTGTTTGGGGTGTGACATAATCTTATGCTCTAAATTGATTAAAATAATTGATCCTCAAAAAGTCCTCTTAACCTCTTTTTCATAAAAAAAAAATTTACTGTGTTGATCTGTAACACATAAAAACTATAATCTGAAATAAAAAAAAAATCATGTTCAATGACAGTCTAAAAAATGGGGAAATTAATTAGGAGTCCTTGTGATCACACATCTATTATTTTTATATCCCTAAAAAATTTTAAATTTTTTAGGTCCTTAAGACATTGAAAAATTATCTCTAGGTCCTTTCAAGCGAATGTTTTTCAAAAAATACAGAAAATACCCTCGCCCATTTTTAGGCAAGTTAACAGTGTACTGGGGATTGTTACCAGTGTACTAGAAATACTTAATAATGTATTAGGAAGTGTCTAGAGTGTACTAAGATAATTGGGTAGGGGGCAATTTATGTGAAGGTTAACAATGTACTGGGAAGTGTTAACAATGTGCTAAAATAACTGAGTGGGGGGGGGGTGCAATTTCGGTATTTTTGAACAACATCCGGCTGGAGGGACTTGAAGATAATTTTTCACCGCCTTAATGACCTAAAACAAATTTGAAAAATTCCAGGGATCTAACAATTATAGACGGGTGACCACAGGGACCCTATTTAATTTCCCCCTAAAAAAATGATTTTGTAAAATGTGAATCAGATTGTCAATTGGTTCTATACATAACCAAAGTAATAGTGAATCTAAATTGACAAAATTTGTTTTGAAGTACATATTAAATAATCCATAGCCCCATTATGCTAAAATTAGTCCCAAAATCAGTTCCAAACGGGACATACATGTTATATTTTATTCAATGCTCATTTCTCCAATCCAAAAATAAGTTCAAACCAGCTTGATTTTTAGTTTTGTTTTTCACTGTAATTGGTAATTATAGCATATAATTTTATTTGAAAAGAAAATGTTACATTCAGAATATTTTACAGTCCAAAACACACTCTAATATGTATCCACACACACACACGGACGCGCGCGCGCGCGGAGATAGAGAGAGACATAGGTGGTTTTTATTTTTTTTTTAAACCGATAGACAAATGCTATCCCAATAATATATTCATCGAAATAACATAAGTTTGAATGGAGGATAGAAATACAAGAGAAGTAAAAAAGAAAAGCTTAAACAAAGTTGAAGAAAATTCTACTCCAGTGAAGATAAATTTCACACAGGCGTTGAAGCCAGAATTGGGATCAAAGATGTGTGTCAATGAAGGCTCTTCCTCTAATGAAGTCCACAAATTACATTCAGATTGAGGCACAGGGATGGCAGGGGTGGCCTGCATCCGGCTGGATGAATTTGCTCTTCACGTGATGGACTAGCGTTGTGGAGGGGGCATTTGCATGCGTTGGCGATGAGTGGAGATCTTTTCTACTCATTTCGGTAGCGCTTAGACTTTTCTTCCTTCTTTTATCTCCATTTTTTTTTCTTTATTTTTCATTTTCTATTTCTCCTCTCTTCATTTTGTTTGTACATCCTCTGTCCAAGAGAGTTTTTTTTGTGAAATACCAAAGGTTACTAAAAAAAAAAAAATGGTCCACAAACCACACTGTCATGCGCATGTCACGTGTCCAATTTGACTAATAAGAAACAGCAAATCTGGTATTTGCAGAACCAAGGGGCGACAATGGTACAAAACAAACACTACTCAGCTCTAGTGCTCTACTTATTTTTCCTATTTTATAAAGGGCCCTCGAATTGAAACAACCTTCATCGAGGCCCTATGAGAATGCCAGAAGCCAATATATTTTGTTAGTGGCTTCTTGTTTTTGGGCTTCCGAAAACTTGCAAAAGGAACTGAAGCCGAGATTACTGACTTACATATAAAAATTGAAGAGTAGTTCGAGGAGGTCCCCCTATCTCCCTCGCATCTTCATCAACTTTGCCCGCTTTGGTAGGAACATATGCCATGTCTCACACGACGCCTTCACGTGCACTGCCTAATCTTTGCCCATTATAGTATTAACTTTTGACGTCGGAATTCATAAAAAATTAAATCAACAGAGAGACACGTACACAACTTCTATTTATTCAAAGTGTCCTTTTCTAATAAAAAAAGAATTCCATCTAAACATCCATTCTTTGATGTAGACAAAGATTATAAAGAATATATTTCAACATTGTTTTATGAAATTTGTAGGTAATACTAATATTATAATGACAGTATATTTATTTTTTCTTCTTCTAATAATTACAATAAAAACGTAGCGGGGGACAACAGTTTAACCACCTCCACAAAAGGGGATGGACAAGTTCTGTTTAACTATTAGCTAGGGATGAAAATATGCGTGTTACGTGCGATTGTTTTTGTTTGTTTGTAACACAGAGTAATGGAAGTCGTTGAATGTCCATTAATTAATGGGGTTTTGTGATTAACAGAGGGGTATCTTGTGCTTGCCGCCCGCTTGGGGGTTTCTGACTCCCAACAATATCTGATTATAATATATAGTTTACAGTTCACACTTTAGCGTTTGTATTTTAGATGAAAAAATTAGCATTCAACTAAGATTTGTTTTGATACCGGCCAACAGGGTATTGGTGATCAATTGGATAGCATCATGCCACCGTGTGTTTGTTCCTTATTGACGCGTGTTCGATTCACATCTTTAACTTATTCAGGTATCCGTAGGGAAATTTTCGAGTGGTCTTGTGTTATGGAGATGTCTCTTACTTCTCTATGAAATACACAATTTTTTAGCAAAAATGTTGTGTTGAATTAAGCTCAAAGACTCAACCAAGTGCCAAACATACTATAATTGATCAATTTTTTTGTCACTTAATTCCTCACGAGATGGCTAATCTACAGTATCATTTAATAGAATAACATAAAACTTCAAGAACTGACAGCTCCCGATGTACAAAATAAACCTCTATTAAAAAAGCTTGGGTGATGTCCACAAACAAGCAAACTATGACTTAATTGCCAAGCATTAAGAATGTAGTGTATGCACCGCGTCACACCATGGAAGTACCTCTTGAAACTCATTTGAAACCTTAACATATTGATTATATTTTAATGTAGTGTATGCACCGCGTCACACCATGGAAGTACCTCTTGAAACTCATTTGAAACCTTAACATATTGATTGTATTTTAATTAATCTCAACATCAAAAGATTAAAGGGTGTCAACCATCCAAAGATGGTGAACACGTCATGAATTGGACAGACATGGAAAGGGTAGCACTAAAAGATAGACATTGCCGAGTCAGATAGTGTACGCCACACCACCACCAAATGAACAAACGCGAGCGTGTGATGTGAAATTAAGGGTCCCCCCTTCGACATAGATGTGGAGAATGACGTGCACATTATTGTACATAAAAAACAAACAATTTGTTACTATAACGAGTTGGTGTTATCTCTTCAATTTTTCTCTTCATTTTATAGTACTATTGTAGATATTAAAGGACCATAGAAGATCACCCGCCTTAAATTATCAACTACAATGATTCAAATCGAATATCCACTAATTAAATTCTGTATCATTTGTCATGTTGTTCTTCTGGGTGTTTTGGAATTCAATTCATATTTAATTTTGAGCACAAAAATAAAAAACAAACGAGTTGAATACAACTATACCCATTCATTGACAAGCATTCTTTGTTATTTATTTGTTTCTAAGATAATTTAAATTATTTGCTTCAATTCAATCATAGGGAGTTATTAAACTTAAAAGCTTGATTTTCCATGCCTACGTGTTTTGATTCCAATAATTCAAGAAAAATGTTAGATTGCTGAGTCAATAGTTTTTTGGATTTCATGTTTCATAAAGTTGTGTATTTTAATTCTCGCCCACACAACATGTTGGTATGGATTGCTCACAATATCATCATTTTTCAAAGATGAGATATCTTATTTGAGAACACATGAGGATTAATGTTGATTAGTTCAATTAAGAATATGAGTCTTTATTAATTGTGCTTGTACAGGAGGCGTCCCATTGGATAGTTTCAGATCATGTAATTCTTATTTGATTGGCATTTTTTTAAGTTTTAATTTCTTCATAGTTATGTCTTTTCCTCCTTATTTCTTGAAGTTTTTCTATTAATATATCATGAGAAATTTTCATGTTAAATAAAAAAAAGGAACTGTCGTCTATGCACATATTTATAACATATACCTTGTAGCTGGATTTGTAGCTGCTGGATGAATTACAATCTGTACATGATTTCTCTCCTAAACAATTATTCATCCAATAGATATTACAAGTGAATGATTAATGTATTAAGCTGGAGCGTTGTTGTATACAGTTCATTTTTCAGCTCAAATTTAGTCTTATATACCTCGTTCGTGGCATATACTCACATTAACAAGATATATAACTAGTTAAAATTTCTATTGTTATATAAATGAATTCATTCATTCATTAAAATATATGCTTTATTAATTTTGATAAATTACATTTTGACCCCCTAAAGTCTTTGAAACATATACGAACACCCTTTGAAGTTTTAAAACATGCACTTATAGCCCTTGCTGTTATATTAATTTCCATTAAGTTGGGGGCAAAATTACGGTTTTATCATTTCTATTAAATCATTATCATGTTTTCACCTTTTAATTAACTGTTGTGTAAATTAATTCTTATAAAAAATGCATCCATATGTATTTGAAAAATTGATTATTGTATTAAATATTCATAAAGCACATCTAAAATTAATTTATTCTCTCGTTTTTGGATATTTATAAAATTAATTAAAAGATAAAATAGTAATTTTGAAGTATTTTTGTTTCATCTTAATAAAAAATCTAACAATAGAGGGTGTAACTGTATATTTTTAAACTTCAGAAAGCGTTTTTGCAGGTTCCAAAAATTTTAGGGTCCAAATGCATTTTACCCTTTTTTTTTTTATATCTTACTAAATGAAAAAACCATTATAAAAAAATTTGAAAAATGTGAATTGAAAATGGGTTGATAGAAAAACTATCAAGTAACATTTTCTATTAAGCTAATTAAAAATTGGTCGAATCAAGGACTGAAAGATATTGGTGGTATAACTCCAATTAACAAGGTGGTATCCAGTTGTGAGGCCAAAAATTGGGGGGGGGGGGGGGGGGGGGGGGGGGGAGGAGGCAAGCCAAAGCAACTTGTGGTTCCCCCATTGGCTCTTTTCACGACCAATGGCCAGCACGGACGCATTGTCAAAGGACCCCACTCTCCACTAATCTCTCTCTCCCTCCCTCTTCTATATATACTCACTGCCTCCCCTTCTCACCCAAATCAGTTCAAACAAGAAAAACAAATAGCTAGACTAGTTTAAAGAGAGAAGAAAAGTGAAGAAGAGATGAAGATGGGCAATGGAGATTCAAAGAGGAGGATGAACTGCAGCAGGAGTTTTGCTGGGGCTCTTAGACAGCAGAAGGCCAGGCTCTACATCATCAGGCGTTGTGTTGTCATGCTCCTCTGTTGGCATGACTGAAGTTCTCTTATTTTATTTTTTTGGAAGAGGTGTGTATATAGTCAACTTTAGAGAGCAAGCAATTTTGTAAGAAACTATGGCAGGCTCCAATATTTTTGTATTTTTTTGGGTTGGGGTGGGGAGGATTGTAAAGGAAAAGCTTTGATGATTTAATGAAGTAAAAGATCTGCTAATCTTGAATTTTATTTCAATTTTTTTTTTTCACTGTGGTTTCTAGTGCTTGATGTTCTTTCTCTCTGTCTGATTTTTTATATTTTTTTTAATTTTGATATGAGATTAAGAACTTCAGTGGAATGTATTTGCAGCCTGAACTGGATTCCCCCTTGTTATTTCTGATTATTTATTTATTTATTTATTTTTTGGTAGAGGAATTGGGTCTTCAATTCCTACATTGGATCTACTAGCAAGGACTCTACTAACTTTTCAAGAGGTGATTTAATTTATGTGAGAAGGTTAGCTCTGCAATTACTTCAAGAAAATCAGTATAAGTTATATGCTTTTTTTCCGCTTAAGTGAAACTTAAGCAATGTTTGGTTGATGGTATTCCGTTCTATTTTCCTATTTGAATGAATTTTGAGAATAATGACACAAATCAAACAGGATCTTAGATTATTTTCCCCTGTTTGGATGGGCAAAAGTTTTTGATTTATTTAACGCATTCCCTTTATTTCCCAAATCTTGACATCATCATCCTCTCTTGCAGCTTTGAAAATTCTATGCTCTTTGTTTCTTTCACTTCATCGTGCCAAACAGAGGGATCTTCAAATGCATAAAAACAGCAATGCAAATCAAACAGACGTCCATTCTTTAAATTGACCCCCCAAAAGAGTGTAGAAAAACTGAATAAATACAGAGAAGTCTTCTCATTTATAAGGATTAATACATTCATTAAAACTTCTGACACAATGGTTGGTACAGTATTTCTGTGATTCAGTTAAGATGGGACTTTGGAGAGGCTATTAAAGAACTGATCAAAGTCAAAATAGTTACCACAGTTGAAACAGTGTGGGATTATTGTAACATTGTCTAGGCTTTTCACTTGCTACAGGTGGCTACCAGCCTATTTTTCCAATTAAATTATGGTAGTCATGTCATTGTTTGTGTAGTTATTATTAATTAATTAAATTAAAAAGAGTCATTATTGATAACGGTCATAAACTGTTCAACTGTCTGTGACTAGCCTTTTTACAGTGCCAATCTTATGGGTTCTTCTTTTACTGTAATGATTCATTTATGAAATTAGCATATGAGAAAAAAATGGAAAGGATTTCCAATGGTTGCATATGATAGATAGATAGGCCTTGCATTATGAATCTAGACTGGATAATATAAAATGAAGCAATTGTGTGTACCGCATTGATGACCAGGGGGTCTCATGACTAGAGAATGACAGGTTACAATGGAGCACAAAATCATCTTGGGTGGCAAGTCTGCAAAATCATTAAAATCTGCACAACCTTAAATTTATTGGTTGCAACCAATGTCAGATTAAATCCAGTCCTGCACAGTTTATCAATCTCTATATCAGGCATGTCAAGATTAGAAATAAGAAAAAGATCCGAAGAATTCAATGGGAGCAGACTGCTAAGGCACTAGAATACTCATAAGGGCGGACCCTGACAATTGAATTATTTGAATAGGCTCTAGGAGAAATTTTAAAGCGGAGCCCCATATATTATGTTTTTAAAAAATATAGATAATTTTAATCTTGCACATTATTAATATTACTAAATAGATACATAATATTATAATAATTTAATTAAAACATTATACAATATCATAAGCACTTTAAAAAAAAATTTAAAAATTGAAATGTCTATTGGATTATAGTTGGAGAGATTTAGGAAAAAGAGAAATTTTATGAGAAAAAGTTTGTTGAAAGGGATTAATTGAAGTAACACATCTCACCGTACATTTTATTAAAGTCCATTTAATAGATGGTTCTTAGGGGCCCTTGTTATGTGGGGGCCCTAGGCAATTATCTTGGTGGCCTTGCCCCAGGGCCGACTCTGATACCCATGTTGGATGAAACTGAACAATGAAGATAAGAAATCACAATAAATGTAAAATAATTGATTCATTCTTTATCCTATAAATGCATTTTAGCACACACGAAGCCCGTCTTGCCCCGGTTTGGGCACGGAACAAGTGAAGAATAGACCTTTATAGAGGTATATTGGCAAAAAAGTAATGTCTTACACCAATGAAAGTAGGAAACCCGAAGCTATGCTTGCTTAATTTGACATAATCTCTAATAATAATTTCAAGCGAACTGAAACTTATTAACGTATACACTCTTCTAAAATATTATGTATGATGGATAAAAGAAAACTTTAACAAATGAAAAAATACACCAATGACTAATATATCAGGAAGTCGTTCTATATAGGATAAGACTGTGTCATGTCCCAAATGAGGAAAGATTTTTTAAGAATTTTAAATGCAATTTTGGTTGTTAGGTGAATAATGCATTTTAAGATGAAAAAGAGAACAATTAATTGAATGTAAATTTAGATATTGGATATTGTTCAGTGGGACTTATACATCCTTGGTTTCTGATACATTCAGTTCTTTCTTACAACCTTGTTTGCAGTTCCACTTAATCTAACCTAGTATAAAGCTTTTTCAAAAAAATATGCATTAACTTCATCTGATTATAGATTTCATTTTTAAAGTTACGTATTATATACATCTAAAAACTATTAAAACATGTAAGAACAAAAAATAAGACTTCAAACATTGGCCATTCCTATTAATTTCCTTTCATGGTGTTAATACATTCAATCATTCTTGCAGTCTCTACTTCCCCCTAACCAAGTATATACTAAGTTAGCCTAATACATACTAGGTTAGAAAACACAAAAATGTATGTAGTCCATTCATTCAATGTGTATAATCTCTTTTCTTATTTTAATAAAATTACTTATACTTAACAAAAATATACAACTTTCTAAGAAAACCCAAATACATTGGAAATATTAATGGGACGACAACAACCTTCAAGTTGAACACACCCGACATTTCTGACACTTGGGCTAGACATTTCTCTTTCAAACCCAGCTTAAGCAAGAGTAGGAGTTAGGAACTCGATTTACCATCTAAGGCAAGGCTTGCTCCAAAACTAAGCTACTTAATGAAGGATGGATTGAAACAAAGAGGGTATACTCTGAAACAGGGGCTGTATCTGTATGTAAGAAAGAATGATGAATTGAAGAGCCTCCTTGCCCCACAAATATTCTGCTGTCGGCCACAAACAGCCATCCAGCACATCCCCGACACGATGTATGATTAAGTCAGTGTGAAAGCAAGACCTCATCGAACCCACCCACCCCCCACGTGTGCCTCCCTGCCCCATGTCGGAAGAAACTTTATTTGTCAAAGATCCGTTGATAATAGTGATGTCGTTGATTTATAAATGTCTGTCTCTGTATCCACGTGTGATGAGAAATCCAGTCCTCATATTGTCGTCCATATATATCCATTCCCTTTTGTCCCCCCTAAACGACCAAGGACATGTATCGGAAATGGATGGCCTTATTCAACAGTGATTTGGTAGTACCACTACCATGAAGTCGAGAGGACCATCATCACCACACACTGTTTATAGTGGGGTTACTCCTGTTTTAAGCTTTGAATTGAATCTCTTCTTCTCTCCCTGTAATGGAAGACCCAATGATGATATTTTAGTACTTTTTCTTTTTTTCCATTAGTTGGACCAATATTGTTTGAGTTTTGATTGACTAGGTTTAACTTTTTAGGACCTTTGTCCCGAGGCCTTTGGCCTAGTGGTGGACACCACCCCTTTTGGGGTGACTATCCAAGGGATGATCGTTGCTCTAAGCAAGGTGGAAAAAAAAATGTTAGTACAACCCATCTGGGTTGGTTTCAGTGGGTCTGACTAAGTCTGTCAATCGGACGGATACGGATCGGATAGGCCTGTGAATTATCCGTATCCGATATCCGACGGATATTCCAAAACCTATATCCGTATCCGATCCGAAAATCCGGATACGGATTCAGATAATATCCGAAATATCCGAACCAGATTAAAATATAAAAAATTTATAAAATCTTAAGTTCTAACATGGTTAAATAGGTATCCACTAAAGACATAAAAATACAAATCTTAATATAGTTAAATAAGTATCTAACATGGTTAAATAGGTTTGTGTTTTGTCCTAGATCATGAGCCATTGGATTTTCATCTAAGGGTTGAAACTAATTCTAACATATATAAATAAAATAACAGTTCGGATACGGATATTGTTTGGATCGGATATAGGCTATATCCGATCCGATCCGAAAATTTTCGGATACGGATTATTTGGTTCAGATACGGATACGGATTTTCGAATATCGGATATTTTCTATATTTTCAGATACGGATTCGGATTGAATACGGATATTTTTTTGAATAATTGACAGACTTAGGTCTGACCCAAACAAAGTTTGTGTGTTGGGTCTGTTGCGTCGTCCTGTCTAGTTCTTTATACTGCAAAAAAAAAAAAAAAAAAAAAAAAAAACACAACCTTTAGGACCTTTGTTTCAATCCAGGTTAACTTTGATAACATATGAATGATGAGGCTCCTAACTAGTGTCCAAGAACCCAATATTAGTAGAAAAACATATGGGGAAGGTTATTTTACTCCGTTTTTCATTAATCCCACCTCGTTAGATGATCCATCCCATTCAAAACTTATGCACTGTAAACTCACACACACACACACATATATAGTGCATATATATATCTATACTACCTATAAAAGTACCACTCCATGAAAAATATTTATTTGACAACTTTACCCTTCACATTTATTGAAAATCCATCATTATTCCAAATGAACTTTTATTAGATATCTTTACCTTTCAAATTCTTCAAAATCTAACCCCATCCTATATAAAATTTCATTGACCAATTTATTATAAAAATCAATTTTATGTTTTTTTTTCAAAATATTCACATTAAATATTAGATAAATAATCAAATCTATAAAATTCAGCGCATCATTTCATATATATATATATATATATATATATATATATATATATATATATATATATATATATATATATATTAACAACACATGGACTTGTGATGTATATCAATTTTAATTATTTTTATCTTTTGTAAAAGCTCTATGCCCCGTTTGAAATTTAATTTCCCTAATCAAATAAAGATGTGTTTTAACAAAAAAAAAAAATCATTTAATTCAGATCATAATCTTTATAAACATCTGTTTAAGATTTAAAAAATCTTGAAAAAATTATGATTTTAAATATAACTCTATCTTCTTAATGAACATGAAGCTTGTTTTAAAATCTATCTGTTTAAAAGTCTAAGTTTTTTAAAACCGACCTAAGAAATATATTAGAGGGGTGTGTGTGTGTGTGTGTATGTATGTTTTAAAGTTTAATTTATTCTCTTTTTTACAGCTCTAACAATAATCTAAAACTCTGCACATTACCAAAAACTTTATCAACATTGTATTGAAAAATTATATATACATGATTGAGGTAGACAAACTTTATCTATATCTATATCTATACTACCTATAAAAGTACCAATCCATGAAAAACATTTGTTTGACAACTTTACCCTTCACATTTATTGAAAATCCATCATTATCCCAAATGAACTTTTATTAGATATCTTTACCTTTCAAATTCTTCAAAATCTAACCCCATCCTATATAAAATTTCATTGACCAATTTATTATAAAAATCAATTTTATGTTTTTTTTTCAAAATATTCACATTAAATATTAGATAAATAATCAAATCTATAAAATTCAGCGCATCATTTCATTTATATATATATATAATGACAACACATGGACTTGTCATATAAATCAATTTTAATTATTTTGGTCTTTTGTAAAAGCTCTATGCCCCGTTTGAAATTTAATTTCCCTAATCAAATAAAGATGTGTTTTAACAAAAAAAAAAAATCATTTAATTCAGATCATAATCTTTATAAACATCTGTTTAAGATTTAAAAAATCTTGAAAAAATTATGATTTTAAATATAACTCTATCTTCTTAATGAACATGAAGCTTGTTTTAAAATCTATCTGTTTAAAAGTCTAAGTTTTTTAAAACCGACCTAAGAAATATATTAGAGGGGTGTGTGTGTGTGTGTATGTATGTTTTAAAGTTTAATTTATTCTCTTTTTTACAGCTCTAACAATAATCTAAAACTCTGCGCATTACCAAAAACTTTATCAACATTGTATTGAAAAACTATATATACATGATTGAGGTAGACAAACTTTAACAACTAATGATAATAGTTCACAACGAAGTGAGCAAACTTATAATTTCAACTAGGGATGGCAGTGGGATGGAATAAATAGGAAACCCACCCTGACCTGACCCTATTGGGACATGTTTGGTCCTCTAAATGTCAAACCCGAACCTGACCCGTCCCAACCTGATGAAGATATGGGACGGGTTTGGGATTCAAGTGCAAAACCCGCCCCGCCTTGTTATATCTCATTTAAATCATTTATATAATTCCAAATGATATGATAGATAAATTAAACTAGCATATTATATATTATTATTATTTATAAAATATTTTAGCATGCATTAAGTAATATTATATAACATAACGAATAACAATTATTATTTAATTTTTAATATAAGAAAAAATAAAAAATATTCAAAATATTCAAAAAATTGGGATTTTTAAATTCGTACCCTTCTAAATAAGATGAGATGGGATGGATTTGGGTTCTTTAAAAACCCGTTGGAACAGGGTTGGGATGACATAATAAAACTGTCACGGGTTTAGGATAAAATTTTATTAGCGGATTTGGGATTGAGATTGACCAAATCCGTCTCAACCTGCCCCATTGCCATCCCTAATTTTAACTAATATTAGTTCATTATATTTAAACAAAGTAGTTCATGTGCAATGCACATGTACATCAACTAGTCTATACTACCTATAAAAGTACCAATCCATGAAAAACATTCATTAGACATGTTTACCCTTACCAATTCATGAAAATCCATTCCTACCCCCAAATGATATTTGATTAGACATATTTACCCTTTCAAATTCTTTAAAATCAAACTATATAATGTGTTTAATATATTTATTTTATACATTTATTTGTATTTACATTTATTTTAATTCTATACATTTATTCCTATTTACCCTTTGACATTCTTCACAATCAATTACATGATTGTACATGAAATTTATGTTTTAATCAATGTATGTAAATTATTATAAAATCTTAATATATATATAATGCTTTCTCACCATGTATATAAATTTAAGATGCATTTTAAAAATTGTATATTATTCACAAATAAATTGATTGATGAGGACAATCAGATTTCATGCAAAATATAGGGTTATGGTGGTATTTATTTTTAAATTTGTGGAGCATGTATGATTTTGTAATAAATTTATGATTTTATGGGGGATTTTGTAATAAATTTTGATTTTATGGGGGTCTATATGCAAATATGGGATTTCCTTATCCCCAGTGTTTCACGACCACTGCTGTTAGTTAGAACCCCTCATATCGTATCGTATAAATGTTAGGTTTTTCATCTTTCCCCCTCATGAAACCTTCCGATTCATGCCTTACCCATTCAATCCCGTCATTAAAACCCCTCGTCTTCTCCAAGATGTCAACCGACGGTGTTCCACGAACGGTCGCATTCACTCGCACAACATTGAGGAGCTTCACCGGCAAAGCACGATCATCCCGTCCCTATTTATGTGGATCTATCGTCGATCTCTTCTTTCCTCTCTGTGTAAAAAAAAAATTTCTGCCATTATGAAGGTGCGCTCATCGTTCGTGTATATATATGATGCATAGTTTGAATGACATGTTAATTTTTATCGTTAAACCCCCCTTTTTTGGTTTAATATATAATATTTTGGTTCTTCTTCATTCTTCATATATTTTTGTTTATGGGCTTCTCATTGTTATGAATAAGGAAAGAAATTTACATTCGTCTATGGGTAAAGTATCATGTTATGAAAGTTTTTTTCCCCTTCTTAATCAATGTCTGTAGTTTATCCGCTTATTATGTTATATATGTATCACTTTTTGGCCTGCTGGTAACCATTGGAGCATTTTAGCAGTTTTTGAAATTTTTGCATTTTTCGATCGGAACCGCATAATTTTGGACTGTTAGCTATCGTCCGAGTTAGAGGACTCCGATTGAAAATCTAACTGCATATTATGTGTCCTGGTGCCATTTTAAGCCACTCATGAAAATTTCATCGAATTCCGGCAACGTTTTCGAAATTTCACAGTTCCGGGGCGTATCTGGGTTTTTAAGTCGCACACTATAAATAAGTGAGATCTAATTTCCGAGTTACTATTCATCATCCCTACCAAACCTTCCCCTCTCTCCCCTTCCCCGTTTTTCTTCCTTTTGAGGCCCCTAGACCCCTCAAAACCAAAAACCCAAAACCTAGGAAGTGTAGATCGGGTCCCGATCTACACCCCGGTACCTTCAAATCCCGTTTCCGGCGACTCTAGCCTCTCCGACCTCCCCTCTTTCTCCTCTGTTTTGGCCCGTTTCGAGGGCCGTGGTAGATCGGGGCGTAGGAGGGCCGTTGAGAAGGGTTTCGGTGCGTGGAGAGCACCCGGACTTCGCTTCCTCCCCTTGGTAAGGTCTTTTTCTTCTCTTTTCTTGCATAGATGTATGCTAGGGGGATGGATCTGGGGTTGGGTGGTGGTCGGCGGCGGTGGGTGACCGTCGGGGGGCTGTGGGAGGCGGTCGGAGGCCGTCGGAGGCCTTTGGGTGATGGTGGAGGAGCTCGGGCTGGCAGGCTCTGTTCCGGGCAGCAGGCAGCAGCAGCAGCGGCCCAGGCAGCGCGCAGGCTGGGCGCGCGCGGGCATGCGCGCGTGCGTGCGCGAGCTTTCGTACGCGCGGCGTGCGCACGAGTATGCGCGGGTCTAGTGCGAGGAGCTGGTCGGGCAGCTGTGCGCGGGTCTGGTCGAGCGGCTGGTGCGGGGAGATGGGTGAGTGGTCGATGCGCGCGGAGTGCGTGTTGGGGGCGCACGTGCGTGCGTGCGCGCGGGCGTGCGCTCGGGGAGAGCTGGAGGCCGGCTAGGCGTGCAAGCGCGGGGAGCTGTGCGCGGGGAGCTGTGCGCGAGGAGCTGATGGCGAGCTGCGCGCGAGGTGCTGGTCGCGCTGGTCTGGGCGCGAGGTGCTAGTCGCGCTGGTCTGGGCACGAGGAGCTGGTCGCGCGGGTGCTAGACGTGCGGGCAGTGGTGGTGCGTGCACGAGGTGCTGTCCGAGTGCCCCGACACCTACCCGAACCTCTGGGCAGCAATACGCATGGCCCCCCGCACGCGCACGCACGCATATGCACGCAAGCATGTGCCCCTGCACCTTCGGCGCACTGCCGCGCGCCTGCCCGGTCGCCCAGACGGGATGCCGCGCGCGCGCGCTCGCTCGCGCAAGCCCGTGCGCACCGCGCGTCCAGCCCAGCGCGTACCCGCGCGCACTGCGCCCCCGCGTAGCACCCTGCGCGCACGCCCCAGCACGCGCACGCACGCAGCGCGCTAGCACTGGTCCCCAGCCCCGCGCCCAGGCGCACTACCCCGCGCGCGCGCGCCCGCGCGCACTAGCGCGTACTCCCGCGTGCACCCCCGCTCGCGCGCGCACCCGCGCGACCACTCCGCGCACACTCGCCCGCAAGCGCCCCCGGGCGTCTGCGCGCCCACCAGCGCCTGCCAGCGCGCGCTGCACGCGCACGCACGCAGACGACTCCCAATGCTCGCCCAGCCAACCCTAACCCCATTTTAACCCTCTCCAACCCCTCACACACACTCTAACCCCTATGCATAGCATGCATGACCTCCCCAACCATCCCAACAACCTTAAAAACCAAAAAGAAGGGGAAGAGGACTTACCAAAAGAGGGAAACGGAAAGGGGGAGGTGCGGGGCTCTCGACGCGCCCATGGCCACCTCAACCACCACCACCACCACCACCACCTCTTCAGCCTCCTCAGCCCTCCCATGGCTGCAAATCAGGGGGGGGGGAAAGATCATGAAAAGGGAGCTTGAGAGAGAGGAGATCAACAACAACAATACATGAACAAACCCTCACCAACACTTCCTCCTCCACCTTCTCCTTCTCTTTGAGGAATTTTCACAAACACCTAGGGGGGGCTTTGAAAAAGAGAAAGAGAGGCCAATAGAATATGGACGTGGGATGTGGGAGGGAGAGAGAGAGAGAGGGAAGATATTTGTTGCACACAAATATCTAAAAGGGATGGAAATGACCCTTTCATCCCTGACTTAGAAATTCTGTGCATGCTTTACTAGAACAGCCATAACTTCCTCGATATAGCTCCGAATTGCACAATTCCAAGTCCGTTGGAAAGCCAAGAAGATTATCTACAACTTTTGTGTTCATGCCAAGATCAAATAATCTCTCCAGCTATTCCGAAATTAGAGCTAAACATAGAACAGGGCTGCTGCCAGAATTTTCATCCCCGGGGTATACTTGGTAAAATACCCATAACTTTTACTACAGGAATCCAGTTGATCTAATTCTACTTTTGTACGAAAGCTAACTCAAAACTGGACATCTCATAATAAAATCATATTTAAACCTCTTCATCATGGATTTTAACAAAATCAAATCCAAATACCAAATTAGAAATACATAACTTCTAAGAAAAAAATTATGTAGTCAAATTTTCAAACAGAATGCTCTAAATGACACAGGCACAACATGGGTCATCATTAAGACCCGGGCTAGGGTACTCCGTGTTCCTACTTTGGTTGTTGGGATATCCTATATCGGGATTTCATGGTGCCTTCCCAAGGGTTCTTTTTTACAGTCAAGGAATACTTTTGAAACATCTATTTGATGATTAATTTTTCCTCTCACTTGGAAGGTGCTGTAGCGAGTGGTGATGCATACGATCGGGATTGGGTGTGTTCTATTGCAGCTTGGTGGGTGATCGCTTGTGGATTGGGTTCCATAGTGGCATCTGGAGTCGTTTCGATATATCATTGTGCGTTGTAGCTGCCCGATTGAGGCCAAAGCCCTGTGAGGTGCTCCCAGATACTATGCTTGTTGGTGTGCCCATGTGGCAGAGATAGTGGGCATGGGAGGCTACCAGGTAGAGGCCACACCGGGAGAGTGCTACTGGATGATGTCGAGAGCGTGGACTCCCCGTGATGAATCTGTCCATTGAGGGCAGGATGCTGGAGTTCTAATGGTTATAGTTGAGCGACCTATCTCTGGCAGCACGTGAAGCACAGTTCGCTATACTGTCGCGTTTTGCCCCTACATGGGTTGTAAATGAGGAGATGCGATGCTAGCGTTTGTGATGGGACTCAGCCACCATATCAGGTAGATGACGTCGCATGGGCATTGTCGGGGTTCGACAACCTCCTGTTGCGCGTCTTAAGGATTAAGTGTGCCAATGTCTTCTCTTAGATCGATCTTCGCGCAGGGTACCACAATTGGAGATCCGGGAGTCAGGCATTCCGTTTATGACCGTTTCAGGCACTACGACTTCTAAGTACTGCCGTTGAGGTTGACGAATGTGCCGGATGCCTTAAGTGATCTCAAAAGTTGTATGGGGCCTCTGTGGACTATTTTATGGTAGTCTTCATCGGGATTGCTAGTGGCGCGATGTAAAGGCGATACTCGGTGGCTTCGTTGCCTTTGTTCGCATGTCCTCAGGCGAAGTTTGAGAATCATCATCACGTTGGAAAGCGTCAGTCCATCTAGATTCCTCAGTGGACGTGGGACTGGGTTATCATGGATTGTTGTGGGTTCGCTAAAGTCACGTTCGGGTCGCGACGCCATCTAGGTGATCATTGACTGACTGACTAAATCCGCACTTTCCTCCCTATTCGACTGACTAAGTCTCTAGACGCCTTGGCGCGTGAATTCGCCTCCGTGATTGTTTGTCTTCATGGCATTCCGTCAGCGCTTTTTCGGGCTGAGACACGTGGGTTACTTTGGGGTGCCAGCGTAGCCTTTGGTAGGCTTTGGCGCAAGCCTCCATTTAAGTACAGCGTTTCACCGCCAATGGATAGTCAAGCAAAGAGGACGATTCAGACCTTGGAGGACATGCTAAGTGCCTGCGTGCTCGACTTTAGGATTTTATGGTTTTCAATGAAAAAGAGAGAGAGAGGGGGTATTTGTAATCTTATACACGTGGGGCAATCAAAACTAACCCTATCCCAAACATATCAATCAATAATACACATTAAAACTTTCTAAAACTGAAAATATTAAAGTTTGAAATAGTTTCCAGATCGACGGCTCCTGTTGGATCCATCACAAAAACCAATGGCTCCTATAAGATCCGTCACAATACCGACGGATCCCCCTTGAGCCGTCGCTATTTCCTCTGCCCGACCTCTTGGCACATTTTTGCCCATAACTTGATCGATATTCATCCGATTTACGATCCATAAAAAGCGTTGGAAAGCTAACAGAATAACGATTCCAACCATACCTAAACTTTGGAAATTGGAGATATATAAGTCTTCCAAAAACTTATAGGAATATGACCCAATGCACAAAATCAAGAAACAACTAGGAAAACCATAGTCGTTACAGACGAAGTGCGGTACGCTTCCAAAAATGAAGTCAATGACCCCCACCAAAGTGTTAGGGTCAATATTTGTCACATGCTGCTCACTGGGAGTTGGGGCCTTCTCGATAGGAACATATTCCTTCAAGCACCCACTTTGGACCTGGTTCTCCAAGAACCCCTGGAGGATACGACATTGGTCGGTAGTATGGCCCATGCTCTTGTGGTAGTCACAGCGGAGATTTTGATCCCGCTTTGACTCATCACTCCTCATGGGTGCAGGCCATCAGAACCACGGCTCCCCATGGATTTTGAACAAGATATGCGACAGAGGGATCTTGAAGAACATCCCCCGTCCTTCTCGCCCCTAGTTTGTTGAGGAACCAGGCTTCTTGCCCTTCTCGCCCCGCTGGTCCTTCTGACGCGGCTCCTGCGGTCATTTTATTCCTGATGATAAGGTGGTGACCGTTGGCGAAGACCTGGGCGCAGCCACCGCCTGCTTAAGGATCCTGGATTCTTCTTCCACCATGGCATACTTTTTGGCACGCCCCATCAAATCACGTAAGTCGGACAGAGTGCACTGGATAAGCGACTCCTTGAAACCGTTTTCGGATGGCAGGCCGTTCTAGAAAGCCATTATTGCAGCGTCGTCATTGCAGTCTTCTACTTCAAACTTCAGGATGCGGAAGTGATCGATAAAATGTCGAATCGTCTCCCCTGACTGCATTTGGATCTTCATGAGATCACCAAGATTCTTCTTCCTTTGTCGACTACAGATGAAGTGCTCGGCAGGTGGAAGGAGATGGAACCAAGTCAGTGTAGCCCCTTCCAGGCTTAAGGGGAAGAGGCGGCACATAAGCCCATCATAGAGCTCATACAATGCCATCGAATGTCAGAACGCCAAGATATGATCATAGGTATCCGTCGCACCATTCTATAGCTTAAATTTGGGTTGAACGAACTTCCGGGGAAGTCGCTCTATGAGAATCTCTGCGCAAAACTGGGAGGCGAATCCCCATATTGCGTGCTCCACCATCTCGTGATTCAGAACGCGCTGTACCTCAGAGCGCAAGGTGTAACGAGGCTGTACGACTGCTCTCCCGGTTTGCTGGCGGGGTGGAGAGTTATATTGATGTCCTTCCGAGACTTCGCGTAAGGCCGATTGCCCTTAGTGCATTTGTCTCCGAGAGGCCTCCTGCTGGGCGGAGCATTCTCCACGAGGTGTGTCACACCCCAGGGCGGCCGTCCCTGAGACGTGGCAATAATGAAATATCAGCTATCAATACCTAAGGTCAATAAAGACTCCAACAATAACACACAAGGTGGCAAAGCAAGGATAATGATAACTGACTGAAAAGCGGAAGCATAATATATAAACAATGTCTGTAAACCAAAAACATTATTACAGACTCGAATACACAATCACTGTCCTGTGAGAGCCAAGTCTAGACCAAATAAAATACAACATGTGCCACATGCACGATTTACAATACATAAAATGACTCTAGGACTGCTGACAGCCTCGCACTCACCACCCGCCAGAAGAACGCTCCACGCCTATAAGACCACGCCACAGGGAAGCTCCAACTCCACGCCCAACACTGCCCCTGAAAAGAAACAGTATGCGAGGGGTGAGCTACAAGCTCAATGAGTGGCTGAAAACCAATCACCATACAACAGTTCAATACATAAACAATTTCCTTTCAAGGTAAACATGGTGGAAACCCATGGATAACAGGGTCACGCGGCGGCGCGACCAACCTCACCCTCACCCTCACTCCCGGAGGGAGACTCTTGGGGCTTTTGGGGAGAGACCATACCGTTGGTTGAGGAGACCCGGGATTACTGGTCCACACAACACTACTGGATCACCAACCTCACCCTCACCCTCACTCCCGGAGGGAGACTCTTGGGACTCTTGGGGAGAAGGCATACCATTGGTCGAGGAGACCCGGGATTACTGGACTACACAACACTACTGGATCATCTACATCGAGGTAACTGCCCAACAATGTCTTTAAACATCAATATGAGACCGGACCCAACAACTATGGGAACGGACGAACAACGAATGGGTCACGAGGCGACGTGTCTTCACCTCATCCTCACCCTCACTCCCGGAGGGAGACTCTTGGGACTTTTGGAAGAGACTTAGACTGCTCTACACCCTTGGTCCACCGGTAGCTCTTTCCCCGGGTAGTCACTACCTGGTATACTCCCACGACCAGTACGCTTCCGAACGCCTCGGTGGTACCTACGGATGGGAGCCCTCTGTCAGGACAGCTTTTCCAACGCCGGAAAGTTCCTACATCGGATCCAACGAAGGGGAGAACAATTCCACGCTCGCAATATCATTCGTTAACCCTCTTCCGGGTAGCCTCTACCTGGTACACTCCCACGATCAGTACGCTCCCGAACGCATCGGTGGTACCTACGGATGGGAGTCCTCTGTCAGGACAGCTACAACCCGGCCCTCTTCAACACGGACGACATTGGGAGTAAACATTCCATGTTTGCAAAGAAAACCCAATGGAAAAACAACTACTCCCGATAATCACTTATCGAGATATCGAATACTACTGTACTCCCACACCGTTGCGTCACTCGGACACAGGGGGGGTGTCACGCCCCAACTACTGTTATATAGGTTCACTTTTATCCTTCTGGTCACCGTTGGAGCATTCTGGCAGTTTTTGGCTTTTTCTTTTTTCGATCGGAACCGCTAAAATTTTAGACTTTTAGCTATCATCCTGAGTTTGAGGACTCCGATTGAAAATCTAACTACATATTATGTGTCCTGGTGTCATTTCAAGCCACTCACGAAAATTTCATCGAATTCCGGTAACGTTTCAGAATTTTGCAGTTCTAAATCGTATCCGGGTTTTGACCGAGCGAGAAGTCATTGGGAGACTTGACTTGGTCAATGTGGGTCCATGACTTGGTCAACTCCTTTGTCTTCTTGTGTGGTTGGGTTGACCCAAGTCAAAGTGCACTTAAACCTCACCTAAACCTAATTAATTAGCCCTAAGTGTGTGTGATGAGTGTGTGTGGTGTGTGTGTGAGCATAAATAAATCCCACGCCTAGGATTTGTACCCCCCACTATTCATCATTTTCTCCACCAAAACCTCTCTCTCCCTTCTCTTTAAAACCCCCATATGACCTAGCTAAGGTGGTTGAAATCAAAAACCCTTGAAGGAGAAAGGAAAGGTGAGGGCCCAATCTATCCATCCATGGTCTTGGATCTTCATTTCCCTTTGTTTTTCCTCCTCTAATGGACCCTCTTCTCCTCTGTTTTCAGCCCCTCTTTGGCTGAGTGGAGACCTTGGTGGTGGTGGTCTTGGAGGTGGTGTTTCGGTGCGCGAAGAGCACCCGATCTCCTTCCCTTCCCTTCCTCTCCTTTGGGTGAGTTTCCTTTCCTTCCATTCTTGTTTAGATGCATGTTTAGGAGGTGTTTTTGGGTGTGCATGGCTGTTGGGGAGTTGGAGGGGGCTGATGGGGGCGGTTGGGGGTGTTAGGGTTGGCACGGGTGCATGCGGGCTCAGCTGCGCGCACAGGCAGGCAGGCGCAGGCGGCAGGCAGGGCAGGCTGGCAGGCGCAGGGCAGGCGCGCTGTCAGGAGAGCTGGCAGGGGACGCGCGCGTGCGTGCCAGCGTGCGCGCGGGTGCTGCGCGCTGTGCGTAGTGCCGGGCATGCGCACGGGCACGCGTGCGGGTGCTGCGCGCTGGGCACCGTGAGAGGGCGTGCGCGCGGAGCGCTGCGCAGAGGCGCAGTGCGTGCTGTGCGCGCGGTGAGGCGAGCGGGCGATGTGCGGTTGCTGCGCAGGGGGCGTAGTGCGCGCAGGGTGAGCGGGGAGTGCGTGCGGGTACTGCGCTGGGGCGCAGTGCGTGCGGGTGCCCGTGTGGGGCGCTACGCTGGGGCGCAGTGCGTGCGGGTGCATCCAGCGCTGGGCGCGCGGGCTGGGCTTGGCAGCGTGCCCGGGCATGCGGGCAGGGGGCTCGGTAGTGCGTCTGGGCGCGCGGGCTGGGGCGCGGCTGTGCGCCCGGGGCGGGTGGCAGTGCGTTTGGCTGCCCGGGAGTTCGGGAGTGAGTCGGGGTGCTCGGACTCGCGTGCGTACGGGCCGTATGTACGCTTGTCCGAGTGTTGAGTATTTTTAGTGTATTTTTGTATGTATTTGTGTATTTTACTCACCGTGTTAAATACCTGTCTTGCAGATCTTGACGGACGGTCACGCGACGACCCAGGTATTGGTGAGTGGGACAATCCAACCCAGTAGGGAGGCGCTATATGCACTTGGGCGTGTACCGTCCTCCCCTGGGGCACCATAGTTTAATATTAACTTGTATAATATGTAATCTATGTAAGCATGATTAGTATGTAGTATGCATGCCACCCTAGACCTTGTATGTTAGGGACTTGCACCCTTAGGATATGTGTAAGAGCCATGCATCCTGACACCATGTTTCATGCTAGGAAAGCCTCGACCTATGCATGTGTCCTATTAGTTTAATTTATTAAATTAAATGCGAACTTATGGTATTTTTTGCATGCCTTAGTAAATATTATAACCTGGTGGTTATAATATATGTTCCCCGCATCTTGGTTATGCGCCCTGGAGGAATTCTGAAGAATTCATGACATTAGAGTTGTTGAGATGCGTTGCCGACGGATCCAAGTGGATCGTATACGTGTGGATAGGCTGTTTCTTTTCCCTTCGTTGGATCCGTATAGAGACTGCCCCAGCGTTAGACAAGCCTTCCTGACAGAGGGCTCCCATCAGTAGGCACCTCCTGATTTGGGTTCGGACTGTGCTGAATTGTGGGAGTTGACCAGGCGGCCTTTGGAGTGGAGGAGAGACTATCGGTGGACCAAGGGTGATTAACAGCCTAGTCAGTCCCAATAGACCGTGTCACCTATTTAGAGGGTGTGGGTGAGGGTGTGGTGGGTCGGCGATGTAGCGACCCACTGGATTGTGTAGTTCCTGCCACTTTGAGGCTTTGAATAATAAATTGTGGTTAATATAAATTGTGATGCATGGGTTGTGCTATTTACTGAGCGTGTGGCTCACCCCTCACATAATTTTTCCCCAGTTATCACTGATTCAGATCTGAAGGAGGAGCTCCCCGAGGGATTTCATCAGTAGTGGAGCAGCGCCACGTCCGCTAGTGTTAGAGGCCATCAGCATCCCTTTTTGATTGTATGTATTATATTTCCGTGCTTGGGCACCTGTTTGTATTATATTGGATGTCATTGTATATATATTGGCTCTCACAGGACAGTTGATTATGTATCGAGTCTGTAATATGTTTTTGATTTACAGACTCAGTCTTTTAGCTTCCGCTATTTGTGTATATATCATGTCAGCCCTGCTTTTGTCTGTGTTGTCATTTTAGCTGTTGTTGAGACTATGTTATTGACCTCCTGTTTAGACTGTTGATATCATATATACACTTGCCGCGTCCCGGGGACGGCCGCCCTGGGGCGTGACAAAAGTTGGTATCAGAGCCTGGTCCTATCAGAGCCAATTGTTTTCTTTTTCATAGAGATGAGTCCTAGGATTTCTATATGAGTATTCTGATCCTAGTGTCTGGTTTTCTTAGGTTGCTGATATGCCTCCTCGCAGAAGACGGTGCGGACGTGGTCCCTCTCGACCTTTGGAGGTTTCCGTACCTGCCAGAGGCGAGGATGCTACTGGAGAGTCCTCGGCTGTGAGGCCAGGATCGGCACGGGAGCCTCCTGCATGGGAGCGGGCGTTCGCTCGGATAACAGATTTGGTGGAGACTCAGAAGAGGGCACTGGAGGCCCAGACTAGAGTATTGGCTGAGTAGGCGCTAGAGATTCAGGAGCTGAGGGAGGCCCGTGATGCAGTTCCACAAGTCCCCTTGGTGGCAGATCCGCCTGTGGTACCCGACGTACCCCCAGTCCCTGTGGCGATTCCGGCGGTGAGAGTTCAGGATCCCCTGGAGAGGGAGGTGGGGATAGAGGCTGTAGCGCAAGTGCACCAGAGTGGCCTCAGCGCCTTTCTGAAGCTCCACCCTCCCGAGTTTCATGGTCAGACGGCGGATCCCCTTGCCCCAGAGCGTTGGTTGATGGAGGTGGACACGATCTTCTCGACCATGCATTGCACCGACCGCCAGCGAGTCTCCCTGGCCACCTTCATGCTGAAGGGTAGCGCCGCCGACTGGTGGGCTACCCGATCGGTGGACATCCCGGAGGGAGTGGAGCAGCTTTCATGGGCGGGATTCCGGAGGTATTTCCTGGAGGACTACTTCCCGTTCTCGACGTGCCAGATAGTAATGCAGGAGTTTGAGCAGCTGACGCAGGGCTCCATGTCTCTCGCGACTACTCCACGCGCTTCATGAGGCTTTCCAGATTCGCCCCTACCTTGGTGATGGATGAGGAGACGCGGTGCCGTCGTTTTGAGCTTGGTCTCAGTAGCGCCATTCGGGTGCATGTTACCTCCCAAGCTTTCATGAGGTACTCTGACTTTGTGTCTCGGGCGAAGACAGTCGAGCGAGACCTCGGGATCCTCGTGAGGGTTCCAACCCCTTCGGTAGAGCAGAGACCTCCCAGGAGCCAGGACCAGGGATAGCACAAGAAGAAGAGGCCCCGCTTTGATCAGTTAGTGGCTGCCTCTCCTCCAGTAGATGTGGTGCCAGCGCGAGGTCCAGCACCCATTGCGGCAGTGCCTGTCACGCCTAGGGCCGGCCGACCCCGGGACGCGGTAAGTGTATATATGATATCAGTAAACAGGAGTTCAATAACGTACTCACACAACAGCTAAAAATGACTACACAGATTAAAGCAGGGCTGACATAACATATACACCAAATGCGGAAGCTAAAAGACTGAATCTGTAATCCAAAAACATATTACAGACTCGATACATAATCAACTGTCCTGTGAGAGCCAATATATACAAAGACATCCATATAATATAGAAACACGTGCCCAAGCACGGAATATAATACATACAAGCAAAAGGAATGCTGATAGCCTCTGATACTCGCGGGACGTGGCGCTACTCCGCTACTGATGAAGTCTCCAGATCCGACTCAGATGACACTAGAGAAAAATATTATGCGAGGGGTGAGCCACACGCTCAGTGAACAGCACAACCCATGCATCACAGCTTATATTAACCACAACCAGATATAATTAATCCACAATCACATTACTCAAGCCACAAAATGGCAGCAACTCCGCAATCCAGTGGGTCGCTACCGCCAACCCACTACACCCTCACCCTCACCTCCCAATGGGTGACCAAGGATATTGGGACTAAATACACAAAACCAGCATGTCGCTACCGCCAACCCACTACACCCTCACCCTCACCCTCACCCTCACCCTCAATAGGTGACCAAGGATGTTGGGACTTAACAGGTTGATAATCATCCTTACACAATCCAGTGGGTCGCCACATCGTCGGGCCACCATACCCTCACCCTCACCCTCCAATAGGTGACCTAGGCTCTTGGGACTGACTAGGCTGTTGGTCACCCTTGGTCCACCGATAGTCTCTCCCCACTCCGTAGGTCGTTTGGCCACTCCCACATTCAGCACAGTCCTTCTACCAAATCAGGAGGCGCCTACTGATGGGAGCCCCTGCACGGGACGACCTTTCCAACGCCGGGGTAGTCTCTACACGGATCCAACGAAGGGAACAGAACAGCCTATCCATCGCATATGATCCACTCGGATCCGCTGACAGCACATCTCTACAACTCTAATGTCTTGAATTCTTTTAGAATTCCTCCAGCGCGCATAACCAAGATGCGGGGAATACATAATGACAACTACTAACAAGAATGTCATATTAATTACCAACAAGAGTTATAATATTAATGGGACAAGAAACCTTGGGAGGGCAGCATGAGGTCCCGATACAGGACATCCCGACAACCAAACAAGGAACACGGAGCACCCTAGCCCGGGTCTCAATGTTGACCTCGCAAGGCCCCTCCCTATAATATTATACAAGGCATGCTCGCATTTAATTTAATAATCAAACTAATAGGACACATGCATAGGCCGGGGCTTCCTAGCATGGGAACATGGTGCATGGCTCTTACACATAATCCTAAGGGTGTAAGTCCCTAACATACAAGTCTAGGGTAGCATGCATATTAAATTTAATCATGAATCTCATGGATTATACATTACTATAGTTAATATAAATCCATGGTGCCCCAGGGGAGGACGGTACACGCCCAAGTGCGTATAGCGCCTCCCGACTGGGTTGGATTGTCCCACTCACCAGAAAAGGGGTCGTCGCGCGACCGTCCGTCAAGATCTACAAGACAGGGTAGTAACTTGGTGAGTAAACCCAGAATCACTACAAAATATACCAAGCTACACAAATAAATACCCAACACTCGGGCAAACGTACATACGACCCGTACGCACGCTAGCCCGAGCACCCCGACTCACTCCCGAACCCACGGCAACCACCCGCACGGCCACCCGCCCTCGGATGCGCTGCCGCGCCTCAGCCCACGCACCCAGGCGCACCGCCGGGCCCCTGCCCGCACGCCTGGACCCGCAGCCAAGCCACGCGGGGCACCGCGCGCCCACTGCGCCCCGCCGCAGCAGCCCGCGCGCACCCCGTACGCCCCGCGCTGACCCGCGAGCACACCGCACACCCCGCGCACACCTCCAACCCCGCTCCGCGCGCACTCTGCTCGCACCACCAGCCTCGCCCCGCGCGTACCACGCGCGCACCTCCAGCTCGCACCCACTGCCCTCCTCACCGCGCGCACGCCTGCGCCTCTGCCCAGCGCCCCCCGCGCATGCTCCTCTGCGGCGCCCAGCGCCCAGCGCTCAGCACCCGCGACCAGCTCCCAGCGCTCAGCGCCCAGTACCCGGGACCCTCACTCAGCGCCCACGCGCATGCCCCGCAACACGCACCCAGCGCGCCTGGCAGCACGCGCCCAGTGCGCCTACCAGCCTCTCCTCGCTGCTGCCCGCGCTGCCTCCTGCGTGCATCGCCGAGTGGCCCGAGCACCGCTGATGCCCGAGCACCGCCTGCCCTGCACGCCTGCGCGCCCAGCCTGCCAGCCCGGCCTGCCAGCGCGCACAGCCCAGCCAATCCTACCCGCATGCCTCCCCCTGCACCCCCCGAGCGCACACCCGCGCGCGCGCCCGGTAAACTGGTGCGCCTGCTCCCAGCCTACCCGGGGCAGCTAGCCCTGCCTGCCTACCCAGCGCGCCCAGCACGCCCAGCGCCAACCAGAGCGCACGCCCGCGCGCATGTCCGCGCGCACGCCCTGCCGCTGCTCTTTGGCTGCGCCTGCCTGAGCGCTGCCTGTGCCGCTTGCTGCCCGGGACTGCAACCCCCATGCCCGAGCACCTCCACCACCCATCCATCGGCCTCCGACGGCCTCCGACCGCCCCCAACCACCTCCGACAGCCACGCAACCCCAAAACCACCTTCCTATCATACATCTAAGCATGAAAAGAGAGGAAAAAGGGCTTACCAAGGGGAGGAAGAGATGTTCGGTTGCTCTCCGCGCACCGAAACCTTTCCCCAAAGGCCTCCAACGCCGGGATCTTCCTTGGCCCTCGAATTGGCCCAAATCAAGGAGAAAAGGGAGGGGGAGAAGGGGCAAAACTAACCGGAATTCGAATTTGAAACCACCGGGGTGTAGATCGGGACCCGATCTACACTTCCTATGCTTTAGGTTTTAAGCTTTGAGGGCTCTAAGGGGCTCAAATCAAAGAAAAGGAGAGAGGGGAGAGAGAGATTTCATTTGGTAGGGATGATGAATAGTGGCAACCAAATTTTAGATCTCACTTATATAGCAAGTCACTTAAAATACCCGGATACGCCCCGGAACTGTGAAATTTCAGAAACGTTACCGGAATTCGATGAAATTTTTGTGAGAGGCCTAAAATGGCACCAGGACACCAAATATGCAGTTAGATTTCCAATCGGAGTCCTCTAACTCAGGACGATAGCTAACAGTCCAAAATTAGCGGTTCCGATCGAAAACCGAAAAAAAGAAAAACTGCCAGAACGCTCCAACGGTTACTAGCAGGCTAAAAGTGTCACATATATAACATTCTTCCCCCCTTAGGAAATTTTGTCCTCAAAATATGCAAAAACATCTAGGAGGGAAAAGATGCGGATACGCGTCACACCTGGCATCCTTGAGCTCCCAAGTGTCCTCGACACCGGAACGGTGCTGCCATCGCACCTCGACCAACTGGACGGTCTTGGTGCAGAGCCTCCTCACGCGGCGGTCCATGATCACAATCGACTGCTCCACGAATGACTGTCCGGCTCAGAGACGAGCGGCTCGAACGGGATGACGTGAGCAGGATCGTGGACACACCCTTACCCAACTGCGAACCCACCCCTCCAAGACGGAAGGGTAAGAATTGGCGCTGAGTGAGCTCCGATTAAACTCCAGGAAGCTCTCCTCGCAAGAAGGGGACCACTCGAACCGGACATCCTTCCGAGTAAGGCGGTTAAGAGGAACAGCTATCTTCGAGAATCCCTCGTCAAGCTTCCTGCAATAACCCGCCAAACTTGGGAAGCTCCGAATCCCTGCGGGGTTCGACGGTCGACGCCAATTTGACGCGACGCGTTTTGCCCGGGTCCACAGATATGCCTTCACCAGAAATCATTCAGCCCAAAAGGCCTTAACCTCCAACCAAACTCGCACTGATCCATCACCAGCTGATGCTTCCAGGGTATCCCTTGACTGGGAAAAGAAACCTTGGGAGAGCACATGAGGTCCCAATATAGGATACCCCGACAACCAAACAAGGAACACGAAGTACCCTAGCTCGGGTCTCAACGCTGACCTCACACGGCCCCTTAAACCAGAAAAGGAACACTAGAAGAAGACATCACTCTTAAAGAACGTTACCAATCTCACCGGATGATCCACATCTAGACAATCACCCACCGATATCCTTCAACCTCAATCTCAAGACCGGACCCAACATCATCGGGAATGGTCGAACAACAATTGGGTCACAAGCGACCCGTCTTCGCCTCATCCACACCCTCACTCCCATCAGGAGACATATTGGGACTTTGGGAGAGTCTTAGACTGCTCTTCACCCCTGGTCCACCGGTAGCCTCTCCTCCAACCCGTAGGCCGCCTGGTTCGCTCCCACAATTCAGCACAGTCCGAAACCAAATCAGGAGGTGCCTACTGATGGGAGCCCTCTGTCAGGAAGGCCTCTCTAACGCTGAGGAGTCCCTACTCGGGTCCAACGAAGGGGAGAACGATTCCACGCTCGCGACATCATCCATTAATCCATTTCGGGTTAGCCCCTACCTGGCATACTCCCACGATCAGTACCCCTCCGACTGCATCGGCGGTACCTACGAATGAGAGCCTCCTGCCAGGACGGCTACAACCCGGCCTCTTTAACTCGAACAACCACACTCCTTACCCGCTCAACGAGACATCACACACACACTTAACCGCAATCAACACACATATATTCATAGGGAGCTGGGAAAACAAAACATTACCTCGAATCATGACGCCCGGAACCTGCGCCTCCTCGACCAAAAGAGCTGCAACTCTGCCCTGAACGAACTGCGGCTGAGGAGCAGGGGCACGCCTCGCCGGCTGCACTGGCTGCCTCCACTGGTCAACTCGACCATCCTGTGGCTGCTGCTGACGCGGAAGCTGCTGCTGTAAGAACTGCGGCTGCTGAGGTAGCACTCGGGGTCGGCCAGCATCAGGGCAATTGTATCTGATATGCCCGATGCGCTGACAATGGAAACAGCGCCGCCTCTCCGGCTGCATGGACTGGATGGGCACTGCCGCAATGGGTGTGGATCCCACTCTGGCACCACATCAGCTGGAGGAGAGGCAGCCGCTAACTGATCAAAGTGGGGCCTCTTCCTCTTGCGCTGCCCCTGGTCCCGACTCCCAAAAGGACCCTGATCTGCAGATAGGGTCGGAACCCTCACGAGGATCCCGAGGTCCCGCTCGACTGTCTTCGCCCGAGACACCAAGTCCGAGAACCTCGAGAAAGCCTGGGAGGAGACATGCACCCGATGGCGCTGCAGAGACCAAGCTCGAAACGGCGGCACCTCGCCTCTTCATCCATCACCAAGGCTGGAGCGAATCTGGATAGCCTCGTGAAGCGCGTGGAGTAATCGGCGACAGACATAGAGCCCTGCGTCAACCGCTCAAACTCCTGCATCACGATCTGCCGCGTCGAGAACGGAAAGTACTCCTCCAGGAAATACCTCCGGAATCCTGCCCATGAAAGCTGCTCCAATCCCTCGGGTATGTCCACCACTCGGGTAGCCCACCAGTCGGCAGCGCTACCCTTCAGCATGAAGGTGGCAAGGGAGACTCGCTGGCCATCCGTGCAAAGCATGGTCGAGAAGATCACCTCCACCTCCATCAACCATCGCTCTGGGGCAAGGGAATCCGCCGACTGGCCATAGAACTCGGGAGGATGGAGCTTTAGAAAAGCTGCGAGGCCACTCTGCTGCACCCGCGCTGCAGCCTCTAGCCCCACCTCCCTCGCCAGGGGATCCTGAACTCTCACCGCTGGAATCGCCACGGGAATTGGGGGTACTTCGGGTACCGCAGGCGGATCTGCCACCAAGGGGACCTGTGGAACTGCATCACGGGCCGCCCTCAGCTCCTGGATCTCCCGCGCCTGCTCTACCAACACTCTGGTCTGGGCCTCCAGTGCCCTGGTCTGAGTCTCCACTAAATCCGCTAACCGAGCGAACGCACGTTCCCATGCGGGAGGCTCCTGCGCCGATCCTGGCCTCACAGCCGTGGACTCTCCAGTAGCATCCTCGCCTCTAGTAGGGAAACCTCCAAAGGTCGAGAGGGACGATGTCCGCGCCGTCCTCTGCGAGGAGGCATATCAGCAACCTAAGCAGAATACACATATAGAAATCCTAGGACTCATCTCTACGAAAAGAAGACCATTGGCTCTGACAGGACCAGGCTCTGATACCAACTTTTGTCACGCCCCAGGGCCGGCCGACCCCGGGACGCGGCAAGTGTATATATGATATCAGTAAACAGGAGTTCAATAACATACTCACACAACAGCTAAAAATGACTACACAGATAAAAGCAGGGCTGACATAATATATACACCAAATGCGGAAGCTAAAAGACTGAATCTGTAATCCAAAAACATATTACAGACTCGATACATAATCAACTGTCCTGTGAGAGCCAATATATACAAAGACATCCAATAATACACAAACACGTGCCCAAGCACGGAATATAATACATACAAGCAAAAGGGATGCTGATAGCCTCTGATACTCGCGGGACGTGGCGCTACTCCGCTACTGATGAAGTCTCCAGATCCGACTCAGATGACACTGAGAAAAATATTATGCGAGGGGTGAGCCACACGCTCAGTGAACAGCACAACCCATGCATCACAGCTTATATTAACCACAACCAGATATAATTAATCCACAATCACATTACTCAAGCCACAAAATGGCAGCAACTCCGCAATCCAGTGGGTCGCTACCGCCAACCCACTACACCCTCACCCTCACCTCCCAATGGGTGACCAAGGATATTGGGACTAAATACACAAAACCAGCGTGTCGCTACCGCCAACCCACTACACCCTCACCCTCACCCTCACCCTCGCGAGGTGACCAAGGATGTTGGGACTTAATTGGCTGATAATCATCCTTACACAATCTAGTGGGTCGCCACATCGCCGGCCCACCATACCCTCACCCTCACCCTCCAATAGGTGACCTAGGCTCTTGGGACTGACTAGGCTGTTGGTCACCCTTGGTCCACCGATAGTCTCTCCCCACTCCGTAGGTCGTTTGGCCACTCCCACATTCAGCACAGTCCTTCTACCAAATCAGGAGGCGCCTACTGATGGGAGCCCCTGCACGGGACGACCTTTCCAACGCCGGGGTAGTCTCTACACGGATCCAACGAAGGGAACAGAACAGCCTATCCATCGCATATGATCCACTCGGATCCGCTGACAGCACATCTCTACAACTCTAATGTCTTGAATTCTTTTAGAATTCCACCAGCGCGCATAACCAAGATGCGGGGAATACATGATGACAACTACTAACAAGAATGTCATATTAATTACCAACAAGAGTTATAATATTAATGGGACAAGAAACCTTGGGAGGGCAGCATGAGGTCCCGATACAGGACATCCCGACAACCAAACAAGGAACACGGAGCACCCTAGCCCGGGTCTCAATGTTGACCTCGCAAGGCCCCTCCCTATAATATTATACAAGGCATGCTAGCATTTAATTTAATAATCAAACTAATAGGACGCATGCATAGGCCGAGGCTTCCTAGCATGGGAACATGGTGCATGGCTCTTACACATAATCCTAAGGGTGCAAGTCCCTAACATACAAGTCTAGGGTAGCATGCATACTAAATTTAATCATGAATCTCATGAATTATACATTACAACAGTTAATATAAATCCATGGTGCCCCAGGGGAGGACGGTACACGCCCAAGTGCGTATAGCGCCTCCCGACTGGGTTGGATTGTCCCACTCACCAGAAAAGGGGTCGTCGCGCGACCGTCCGTCAAGATCTGCAAGACATGGTAGTAACTTGGTGAGTAAACCCAAAAACACTACAAAATATACCAAGCTACACAAATAAATACCCAACACTAGGGCAAACGTACATATGACCCGTACGCACGCTAGCCCGAGCACCCCGACTCACTCCCGTAACCCCGGCAACCACCCGTACGACCACCCGCCCTCGGATGCGCCGCCGCGCCTCAGCCCACGCACCCGGATAGCAAGTCACTTAAAAAACCCGGATACGCCCCGAAACTGTGAAATTTCAGAAACGTTACCGGAATTCGATAAAATTTTTGTGAGAGGCCTAAAATGGCACCAGGACACTAAATATGCAGTTAGATTTCCAATCGGAGTCCTCTAACTCAGGATGATAGCTAACAATCCAAAATTTTAGCGATTCCGATCGAAAAACCGAAAAAAATGAAAAACTGCCAGAACGCTCCAACGGTTACCAGCAGGCTAAAAGTGACACATATATAACAGTGCCAGTCCAGGCCAGGCGACCGGAGACGCGACGCTGTTACCACTATCAGCGCATCGGGCATATTTTGTATAATTGCCCTGATGCTGGCCGACCTCGCGTGCTGCCTCCGCAGCAGCAGCAGTAGCTACAGCAGCAGCAGCCTCAGCGCCAGCCACAGCAGCAGCCTCAGCGCCAACCGTAGCAGCAGCCTCAGCGTCAGCAGCAGCAGCCACAGGGTGGCCGTGTTGACCAGAGGAGACAGCCAGTGCAGCCGACGAGGCGTGCCCCTACTCCTCAGCCGCAGTTTGTTCAGGGCTGAGTAGCAGTGCTTTCGGTAGAGGAGGCTCAGGCTTCAGGCAGGGTGGTCCGAGGTATTGTTCAGAATGTGTTGTTTGATTCCGGAGCCACACACTCGTTCGTGTCTCCCGCTTTTGCGAGACGGATGGGCTTGGCGTCCGCCCCTCTAGATGTTATCCTGGAGATATCATTGCCCGTAGGAGACCGTATTCTCCTCCGTTCTGTGTACCAAGGGTGTACCGTGGTGGTTGCGGGGCATGAGTTTCCGGTGGAGTTGGTGGAGCTCGCTATGACGGATTTTGATGCCATCCTGGGAATGGATTGGCTTTCAGCTAGTCACGCCAGCATCGACTATTTTGCCAAGTCGGTGTCTTTCCACCTTCCGGGTCGGAGGTCCTTCCAGTTTGTGGGCGATCGTGACGTAGCCCCTCTGGGGTTCGTGTCGTCCATCCAGGCGTGGAGACTCCTTCAGGGAGGATGCGAGGGCTTTCTGGCGTACATTGCTCAGGAGGACGCACCGCTGCAGGCAGATATCAGTCAGACTCCGGTCGTGGCAGAGTATCCCGAGGTTTTCCCCAATGATCTTCCGGGATTACCGCCGGATCGCGCGATCGAGTTTGAGATCAATCTGATTCTGGGGACCGAGCCAATTTCGAGAGCTCCGTACCGGATGGCCCCTGCAGAGCTGAGGGTGCTCAAGGAGCAGTTGGAGGAGTTGTTGGAGAAGGGCTTCGCACGTCCGAGTGTTTCTCCGTGGGGAGCCCCTGTTCTGTTCGTCCGGAAGAAGGACGGTTCGCTGCGGCTTTGTATCGATTATAGGCAGCTGAACAAGCGGACAGTGAAGAACAAGTACCCCTTGCTGCGGATTGATGATCTGTTTGACCAGCTCCAAGGAGCGCGAGTCTTTTCTAAGATCGATCTCCGCTCAGGCTACTATCAGCTGAAGATCCGGGAGTCAGACATTCTGAAGACGGCCTTTCACACTCGTTATGGGCACTACGAGTTCAGAGTATTGCCATTTGGGTTGACGAATGCGCCGGCGGCCTTCACGGATCTGATGAACCGGGTGTTTCGGCCCTTCCTCGACTCCTTTGTGGTAGTATTCATCGTTGACATTTTGCTGTACTCGAGGAGTCTGGAGGAGCACGCTCACCATCTCCGCACTGTCTTGGAGACTTTGGTCAGACATCAGTTGTTCACCAAGTTCAGTAAGTGTGAGTTCTGGTTGGAGCGTGTGGCTTTTCTTAGCCATGTGATTTCCGGAGAGGGCATATCTGTTGACCCGAACAAGACGCTTGCCGTGTTGAATTGGCGGCGACCATCGAACCCCACAGAGATTCGGAGCTTCCTAGGCTTGGCGGGTTATTACAGGAGGTTTGTCGAGGGTTTCTCGAAGATAGCTGTACCTCTTACCCGCCTCACTCGGAAGGATGTCCGGTTCGAGTGGTCCCCTGCTTGTGAGGAGAGCTTCCTAGAGCTGAAGCGAAGGCTCACCTCAGCGCCAGTTCTTACCCTTCCGTCTGGGAGTGGTGGGTTCGTAGTTTATTCCGATGCATCGCGGTTGGGTGTGGGTTGCGTCCTGATGCAGCACGGTAAGGTTGTGGCTTACGTGTCGCGTCAGTTGAAGCCCCATGAGCAGAATTACTCCACCCACGACCTCGAGTTGGCCGCGATCATCTTTGCACTAAAGATGTGGAGGCATTACCTCTATGGTGAGGAGTTTGAGCTCTTTACTGATCATAAGAGCTTGACATATTTACAGTCCCAGCCGGAGCTCAACATGCCTTAGAGACGTTGGGTCGAGTTCCTGAAGGACTACGATTGTGACATCGCTTACCATCCGGGTAAGGCGAATGTCGTGGCGGATGCTCTCAGCAGGCAGCTGTTGGGCATGGCCGCCCACATGGCTGTACGTCGTTGGAGGCTTCTGGAGGAGGCTGCTTGCTGGATCAGCGTTCGAGAGACTCCCACGGGTGGCTTTTTGGCCAGGCTAGTGGTGCAGCCAGTTCTTCTCAATGAGATCCGCACGGCTCAGGGTCAGGATCCACATTTTATAGTCCTCTCCAAGGGCGTCGCCCGGGATCCTGTGGTTCAGAGGCCGAGTTTGCATTCTCGACGACGTAGAGCTGAAGCAGAAGATCTTGGACGAGGCCCATCGTTCGAGGTACGCAGTGCATCCTGGTAGCACAAAGATGTACATGGGCCTTCGTCGTGGCTACTGGTGGCGCGGGATGAAGACGGATATTGCCCGTTTCGTTGCCCGTTGCTTAGTATGCCAGCAGGTGAAGTAGGAGCATCAGCGCCCTGCGAGGAAGCTGCAGTCCATTGAGATTCTTCAGTGAAAGTGGGAGCAGATCACCATGGACTTCGTCTCGGGTTTGCCGAGGTCACGTTCGGGTCGCGATGCCATCTGGGTGATCGTCGACCGACTGACGAAGTCCGCTCATTTCCTCCCCATCCGACTCACTGATTCTCTGGAAACCCTGGCACAGTTGTTTGTCTCCGAGATTGTTCGTCTCCGTGGCACTCCCGTCAACATCATTTCCGATCGAGACGCACGGTTTACTTCAAGGTTCTGGCGTAGCCTCCAGCACGCCCTTGGTACGAACCTCCACTTCAGTACCGCGTTTCATCCTCAGATGGACGGCCAGTCGGAGAGGATGATCCAGACCCTGAAGGACATGCTTCGAGCCTGCGTTCTCGATTTTGGGGGCAGTTGGGAGAGGCACCTTCCGTTGGTGGAGTTCACCTACAACAACAGCTACCACTCGAGTATCAGGATGGCTCCTTACGAGGCACTCTATGGTCGCAGTTGCAGGTCCCCTTTGTGTTGGGACGAGGTCGGGGAGCGCCAGTTGGAGGGACCAGAGATCATTCACCAGACCTCAGAGAGGGTGAAGACGATTCGCGAGCGTATCCGAGTCGCTCAGAGTCGTCAGAAGAGCTACGCCGACCGTCGTCGCCGTGAGCTCGCCTTCGAGGTTGGTGATCATGTCTTCCTGAAGGTGTCCCCGATGAAGGGCATCTTTCGTTTCGGTGTGCGGGGCAAGCTGAGTCCGCGTTTCATGGGGCCGTTCCTCATCCTCGAGCGAGTTGGGGAGGTGGCCTATCGCATAGCTCTGCCCCCACAGTTGGCTCAGGCCCATGACGTCTTCCATGTCTCGCAGCTGAGGCGTTATGTCCACGATCCTGCTCACGTCATCCCATTCGAGCCGCTCGTCTTCGAGCCGGACTTGTCATTCGTGGAGCAGCCAATCAAGATCCTGGACCGCCGCGAGAAAAGGATCCGCACCAAGACCGTCCAGTTGGTCAAGGTGCGATGGCAGCACCGTTCCGGTGCCGAGGCCACTTGGGAGCTCGAGGACGCCATGCGTGACGCGTATCTGCATCTTTTCCCTTCTTAGATGTTCTTGTATTTTATTTTGAGGACAAAATTTCCTAAGGGGGGAAGAATGTTATATATGTGTCACTTTTATCCTTCTGGTAACCATTGGACCATTCTGGCAGTTTTTCAGCTTTTTCGTTTTTCGATCGGAACCGCTAAAATTTTGGACTTTTAGCTATCATCTTGAGTTTGAGGACTCCGATTAAAAATCTAACTGCATATTATGTGTCCTGGTGCCATTTCAAGCCACTCACGAAAATTTCATCGAATTCCGGTAACAGTTCAGAATTTCACAGTTCCGAAACATATCCGGGTTTTGACCGAGCGAGAAGTCATTGGGAGACTTGACTTGATCAATGTGGGCCCATGACTTGGTCAACTCTTTTGTCTTCTAATGTGGCTGGGTTGACCCAAGTCAAAGTGCACCTAAACCTAGCCTAAACCTAATTAATTAGCCCTAAGTATAAGTGGTGTGTGTGTGTGTGGTGTGTGTGTGAGCATAAATAAATCCCATGCCTAGGATTTGTGCCCCCCACTATTCATCATCTTCTCCACCAAAACCTCTCTCACCCTTCTCTTTAAAACCCCCATATGACCTAGCTAAGGTGGTTGAAATAAAAAACCCTTGAAGGAGAAAGGAAGGTGAGGACCCGATCTATCCATCCATGGTCTTGGATCTTCATTTCCCTTTGTTTTTCCTCCTCTAATGGACCCTCTTCTCCTCTGTTTTCAGCCCCTCTTTGGCTGAGTGGAGACCTTGGTGGTGGTGGTCTTGGAGGTGGTGTTTCGGTGCGCGAAGAGCACCCGATCTCCTTCCCTTCCCTTCCTCTCCTTTGGGTGAGTTTCCTTTCCTTCCACTCTTGTTTAGATGCATGTTTAGGAGGTGTTTTTGGTTATGCATGGGTGTTGGGGAGTTGGAGGGGGCTGTTGGGGGCGGTTGAGGGTGTTAGGGTTGGCTCGGGTGCATGCGGGCTCACCGGCGTGCCCAGGCAGGCAGGCGCAGGCGGCAGGCAGGGCAGGCTGGCAGGCGCAGGGCAGGCGCGCTGTCGGGCGAGCTGGCAGGGGACGCGTGCGTGTGCGCTGGCGTGCGCGCGGGTGCTGCGCGCTGGGCGCTGTGCGAGGGCGTGCGCGCAGAGCGCTGCGCAGAGGCGCAGTGCGTGCTGTGCGCGCGGTGAGGCGAGCGGGCGATGTGCGGTTGCTGCGCAGGGGGCGCAGTGCGCGCAGGGCGAGCGGGGAGTGCGTGTGGGTACTGCGCTGGGGCGCAGTGCGCGCGGGTGCATCCAGCGCTGGGCGGGCGGGCTGGGCTCGGCAGCGTGTCCGGGCATGTGGGCAGGGGGCTCAACAGTGCGTCTGGGCGCACGGGCTGGGGCGCAGCTGTGCGCCCGGGGTGGGTGGCCGTGCGTATGGCTGCCCGGGGAGTTCGGGAGTGAGTCGGGGTGCTCGGACTCGCGTGCGTACGGGCCGTATGTACGCTTGTCTGAGTGTTGGGTATTTTTAGTGTATTTTTGTATGTATTTGTGTATTTTACTCACCGTGTTAAATACCTGTCTTGCAGATCTTGACGGACGGTCACGCGACAACCCGGGTATTGGTGAGTGGGACGATCCAACCCAGTAGGGAGGCGCTATATGCACTTGGGCGTGTACCGTCCTCCCCTGGGGCACCATAGTTTAATATTAACTTGTATAATATGTAATCTATGCAAGCATGATTAGTATGTAGTATGCATGCCACCCTAGACCTTGTATGTTAGGGACTTGCACCCTTAGGATATGTGTAAGAGCCATGCATCCTGACACCATGTTTCATGCTAGGAAAGCCTCGACCTATGCATGTGTCCTATTAGTTTAATTTATTAAATTAAATGCGAACTTATGGTATTTTTTGCATGCCTTAGTAAGTATTATAACCTGGTGGTTATAATATATGTTCCCCGCATCTTGGTTATGCGCCCTGGAGGAATTCTGAAGAATTCATGACATTAGAGTTGTTGAGATGCGTTGCCGACGGATCCAAGTGGATCGTATACGTGTGGATAGGCTGTTTCTTTTCCCTTCGTTGGATCCGTATAGAGACTACCCCAGCGTTAGACAGGCCTTCCTGACAGAGGGCTCCCATCAGTAGGCACCTCCTGATTTGGGTTCGGACTGTGCTGAATTGTGGGAGTAGACCAGGCGGCCTACGGAGTGGAGGAGAGACTATCGGTGGACCAAGGGTGATTAACAGCCTAGTCAGTCCCAATAGACCGTGTCACCTATTTGGAGGGTGAGGGTGAGGGTGAGGGTGTGGTGGGTCGGCGATGTAGCGACCCACTGGATTGTGTAGTTCCTGCCACTTTGAGGCTTTGAATAATTAATTGTGGTTAATATGAATTGTGATGCATGGGTTGTGCTATTCACTGAGCGTGTGGCTCACCCCTCGCATATTTTTCTCCAGTTATCACTGAGTCGGATCTGAAGGAGGAGCTCCCCGAGGGATTTCATCAGTAGCGGAGCAGCGCCACGTCCCGCGAGTGTTAGAGGCCATCAACATCCCTTTTTGATTGTATGTATTATATTTCCGTGCTTGGGCACCTGTTTGTATTATATTGGATGTCATTGTATATATATTGGCTCTCACAGGACAGTTGATTATGTATCGAGTCTGTGATATGTTTTTGAATTACAGACTCAGTCTTTTAGCTTCCACTATTTGTGTATATATCATGTCAGCCCTGCTTTTGTCTGTGTTGTCATTTTAGCTGTTGTTTAGAGTATGTTATTGACCTCCTGTATAGACTGTTGATATCATATATACACTTGCCGCGTCCCGGGGACGGTCGCCCTGAATTCCAAACGAGTGCATCGCTCGGATGCACGGGGCGATTACATCGCTAGCGCTCTAACTAATATGGTACAACCCGACAGCGGGTCATACCCACGCCTATCCCAGATAGGCCTATCAGTTTTTAACATGCGCATATAAATATATCCAGGAGAATTTTATATCTAGCTATGTGCATGAACCATATGCACAATCATTTAATAATTATAGGGACACTCCCTAACATGGATTTACATCATAATAAATCATACAACATGCATACATGGTCATTAATCACATAAGCACACAAGGCCTAATTTAAACATGCGTTGGATATCACCAACTTAAGAGAAAGGGTCAAGCGCGATCTCGCGCACTAACAGGTGCATGCCAATATTCCAAACGAACCTGAGTCGAGTAGGAAATCGCATCTACTTACTCAGTTCGTTCAGAGGGAGAGGGCGAGAGAGATCATCATCTCATGAAGCTGGTCATAGTTTTGCCCCATTAGCATGGGCGCAACAACTACACCACGCCCTCGAGTCTTATCGCAAGGGAATATTAGGCAGGTGCCCGTTATTAACCCAGACTTAATCATGTTCGATATTCCAATTTATATAGTGGGAGTAGTATTACAATACTACCTAAGGCATGCCATATTCTATACATCCATACACATTACAAAAATACATGCCCATACTAGAGGGGCGCATGCAATACAATCATACATACATGGATACAATACATGTATATAAGCCTAGCATGCAAGATATCTAACATATTATAGTTTAAGCATGGCCATACTACTTATCTACACAAGTAGTATAGCTAGGATGCCCCATCGATGCGCGACGCACGACTACGCGCGTCGAGCGCATCTCGAGGGGGGGGGGATTGGATCAAACCACTCACAGATACCCGGATCGTCGCGCGTCCGGTCTACGAGATCTGCAAAACACAACCAATGATCCACAATTAAAATATGGAACCTCCTATCACACATATAAGCCTACTTCATGAAGGCCCTAGCCCCTGATACTTCCATATTATCACCCAAAACACATGCAAACAACTCCTTGACACTCAACCAAGCAAAACTGCCAAACCTGCTGCAACCAGCCCTACTAATTGGTCTCCACAGCACCCAATACACTTCCAAAAATTATGAAATAAATCATGCACATTCTCTGATATTCTGGGATCATAATCCATGAAGACATTAGAACCTAATTTTGCCTCTACAAGCCCGAAACAAATTATTTCCAGAAGCAGGTCAATTCCTACGCGAATCTGGACAGGCCATGCAAAACTGGTTCTAACTTACACCACAGATATCATAATGACCCCAAATTTCATATATAACAACTAGACACATAGATGATCAAATCATAAGAAGACATAATCCTAAAAATATGCCTCTAAGTACTAGATTCACTGAGATCTTTAAGAGACAGTGAGCTGCCTTACCGACACGGGGAGGGAAATGGGGAGATGCGGGGTTATCGACACACCCACGACCACCTCAACCACCACCACCACTACCACCATCTCTTCAGCCTCTCCACCAGCCCTTCTTGGCTGAAAAACAGAGGAAAACATGAGGGGAGGCATGAGAGGGTTGGAGATGGAGAAGGGAAAGAAACAACAACACATACACACACACAAACTCACCCTAGCTAGATCATCCCTTCATACACTATTCATCTTCTCCTTCACCTTCTCCTTCCTTTGCTTCTTCCTCCTCCTTCTCCACACACAAAGAGAGGAAAAAGAGACCAAGAGAGGGAGAGAAAGAGAGATCCACGAGTTGGGAGAGAGGGGGGGAGAGAGAGAGGGCAAAATTCCCATGCCCAAATAGTGTTTTGGGGTGACCATAAGGGGGTGGTGAGGTTAGGGTTAGGCTCACCCTCACTCAACCACTTATTTTTGCTTTATTGGGAAGCGTGCGGAGAAGCACCACACACTCGAAAATATCTCGCCCACCGAAATCCAGTAACGGCCAAACCCGGATGCGATTCGAAACTGCATATTTTTCAAAACGTTACCGGAATTCGATAAAATTTTTATGGGTAGTACTAAACGGTACCAGGACCCATAATATGCAATTAGATTTCCAATCAGAGTACTCTAACTCCCGCAGGTGGCTAAAAGCTAAAATTTTAGCGACTCCGATCGAAAAAAAGAAAAAGGCCCTGAATGACCCAGATGTGACCAAGGCTTAACCAAAATGGCTCCAAATGACACAGGCATAACAAGGTGAGCGCCCGCGCCTCTGCTCTTCATGAGGTCGTCGACTCGCTCGAGGAGTGCAAGAACGCAGACGAGGTCGCTGCCTTTGTATGGAGGAAGAGGTACTTGCCTCCGAGCCTTCGGCATTGACGGTCAAGGGGTTGGGCAATACAGGAGGCGGTGGCCGAATTTCCTCTTAGACTAGCTGTTGTCGATGCATGTCCGTATAGAACTGTTGCATCGAGGCTTCGATCATCTGCTACATTGATCCCTATAGACGGGTAAATAGAGTTTCTTGTGTGGACTCCATTACCCGCCTGAGGTCCTGGACCTGACTAACCAGGGTTTCTGGTGAGCCATCAGCAGCATCGGATGGGAGAACGTTGTGTTCTTGTCGTCCTCCTGCATTGGTGTCACGAGGATCTAACATTGCGGACACTGGCCTTTTGTTTCAGTATCCCACAGACGGCACCAAACTGAGGTGGATATTTTCCTCCTTCAGTTAAATTTATAAATCTTTTTGGAAAATGAACTTGAACTATATGAATTTTTGGGTTATGTTTTTACTCTCTCAATGACTGTATAGAAAAAATGACACACAATAACTCACAATGACTCCCAATGATTAACTGTGCTTGATTGTCTAACTCTGCTTGACTGTGCCTTTAGAGTGCTATCGCGTGACCTGTTTATATGCTGCCTACGTACCCCTTGGGAATCAAGTCACACGTAGTTCCTTTATTGCCCTTGTAACCGCCATCCACTAAGTGTTTAGTGGGCTTTTTTCCAAGGAAACTCCCTCAGCATCTATGCTCCACATCAGTTCTTGATTACCACGTTTTGCTGGTAGTGGGCCTTAAGTGTCACCTTCGCAGTTATAGGCGTTAGTGATCTTCTGACCATTTCTTCATTCTGCTCGGGGACTCTTGATATGCTTGCCCGTACGTTTCATAGCATGCTCGCAAGGAGTAAGGTCGACCAACCAGACCTCGTGTCTGGTCGTGCCTTAGACTGCTCGCTTTCGATTAGTAAGGTCGACTGACCAGACCTCGTGTCTGGTCCTGCCTTAGACTACTCGCTTTCGATGAGTAAGGTCGACCAACCAAACCTCGTGTCTGGTCATGCCTTAGACTGCTCGTTTTTGAGGAGTAAGGTCGATCGACTAGATCTCGTGTCTGGTTGTGCCTTAGACTACTCGTTTTTGAGGTGTCTGACTGCCCGACTAGACCCTGGATCTAGTTGTGTCAGCACATTCGGGAGAGTCATCATGACTAAGGATTGGAATTCATATTTGCGGGTCCCATGGTAGGCCCACATCCGTCCTGCTGTGACACGTCATCCCTGATATGACACGTGTCGTGGTGAGGATTTTTACCTCCACAACCTTAATGTTAATTTTTTATTTAAAAATGTATCCTTATTGATATCATTATGCAAATTATTTTTTAATTTTTTTTTAAAATGTCAAATACATCTTTTTTATATTTGTTATGTTTTTAATCTATCCTTATTTTATGGGGATTTTTTTTATTTAGAGAAATGATCTTATTTTTATGATTTTTATTTCTTTTTAAAAGAAAAACTCCATGAATATTTTTTGTAACATTTTATTTTTTAATCAGTGTTATCATTTTTATTTAGTCTTGATTTTTTTATTATTAATATGGTTAAAAAAATTCACTTAAATATTTTAATATACATATATAAGGCTCCATTTTATGAGTTGGCCTAGGGCCGCACCTAAATTTCTTC